>JAJJWW010004975.1:0-83956 GCA_023531295.1 Papaver armeniacum
AGTGGTCATCTAGAGATAGAAGAGCATTTTATATCGGAATGAGTCAATTGGTCAAGGAGTCAAGAGTCAATCGGCCAAAGAGTCAACACCTTAAATGTAATGGTCAAGTACTAAATAACTAGACTGAATTATTATACCTCTCTCAAAAGTAAGAAACCGGAGCAAGGATTTGAATCGAGGCAAGGTGGCGGTATAATAGGGAGACGACAATGTCTGATCCGTCACCGACGACCAGCTTGTTGAGGAAATGCATCCCTGCAATAGCAAGTTGCTGCAAAACCATCAGCACCCCTGGCAACCAGCCCCACGCCATTTTCCTGCATTTTTTAATAAGCAAAAAGTATCTCCATCATTAATTAGTAAATGTGATTAACGTAAGTACAACATCTTTTAATGGAGGATTAATGTATGTAAAGGGTGCTAGGAAGTCTTTTGAGTACTTATAGTCGGAAACATGTAAATATCTCCCCTAGTCCCTTAATGTATGTATATCATTATTTTTCAATCAATATTTAATTTACATGGAAAAAAAATGAACCGATCTAAAATATATATATATGGAAAACAAATGCAGAATCAAATAATTTTTTTAACGTTAGACTAGAAAGGATCAAATGTACATTTTTCAAACACATGAAGCTTCTCATGACAAATAGAGTACAATCAAGCGATTTTTTGTGAACAAAATCAAAATAAAAGGTTCACTTTTTAGCCAAGGATCAATATGTATTAGGTAAATTAAGAGTTAGACAAAGGGCAGAAAATCTTTTTTTCATGCTTCAAAAAAAAAAACAAACAAACTTGTTCTTGAATTTCACTTTGAGCAATGCAGATCAAATAAATGTTTTAACACTAGACTAGAAAGGATCAAATGTTTTTCAAACAAATGAAGCTTCTCTTGATAATTACAGTGCAATTGAGTGTAATCTTTTGTTTTTTGTCAACAAAATCAAAAAAAGGTTCACTTTTTAGCCAAGGATCAATATACAGGTAAATTAAGAATCCTGTTATAATAACTAATTAACCCTTACATAGTTTAGTGTTAATAATCAAGTTTCAATTATATTTACTCTAAAACAAACCAAAATCATATTATTTTTAGAGTTAAAAAAGTGTAGAGTAGAAAAAAAAAAAAAAAACTTTTGTGATATTTGTGAAACCCTAGGTTTTGATTCACTCAACCAAAATGAGTGATTCCAGTGGAAAATTTGAGATTGGTGAATCTTTATATGATAGAGAAAACAAATTTTACGTATCTTTTGATGGATATCCGGAAATGGAGTATTTATTAGAGGGTAGAGAGGTTTTAACCCAAAGTGATGTTCAATCTCAATCAATTGAATAAATAAACCAAGAAAGTGAAGAACACGTGGCTGAAAATGACCAGGTATACCTCTAACTTAGTTCCAATTAGCTTTTTGTTGCTCAAAATTATATAAAGTACGTAAAAAAAATCAAAACTTTTACATTTTCAGAGTGATTTATGGTTGGTATTTTTTCATATAACCAACCGTAATTGGTTGTTAAGGTTCGTAACTGATGAACTACCACCCGTAACTGGTTAAATTTGGGGAAAACCAAATCGTAAAACCAGTTACGGTTGGTAGACAAATACTCGAGACTAACCGTAACTCAGTTACGATGGTTCATGTCGTTTAGTTGTTTCCAACCGTAACATATTATGTGCATGGTTGTAGTTATTGCACTAGTTACGGTTAGTAACTTGAAAATCGACACCAACCATAAGTTTGTTTACGGTTCATTTTGGAGTATAATTGTAAACCGTAATTGACTCTATGTGTGGTCAAATTATCGCTACGGTTGGAAATGTTAAATTACGGTATGTTGGATTTACTTACGGTTGGCATCGACGCTTTCATTACCAACCGTAACCTTTCACGGTTCACTTTGAAACTTGAATTACCAATCGTAGATATATTAATGGTGTCATTATATTGTCTCTTTTACATTAATGTGGGTATATTTTGGTCCAGATTGTGGATGTACCTCCCCTAATGGATGAACAACCTTTAGCAAATGAAGTTCTCACTGAAGATTCTATCTTTCACTATTTAACCGACTTGGTAAGTTAACAATGAATACGTACGTCTTTCATTCATTCTTTGGAATACATTACTAAAAATTTCATATTGTTAAATTCGTTTTCTAACTTTTTTTTTTGAACCTATTTGGTAGACATGGAAGGAGAAAGATGATGCAAAGGAGTGGGCTAGAGAACGAGGCAAGTTGATTATGTATATCATAGTTTTTAATAGTTTCACTAATGGCCGCAGTTTTCAAATGGTTTGCGAGTGTAGTGGAGAGCATAAAATTCACGCAAAAAAGGGTTCCGTGTATGAAGCAAGACAAAGAGGAAGAATACTACTTTTACTAAGAAGACCCGATGCCCTTTCAAGCTTCAATTTAGGATCAACGCGGAAGATAATTGGTTTTTGGAGGAAGTTGTATGATCTAGTCACAACCAACCTATACTGGAGAGTTTGCTAACACACTCTTATATGATGGACGGCTGACTGAAGAAGAAGAGAAGGTCGTAGCTTTAATGACCCAAAATCCTATGAAACCCATTGATATCCTCGCTCACTTAAAGCGAAAAAAACCGCAAAATGTTTCTACTTTGTCTAACATTTACAACACAAGAACAAAATTGAAGAATAGCCAATGGGATCAAAGGAACGAAATGCAACAATTAAGGAATTTGGGGGAGAAGCATAATTACTCGGTTTTCCACGATGAAGATGAGAAGTAACAAAATGAAACATCTTTTATTGGCTTATCCGGAGTTTGTAAAGTTTGAACGGTGCTCTCATCAAGTGCTTCTAATGGATTGCACGTACAAAACAAACAAGTATGAGCTCCCGGTGTTGAACATTATCGGGCAAACTTCTACCAAATCTCATTTTAGTGTTGGGTTTTTCTTCTTGAAAGATGAGCTCGAAGAGAGCTATGTGTGGGCACTAAAACAAGTGAAGTTATTCTACGTGGAGGGATATAATCCAAAGGTGTTTATTACCGAAAAGGAACGAGCTTTGATGAATGCAATAAAAAGGGTTTTCCAGGATGCTCATAACCTTCTTTGCACGTTCCATTTGTGGAATAGTATTGAAACTAAGTGCTTGCGCATTATCCATCCAACAAATAAAAGCAAAATGGAGAGAATAAAGAAACTACCGGTAGATCAACAAAAGGAAGACAAAGAGAAATTTAAGAAGGATGACAAGTTGGAGGAACTAAAATGGAAAAGTTTTTAAATCGGAGTGGGGAGCCTTAACAGATTTTATCACCGTGGATGAATATGAGGATATAACTCGTATGTTAGTGGCTCATTGGAAAAGTATTTGTTGGATATGCACAAAGAGAAGTTTGTAGCAGCATTCACGAAACAATATAAGCACTTTGACAACCAAGCTACAAGTACGGCGGAGTCATCTCACAACCGGTTGAAAAGGAAACTTCATAGTTGTAATGGTGGGTTAGTTACCGTATTCGAAGCGATGGATGCGTATTTCCGTCGTGGTCACGATAGAGTTACGGAGTCTTTTGAAAAAAGTCGAAGTAAAAAACACACCAAATGGTTGGACAATTCGTGGCTAAGGGGGGTTACATTTAAAGTTTCACACTACGCGATTGATAAGATAATGTATGAAGTACAACATTTTGAGTTGGGGAACTTTGAAGAAGAGTGTGTTTGTCCTAACATGACAAGTTTGGGACTCCCATATAGGCTTGTTATAGGCACACACCAAGACAAAGTGATCCTGATTCAAGATGTTGATCCCTATTGGAAATAAATATCATTCAATGAAACAATAGTTGATCAAGAATTTAGTAGAACGTTTGACGATACTGACATTGGAAAAGCGCTAGCCGAAAAATATGCTACACTAACCCGGGGGCAAAGGCAAACATGGTTGAGTAACTTGAGTAATTTTGTATATCCACAAAATATGTATGATATCAAGGAACCACCAAAAGGCAATGGAAATGGGAGGCCTCCTACGAAAAAAAAAGTGGTATGTAGGAAAGAAAAAACTAAAGGAATTGTTGGAAGAATCAAAGAAAAGAGATCCTTCGGGTTATGAATGATTGAGAAAGGAATATGAAGCGGAGGATGAGATGGAAAAAGAGGATGTTCAAGGTTGAAACAAACGAAAAAGAGGTCAAGTGGATAAAGGAGAACCAAGCCTTCCAAATGTACAAGGAAAATGTATACAGATTCCTTCTCAAGAAAGTGCAACAAGTAAAATTGATTTTAAAGGAAAAGGTCCGGTATTTCGCTACAAACAACCACAAAGAAGCAAAGTTGTTGTTAAAGGAAATGATTTCAAAGAAAGTATAAAAAAAAAAGATGATGGATTTAAAGGAAAAGATTCCTATGAAACCGGACCAAGCAATAGAGAAGTAAAAAATGTCGGTTCCGAGGTTTCCTTCCAAGAAAGTTCAAGAAAAAGACTTGTTGGTAAAGTTGGTGTTAATAAATTAGAAAGGAACAATGGAAAGAGTCCGATGATTGAAAAAAATTCCGTCAAGTGGTGAGAAGGAGAAGGAGACGATTTGTATTGCGGGAATGCCTAAACCACCACCTAAAAATGAGAATGGTCGATATATCCAGAACTATTACATTCTCTATGAAAGTTACCTTCTTTTTTTCCCCGACTTTATTCGTGATTATATCAATGCCATGGATGATGTTCATGGTGATGGTAATTGTGGTTACCATGTCTTCGTGGATCAACTTGGACCCTTTGAAGATGCGAAAGAGTGGGTTGTGACTAAATTACTTATGTAAGGCAAAAATGCTTAATATAACTACGTGGTTACCGCAACTTTTATAAGCCAATGATGAAAGTTGAAAGAGACAAAAATAATGCGGTGTTAAATAAGAGCTTTGCCGAATGGTAAAGGCGGTTAAACGGCAATAAATGTTTAACAAGCGAATATTGGATGCGCATGTCAATATGTGGCCAACTACTCGCCAACACATTCAATCGCGTCGTTCATTTAATTTCCAGAGATATGAGCTTTACATTTGTACCAAAAAGAATACCGATTGACGAAGATTTTTCAACAACAAAAATGGTTTTCATTGGGCACGTGCAAGGAAACCATCTTATCGGCCTCTGATTGAAAGAATGAAGCCCATTACCTCCATTGAGGATTGGATTTGATTTTGACGGTGAACTCCCCAAGACTTGGTTCAATCGATTTGAAGAAAGAATTGAATTATGAAAGGTCATACTATTGTCGAGGCCAACCCAATTCATAGTTATGACTGATGATGAGGATGCCTAAATGTGGTGAAGGGTGGTTAAATACATTTTATATTTTGTATTTTGGTATTTTGACTAAATGTGATGTGATTAAAAGTGACAATATTACATCTACTTTATTCTCGTTATGAATGAAGTATTTTGTTCAATTTATATTGTTATAATTAGATTATATATTTATCTTAACAAAAAATCCAAGTAGCTAGAACTAATTTGGTAATTATTTTCAGCTTCCAGGGTAATTTAAGGTTGGTAATGTTTATTCAATTATGAAGCATAAATGAATAAACGTATTTATTTCAGTTTCTAGGTTTGTTTACGATTAGTAACGATTATTTTATTACAACCGTAACTAACACTAAAAACTAATATCAGCTTCCATGGTTATTTACGGTAGATTATACTTAATTACCAACCGTAATAAATTCAAGCAGGCAAGTTTATTACCATTAAACCATCTCCATTACTTACTAAACCATCTTCAATACTAAACCAATATTACAATAATTAAACCATTACAAAGATAAATGACATTACAACTCATTAATTCATGCGACTTACAAGGATACTAATATTCAGGTAAACGAGTGCGATAGAAGACTTTAACGATGTTGAAATGAGGTAAGTATTGAAAATTCAATCTTTTCCATCATCTTTATTCTTGAATAGAGCTCTCTAAAACTTCAGCGTCAGTTTCACCCCTTAATCGTATTTGACCCATAATACGAACTAATGCCATAAATTCTTTTAACATTATCCCGAATAGCTCTTGAAAATGCGGGGGGTCTAACAACCACACCCAACAATTCGTTTGGCAATCTGAGATGACTTACTCCAATATACTTTCTAGAGAATCAACTAGACGGTCAGACTCAATCTAAAGAAAAGTATATCAAAGAGTTTAATATCTCTAACTCTTAATTCAATCCGTAATCAGCAAAATAGAAATCTGCGAGCCCGGTTGAATATAAGAGGAGTAACTTGAACGGTACCAAAGACCAATGTTCAAGTGTCAATCAATGTAAATCAACAACCCAAGGTCGGATATTCTAATTGATTGAACTTAACGCACAACCTGTGATGTTTCAATTATATAACAAAATATAATGCGAAAAAAAAATAACACAAACACCAGAAGTTTTGTTAACGAGGAAACCGCAAATGCAGAAAAACCCCGGGACCTAGTCCAGTTTGAACACTACACTGTATTAAGCCGCTGCATACTGAAAGACTACTACCAATTAACTTCGGACTGTACTGTAGTTGAACCCTAATCAATCTCACACTGATTCAAGGTACATTTGCGTTCCTTACGTCTCTGATCCCAGCAGGATACTACACACTTGATTCCCTTAGTTGATCTCACCCACAACCAAGAGTTGCTACGACCCAAAGTCGAAGACTTGATAAACAAATCTGTCTCAAATAGAAAAGTCTATAGATTGAATAAATCTGTCTCCCACAGAAATACCCCAAGAGTTTTTGTTCCATCTTTTGATAAATCAAGGTGAACATGAACCAATTGATAAACCAGACTTATATTCCCGAAAAACATCCTAGTATTATCAATCACCTCATAATAATCTTAATCGACTAGCGAAACAAGATATTGTGGAATCACAAATGATGAGACGAAGATGTTTCTGATTACTTATATCTTGCCTATCGGAGAAATTAATCTCAAATCAATTATTTCAATTGTACTCAATACGATAGAATCGGGCAAGATCAAAACACGCAACTACAAAGAAAATAGTTGTGTCTAGCTTCACAATCCCAATGAAGTCTTTCAAGTCGTTAACCTACATGGTCTTGAAGAAACCTAAGGTTAAAGGAGAATCGACTCTAGTTATGCAACTAGTAACACACAGGAGGTGTGGGGATTAGATTTCCCAGTTGCTAGAGTTCTCCTTTATATAGTTTTCAAATCAGGGTTTGCAATCCAAGTTACCTTGGTAACAAAGCATTCAATATTCACCTTTAGATGAAAAATATGATTCAACCAAGCTAATATCTTTCAATCGTTAGATCGAACTTAGCTTGTTACACACAAATGAAATGTACCCTCATTTGGGTTTATGTAACCATACCCAAACGTGTACGCCATGTTGGTTCACAAATAGTTAACCGAGGTTAGCCATATGATTACTCTCATATCAACCTTATTCATCTTAACCATAACTAGTTCAAATGACTCAAATGAAACTAGTTAAAAAGTTGTTCAATTGCTATATTCTCATATAATTATACAAGAACACAATTGAAGCAAAATCGGTTTGATTTACTTGAATCAATCATGAACATTATAGCCACGGTTTGCAAAGATTTCATTCCTTTTTATATAAATGTTTATGTTCATGTTCATAACCGATTTTAGAACTTTAACCTTCAAGTATGCAAATGTGTACGCATACTTGAAATACCCGGACTAAGATTGGGTTTCGTCAGTACGCAAACGGGTACGCGAACTTTCAATCCCAGCAGAAATTCTCGGACATGAACCTGTACGCCAGTACGCAAACGTGTACGCATACTTAGGTTCCCGGATTTCTCAAACCAACAGGTACGCAAACGGGTGCGCATACTAGTTCCCGGACATGGATTACATATGTGCAAGAGTGCACAACATGACATTCCAATAATCGTTAAGTGTTCTAAACTCTTATTTCAATCATTGAAACTTTCTTAGAAGATGACAATAGTCATTTTCACATACTATTAGCATCAAAGCAATTTTCAAGTTATTGAAATAATCATAACGGAACATTCCAAGACAACACCAAATGATTGTATCACACAAACCATATAAGATGTTACTCGGCAATTTTCACATGATATAAGATGAACTTGGTCGAAGCGAAAGCTTTCCAACACATATTTCGAAAAATATGTAAGCGAGATAAACTCAGCTCGAAATCTCAAATGTGTATATAGAAAACTATATCGTAATACGACTTATGTCTCAATATAAGAGATAAAGTAGAAATAGACTTTCCAAGTGATAGATGAGTTTAAGTCTCCACATACCTTTTGTCGATGAAGTTCCACAAGCTCCCCTTAGTAGTTCTTCGTCTTCAAATGATGAACGTCGTGAAGTCTAAGCTCAACTACACAATCTATGTCCTAGTCCCAGACATCTATAAATAGGCTAGAAATCAAGACTTATAGTTTTGATCACTAACATTGACAAACATGCTTGAGATAGCAACGCATGCGAGTTCGACCGAGCAGTGCTCTAACAGCTCCATATCGAACATATAACATAATTCCATCGCGGTTATAAGGGTTACTTGTTTCGGAACAAAAATTTTCATAAATGGTTCTCAAATAACTTGTACTCACAAAAACACCTCGACGTCGTTCTTCTCCTCTTTTTGGATAGCATAGAACATAGTTGCGGCAAATACATAAATTCTTCCAAAGTAAAATCAGGAACTTGAGCCATAATCTAGGTGAAGGTAGTTTAGTAGGAGATGATTCATGTGGAGGGGTAACTTCTACAGAGTTACGGTTGATTACTAAATTTTCATACCAACCGTAATAGGTGTCCTTTCTAAGTCACTAAGTTCCAGGGTTATTTACGGTTGGTAATTGAAAATAGATACCAACCGTAACATCTGAACTACCTGAATATGTTGGTTCTTTGAGGAGTTATGGCTGATAATTGAAAATCGAGACCAACCGTAAATGGTGAACTATCTTAATTTGTTCATTCAACCAGTAACTAATTAACCACACAATTCATAAGATGTTCATTCATTCTAAGTAATCCATATGCCAAAATCCATAATTAACCACACAACTATTAGTTTGTAGATAATATCTATAAGCTAAAATTCATAACTAACTGCACAACCATTAGTTCGTGATATTATCCATAAGTTAAAATCCATAACTAACCACACAAAGAAAAGAAATAAAAGGGGTGTTTTCCCATCGAATGACACACAACCATAACTAACCACGACGACCATGACCTCTTTTGTTGGTGCTACCACCACCACGAGTGCGAGTAACATCACGACGACGACCGCGACTATGACCACCTATTTGGCTAGTACCCATACTGTGCACATCCTCTTCGAAATTTATCTCTTCGTTTCTAGGTGACGGTTGACTATGGCTAGTACTCGCACCTCCAAAAGAGTTTCTTCTCCTCTTTAAGCCTCCTTCTTCCGTGATCAACCCCTCATACAATTATTTCCTGGTTGGATCATGCATGTTCCTTATTTGTTCTTGTAAGTTCCTTTGTTGTGGAGCTGTAATCACACCATTAATACGGATGCATGAAGTCATACTATCTGCCAAAACTTGTCCTTGCTCTTTCTATTCACATATCAAAAGGAGTGTTAAGAGATTATTCCATAATATAAATTAATTTTAAAATACAAAGTCATGAGGATAACAAATTTACGTATCTACATAAAATATAGCTTCTTTCAAGTCAAACCAAATAGACCCTTTTTCTCTTTGGTCTCCTCGACAACCTTCCTTTTTTCTTGAGCCTTTTGAATATATACCTGGGCTTCGGGATCATTATTGATCACATTTGGATGACCAAAATGATAATACCAATCCATGTAATCATCAACGGTTTCTTTCGTGTTGTTACAAGTTTTGGCCTCTCCAACTGCGAGTTGGTATATTTCTTCATGGCGGTTGTTCCAATTATCAATCGTCGGAGTTGGGTGGTAGTTGAGTACAATGGTGGGGCCTTTTGTCTTGGATCCTTCCTTTGATAATTTGAAGTTTTCCTTAACAACCCTTTCTTGAATATGACCAATTTGGCGTAGAGTTCGACGAGAATTGGTCATAACGTAACATGTGGGATGATACAATGGTCCGTTGTAGCCTGCGGTTTGTGTGAACCGACAAACATCAACTCCATTTTGAATCCTCAAATAAGGGTCAAAGATAAAATCTTCAATAGTGAAAGCATCTATTTCCTGCCTCACTAGAACGAGTTTCTCCACTTTGTTCATTTTTTGTCTACCAGTCAACTTGAACTTCTTTCCTATAGGGCCATAAACATCTTCTTCTCATTCAGTAGAAGGTCTCAGGATCGGAAAGTGGTCATCAACCCATGCCTTAAAAAAAATTAAACAATTGGCACATGACTAAAAATAATAAATATAACAAACTATCATATAATAAAAATGTAACCAAACTTACCATTAGAAGCGCAACATTCCCGGTAATTTCAATAGCTCCAACCCTCGAGGCTTTTCTTATGCTGTCAAGTAAATATGCAAGGGTGGAAATGCCCCACGAATACTTGTTGGTCTTGTTCAAATCCTTCAACAATTGTAGGTAATTAAAATTCCCCCCATTACCCGAAACGTCTATTTGATTTCCGTTCGTGTTCGGTTTTGATGGTTTAGGAGTCTCTCTTTGTTTATTAGCTTGTTGATTTTATTTTGTCTAGTAAAACCTCTTATGAGAATTTTATTCTTGTATTTTTAAGAAGAATAACTAGTGTTGGAGCATTGCTCGGTCGAACTCGCATGCGTTGCCATCTCAAGCATGTTTTTCAATGTTAGTGATCAAAACTATAAGTCTTGATTTCTAGCCTATGTAGCTAAAGGTCTCGGACTAGGATATAAAGTGTAGTTGAGCTCAAGAACTCCATGGCAATCATCATACAAGACAATGGACTACTTGAGGAACCGGTGGAACTTCATCGACTAAAAGGTATGTGGAGACTTGAACTTATCTGTCACTCAAAAGTCTATTTACTCTATCTCATACTCTTGAGACAAAAGTCGTTTAGACGTATAGACTTTCATTATACACATTTGCTATTTCGAGCCGAGTTTAACTCGCCTATCAATATCTCGAAATATGTGTTGGTAAGCTTTCTCTTTAACCGAATTCATCTTTACCCAGTGACGAAATTCATGTTATGTTTCAATCACTTTGGAAATTGCTCCGATTTAAAAATGGTCTATGAATAACGGCTATATAACGTTCTCGAGAATGTTTCAATGATTGAAATGAGAGTTTAGATTACATAACCATTGGTAGGATATAAGCATTGTTGTGGAAACACATATATGTATAAGTCCTTATTCCTTGAACCAAAGTTTGTGAACTTTGTTGATCAAGAGAAATGGAAGTGGCGCAAGCCAAGTCCGCGAAATGGCGGAAGTTCTCACCCGAGAATTTCTGCTGGAGTTTGTGTACTCCTTCCATGATCTTAAGTCCGCAAACCCAGTCCGCGAACTTGAGTAGGTTATATCTAAAACCGGTTGTTCTTGAACTAAAATTTATATAAACTAAGGAATGCTTTTGCAAACCGTGGCTATAAAGTTCATGAACCGATTCGAGTGAATCAAACCGATTTTGCTTCGATTGTGTCTTGTGTAGTTACATAAGATCTAAGCAATTGAACAACTCTCTAACTAGTTCATTTTAGTCATTTGAACTAGTTATGGTGAAGAATAATATGGTTGATATGAGAGTGACATATGGATAACCATTTGGTTGACTATTGTTGAACCAACAAATGTTAATGTTTGGGTACGGTTCATAAACCCAAAATTGAACATTTCATTTGTGTGTAACAATCTAGGTTTTCGATCCAACGGTTGAGAAATATTAGCTTGAATCTAATCGTGGTTTTCATCTAACGGTGAATATTGAATGCTTTGTTACCAAGCTAACATTGATTGCAAACCCTGATTTGAAAGACTATATAAGGGAGAACTCTAGCAACTGGGAAACCTAATCCCCACACCTTACGTGTGACACTAGTTTGCTAAGCTAGAGTCGATTCTCCTTTAACCTTTGGTTTTCTTCTTCTAAAACCAGGTTAACGACTTAAATACTTCATTGGGATTGTGAAGCCAGACCGATACTACTTTTCTTGTAGTTGTGTGATCTGATCTTGTTGTTTCTATTGTACGAGTACAATTGAAATAATTGGCTTGAGATTTATATCTCAGATAGGCAAGATAAAAAAGAAATCACAAACACTTCGTCTCATCGTTTGTGATTCCACAATATCTTTTTTCGCTGCGTTGATTAAGATTATTGTGAGGTGATCAATAATACTAGGCTTTTCTTCGGGAATATAAGTCCGGGTTATTGATTGGTTCCTGTTCACCTTGATTTATAAAAAGACGAAACAAAACTCATAGGTTTATTCGTGGGAGACGGATTTATCTATTTTGTAGACTTTTTTGTGTGATACAAATTTGTTTATTAAAGTCTTCGACTTTGGGTCGTAGCAACTCTTAGTTGTGGGTGAGATCAGCTAAGGGAATCAAGTACGTAGCATCCTGTTGGGATCAGAGGCGTAGGAGAATAATTGTACCTTGGATCAGTGTGAGATTGATTGGGGTTCAACTACAGTCCAGACCGAAGTTAATTTGAAGTAGGCTAGAGTCTGTAGCGGCTTAATACAATGTGTGTTCAATCTGGACTAGGTCCCGGGGTTTTTCTGCATTTGCGGTTTCCTCGTTAACAAAATTCCGGTGTCTGTTTTATTTCTATTCCGCATTATATTTGTTTATATAATTGAAATATCACAGGTTGTGCGTTGTTCAATCAATTAGAATATCCGAACTTTTGGGTTGTTGATTTAAATTGATTGACACTTGGATATTGGTGTTTGGTACCATCCAAGTTATCTCTCTTTGATAAAGACTCGCAGATTTCTATTTGCTTGAGTAAAGATCAAATCGAGAGATTGAGATATAAACTCTTTGATATACTTTTATCTAGATTGAGTCTGATTGTCTAGTTGATTCTCTAGAAAGTATATTGGAGTTTGTCCATACAGATAGCTAATCGAATTGTTGGGTGTGGTTGTTAGACCCCCGCTTTTTCAATTGGTATCAGAGCAAGCAAACACGTTTAAGACCTTATAAGTCTGTGTTTGTAGCGATCTGACTCTATGGACAGAGGTGTTATCTCTATTAACGTACCACCAATCTTCGATGGCTCTAATTACTTATGGTGGAAAATTGGTATGCGAGCTTTTCTTCAAGCGCGTGATTTTTAATCATGGGTATATGTTGTTAATGGCTATGATCCTGCCGTGGTGGTAGTTGGTGATGTAAACGTTCCCAAGAATATTGGTGAATACACCCCTGCTGAGGTACTTGCTGCAAAACAAAATTCCGATGGTTTGAATGCCATCATACATGCCATTACCCCAAATCTTCAGCACCATGTGACAAACTGCACTAGGTCGCAAGAAGCTTGGGATATCTTAGAAACCGTTTTTGAAGGTAATACCAGTGAAAAGGAAGCTAGGCTTCAAAACCTTAATTCCGATTGGGAAAACCTTCATATGGCAGATGAAGAAACATTTGATGAGTTTAATCACAAAGTGTCTGAAATTGTTAATGCATCTTTTGCATTGGGTACGACTATTCCTGAAAAAGACATTATGATGAAAATTCTCAAATCGCTGCCATCCAGCTACGATTCTAAGAAGCATGCCATCATTGAGGGAAATAACCTTGATAATCTCTCTAGAAATACGCTGGTTGGGAAGCTTTAGATCTTTGATCATGAACATTCATCCAAGACTAAGGATGTTGCGTTCAAAGCACTAAAGGACACTAAATTACTTGATAAAAGTAAAAAAGTGTATATCTCTGAAGATGATCACTCTGAGACAGATTCATAAGATGAAGATCTTGACAAATCAGTCTCGATCACAAGATAATTTAGGGATCTTCTGCTGAAGAGAAGTTAACGGTTCTCCAGAGATAAGCCTAAGGCATCAGTCAAACCTCATAATCGTGTTCCTCCTAAAAATAGGGATATTGATGAAATTGATGACGAGGATATGCCTCCGTGCTTTAAGTGTAAAGGATTTGGTTATTTTGCAAACGAGTGCCCAAATCGTAGAAAATACACTGGGAACAAAGGTCTTGCTGCAACTCTTGATGAAATGTCTGACAACTATGATTCTAATGAAGACGAGAAATCAAGTGTTGCACTTCTTGGTGAAAGTATTGATTTTGATAATTGTAGCAATACATACATCAATCTTGATATTCTTTCAGAAGATAATCCAACTATTCTGGAAGATAAAGTTGATTCATTCTTTGGAAACTCTGTTTATAATGTTTCAGGTTCCACTATGTGCCTAGCTGCATGCACATCTCAAAAGCCTGATTTTTATCCTAGATTGACGTGTTCGTATTGTTCTCAAAGGGGTCATGAACTTTCAAGGTGTTACAAGTACAAACACCAACTAAGGCACGTCAACAAACTTCAACGAAGAGCAAATCATTTAACAAGGAAGCTTAAACTTGCTCAGAAGACCGCTGAGGTATGTAGGATTTTATCTTCATCTAAGAAGTTAGTTTCCAAGGACAAACCAAGACCATTAGAGAAGAAAGTATGGTCAAGTCGGTTTGATAGACAGAAGTCTGAGGATTCCTCTCATGAGGAAAATGGTGGACAAATTGTTGTTCACCGCAACGCAATTTAATTGTGTTGTTTGATGAAAATCTTGTCTCATGTGCCTGATCAAAGAGACAATGATTTTGTACCTCACAGGCTTTAGGAAAAGTTTTTTTTCTCTTTTCTTTTTCTTAGTTTTGATTTTGTGTCTGTCAAACAAAAAGAAAGGGTACTATCGACAATTCTACTCTTCATAGGGTTGAGAGTGGTCGTGTACGAACCTGTTAAAGGTTTCGAAACCCTACATTCCTTTTCCTTCTTTGAAACTCCTTTTTATTCTTTTGAAACTCCTTTTTATCAACCAAGACTAGTCTTGCTCTTTTAGGTAGGAGCCGTTGCTTATAGGCCTTGGTCTTGATTTCCTCTCACAAACCCATCACAAACCCATACACCTATGGATGCTTCAAGTGATCTGTCTTCTGATGGAAAGGATGTTAATATGATTGTCAAGCCATCAATCATGAAGGAAAATAAAAAATCTCCGTTAGCTTCAACATTGAAAAGAAAAAGAAGGAATGTGAGGAAGCCAAGAGCCGTTCCTTCAAACTCTCGAAGTTTTTCGATGTTCTTGAAGTGTTGAAAGAGATGCGAAAGGAGATTCAACAAATAAAGGCTTTTGTGTTTAAGACTCATGAGATTCGAAGGCCCCTGGTTCGACATCATCAGCCAAAAAGGTTTATTGATATAAACTCCTACCTTAATGAACCTTATGTCTCAATGGATGTTGACGACAAGGAGTTCGGGGACGATAAAGAATTCTTCAAAGATCTTAACATCTAGTAAATCTTCTATTTTTCTGTTTTTGTTAGAAGAATAACTAGAGTTTGGAATAGCCATTATTGTGATTACACATAGCTATGTCCAACGTTTTCATCTTCATGTTTTTAGATTTATTGGTTTAAATTCTAAACTTGTTTGGAAGATGATTTTTGCAATATTAATCTTTATGATTTTATATATTGCAATTGTTTATGGGATATGTGTGTTTGCGTCCGTGAACTATGATTGTCCCATATCTTGTCAAAAGTAAAGTCTTTTGTAAGTCGATATTCTTATATTGATAAAGGAATGAATGGACTTTTGACAAATACAAAAGTTAAGCCTATATTTTCATTTATTGATGTAAGATAGGTTAAAATCTTTTGTTTTTCAAGGATTATGTCTATTGTATGTCATGGTGCAAATTGTGATGGAAAATAGAATGAATCCTTTGTATTCCATGATAATGGATCTTCCTTGATCCATATTTTTTGTGTATTACTGTGAGGCTCCGTAATGTGTCTTATGTTGAGCACTAAAACAATCAAAGTTGATTATTTTGATGGTTAGCTTTGTTGTTGTTCCATAAGGTACTTTATGTCGAGCATATTGGACTAAATTAATCATCTTGTTTGGTTATTTAGTTATGACTCCATAAGTTTTCTTATGTTTGAACACTTTTGATTGGGTTGGTTATTTTCATGATTAACTTAGTCATTGCTCCATAGATTCTCTTATGTGAGTATGGCCAATTAAATTGATTACTTTTTGTGATTAGTTTGGTTGTGTATTTCGATTAAATTAATCATGGGTTCTCTTGTGGTTAATTTAATTGAGTATTTTGGATTCAAATTCATACTTGTATGTGATTTTATGTCCAAAGAAATCCTTCTTTTTCTTCGAAATTAAGGTCCCTCTTGTTGTTCTTTCGGGAATGACATATTATGGGGGAGAGTTCTTTTGAACTTGCGCTTAATTGCCATATCTTTGTGGGGAGTACGGCTGTGGAATATTATAGGGGTTATCTTGTATCTTTAAACTCCTTGATGAATGCATTTAGCTTCGGCTTTATGATTGCATCTAAATAAGATGATGTGTGTTTCTTTCTTTTGGTCATGAAATGTCTCTTTCGAAAATTTCATTAGGATCCCGTTCTTGTACCTTTGCCAATTTTATTGACAAAAAGGGGGAGAATTAATATGTAATTCACACTACAAATACATATGGTTTTCGGATCATTATGTAAGGGGGAGTGGTTTCCATGTGAGATGGAGTATTGACTAAGGGGGAGTGATACATATCACCATAGTATAGTTGTTGAAGTTGTGATACAATTGAACTTTGACGATGTGTAATGATACTATGACATTGTATAACAATGATTGAGAACTCTTTTTTTCTTATTGTTATAGCTACGAATTTTCAACAATGATGATGCTAAACGTACAACCTTTGGGATCATTGGAGTACTTGGAAGTGACAAAGATTTCGAGTAATGTTGAAGATTAGACATGTGGAATATGAGCAACAAAAGTTCAATTTTTTTTTTATTCCATATGTATTAATAGTTTTGCCACTAAAATTGACAAAGTGGGAGATTGTTAGAGCATTGCTCGGTCGAACTCGCATGCGTTGCTATCTCAAGCATGTTTGTCAATGTTAGTGATCAAAACTATAAGTCTTAATTTCTAGCCTATGTAGCTAAAGGTCTCGGACTAGGATAGAAAGTGTAGTTGAGCTCAAGAACTCCATGGCAATCATCATACAAGACGAAGGACTACTCGAGGAACCGGTGGAACTTCATCGACTAAAAGGTATGTGGAGACTTGAACTTATTTTTCACTCAAAAGTCTATTTACTCTATCTCCTTCTCTTGAGACAAAAATCAATTAGACGTATAGACTTTCATCATACACATGCTATTACGAGCCGAGTTTAACTCGGCTATCAATTTCTCGAAATATGTGTTAGTAAGCTTTCGCTTTAACCGAATTCATCTTTACCTAGTGACGAAAGTCATGTTATGTTTCAATCACTTTGGAAATTGCTCTGACGAAACATGGTCTGTGAATAACGGCTATATAACGTTCTCTCGAGAATGTTTCAATGATTGAAATGAGAGTTTAGATTACATAACCATTGGTAGGATATAAGCATTGTTGTGGAAACACATATATGTATAAGTCCTTATTCCTTGAACCAAAGTTTTTGAACTTTGTTGATCAAGAGAAATGGAAGTGGCGCAAGCCAAGTCCACGAACGGCGGAAGTTCTCACCCGAGAATTTCTGCTGGAGTTTGTGTACTCCTTCCACGAGCTTAAGTCCGCGAACTTGAGTAGGTTATATCTAAAACCGGTTGTTCTTGAACTAATGTTTATATAAACTAAGGAATGCTTTTGCAAACCGTGGCTATAAAGTTCATGAACCGATTCAAGTGAATCAAACCGATTTTGCTTCGATTGTGTCTTGTGTAGTTACATAAGATCTAAGCAATTGAACAACTCTCTAAATAGTTCATTTTAGTCATTTGAACTAGTTATGGTGAAGAAGAATATGGTTGATATGAGAGTGATCATATGGATAACCATTTGGTTGACTATTGTTGAACCAACAAATGTTAATGTTTGGGTACGGTTTATAAACCCAAAATTGAACATTTCATTTGTGTGTAACAATCTAGGTTTTCGATCCAACGGTTGAGAAATATTAGCTTGAATCTAATCGTAATTTTCATCTAACGTTGAATATTGAATGCTTTGTTACCAAGCTAACATTGATTGCAAACCCTGATTTGAAAGACTATATAAGGGAGAACTCTAGCAACTGGGAAACCTAATCCCCACACCTTACGTGTGACACTAGTTTGTTAAGCTAGAGTCGATTCTCCTTTAACCTTTGGTTTTCTTCTTCTAAAACCAGGTTAACGACTTAAATACTTCATTGGGATTGTGAAGCCAGACCGATACTACTTTTCTTGTAGTTGTGTGATCTGATCTTGTTGTTTCTATTGTACGAGTATAATTGAAATAATTGGCTTGAGATTTATATCTCTGATAGGCAAGATAAAAAAGAAATCACAAACACTTCGTCTCATCGTTTGTGATTCCACAATATCTTTTTTTGTTGCGTCGATTAAGATTATTGTGAGGTGATCAATAATAAGGCTGTTCTTCGGGAATATAAGTCAGGGTTATTTATTGGTTCCTGTTCACCTTGATTTATCAAAAGAGGGAACAAAACTCATAGGTTTATTCGTGGGAGACGGATTTATCTATTTTGTAGACTTTTCTGTGTGATATAGATTTGTTTATTAAAGTCTTCGACTTTGGGTCGTAGCAACTTTTAGTTGTGGGTGAGATCACTAAGGGAATCAAGTACGTAGCATCCCTGGGATCGAGGCGTAGGAGCATAACCGTACCTTGGATCGGTGTGAGATTTATTTGGGTTCAACTACAGTCCAGACCAGAAGTTAATTTGGAGTAGGCTATAGTCTCGTAGCGGCTTAATACAGTGTGTGTTCAACTGGACTAGGTCCCGGGTTTTTATGCATTTGCGGTTTCTCGTTAACAAAATTTTCGGGTGTCTGTGTTATTTCTATTCCGCATTATATTTGTTTATATAATTGAAATATCACAGGTTGTGCGTTGTTCAATCAATTAGAATATCCGACCTTTTGGGTTGTTGATTTAAATTGATTGACACTTGGATATTGGTCTTTGGTACCATCCAAGTTATCTCTCTTTGATAAAGACTCGCAGATTTCTATTTGCTTGAGTAAAGATCAAATCGAGAGATTGAGATATAAACTCTTTGATATATTTTTATCTAGATTGAGTCTGACTGTCTAGTTGATTCTCTAGAAAGTATATTGGAGGTTGTCCATACAGATTGCTAATCGAATTGTTGGGTGTGGTTGTTAGACCCCCGCTTTTTCAACTAGGGTTTGGAATAGCCATTATTGTGGTTACACATAGCTATGTCCAATGATTTTCATCTTCAATGTTTTTAGATTTATTTGTTTAAATTCTAAAGTTTATTTGGAAGATGATTTTGCAGTATTAATCTTTATGATTTCATATATTGCAATTTGTTATGGGATATGTGTGTTTGCGTCCTTGAACTATGAGTGTCCCATACGTGTTCAAAAGTTAAGTCTTTCATATGTCGATATGCATGTATTGATAAAAGATTGGATGAGATTTTGACAAAAAAAAGATAAGCCTATTATGTCATTATGCAAATATTGATGGAAGATAGGATGAGATTTTGTTTACAAAGATTAAGTCTATTATATGTCATTGTGCAAATAGTGATAAAGAATAGAATGAATCTTTGCTTATTCGGCAGTATTGATCTTCCCTGATCCATAATTTTTTATGTAAATATTGTGTGTCTCCGTAAGTTCTCTTATGTGAGCATTTCCGATTGAATTAATTATGGGTTCTCTTGTGGTTAATTTAATTGAGATTTTTGGATACAAATTCATATTCTTATGTGATTTGTTGATGTCCAAAGAAATCCTTATTTTCTTGTGAAAGTAAGGTCTCTCTTGTTGTTCTTTCGGGAATGACATTTTATGGGAGAGAGTTCTTAATTGAACTTGTGCTTAATTGCCAAATCTTTGGGGAGTGCGGATGTGGAATATTACATGGGTTATCTTGTATCTTTATAAACTCCTTGATAAATGCATTTAGTTTCGGCTATATAGTTGCATCTAAAAAGTTGATATGTGCTTTCTTTTGGTCATGAAGTGTCTCTATGGAAATTTCATTAGGATCCCACTAGTTTTCGTACCTTTTCCAATTTTATTGACAAAAAGGGGGAGAATTAATGTGTATTTCACACTACAAATACATATGGTTTCCGGATTATTATGTAAGGGGGAGTGGTTTTCATGTGAGATGAAGTATTGACTAAGGGGGGGTGATACATATCACCAAAAGTATTGTTGTTGAAGTTCTGATACAATTGAACTTTGATGTTGTGTAATAATACTATGACACTGTGTAACAATGATTGAGAACTATTGTTTTCTCATTGTTATGGTTACGGATATTCAACAATGATGATGCTGCATTGAATATCTTTGGAATCATTCGAGTACTTGGAAGTGACAAAGATTTCGAGTAATGTTGAAGAACCAAGGAGATCAAACATGTGGATGAGAAGCTGCAAAGCTTATTTATTTTGTATTCCATATGTATTCATAGTTTTGTCACTAAAATTGACAAAGGGGGAGATTGTTAGAGCACTGCTCGGTCGAACTCGCAAGCGTTTCTATCTCAAGCTTGTTTGTCAAGTTTAGTTGCCAAAAATATAAGTATTAATTTCTAATCTACTTATAGCTATGTCTCGGACTTGGATAGAAAGTGTAGTTGAGCTCTAGACGCCACGGTGTTCATCATGCAAAGACAAAGAACTACTCAAGGAACTGGTGGAACTTCATCGACAAAAAGGTATGTAGAGACTTGAACTTATCTATCACTCAAAAGTATATCTACTTTATCTCCTATCTTGAGACAAAAGTCGTATTGCTATATAGACTTCGATTATACACATTTACTATTTCGAGCCGAGTTTATCTCGCTTATCTATTTCTCGAAATATGTGTTGGTAAGCTTTCGCTTTGGCTAATTTCATCTTTACTAGTGACGAAAGTCATGTTGATTATTCAATGAATTGAAATCGCTTTGATGAAAAATAGTTTGTGAATAACAACTATATAACATCATCTAATAATGTTTCAATGATTGAAATGAGAGTTTAGAATATATAACCATGATTGGATATAAACATTGTATGTGAATTCATACTTGTGTAAGTTCAAAATCCTTGAACCAAAGTATGCGTACTTTACTGCTCATGATAACCAGAGCTAAGTCCGTGTACCTGTACGCGTACTGTCGGAAGTTCACATTCCGTGAATTTCCGCTAGAGTTTGTGAACTGAAAACAAGCTCAGTCCGGGTACTTAAGTATGCGTACGGGTATGCGTACTTATGTGGGTTATTATCTAAAAACAGTTTATTTCGTGAACTAAGACATTTATAAAACAAGGAATGCAATCTTTGCAAACCATGGCTATAATGTTCATGAATCGATTCGAGTGAATCAAAACTGTTTTTGCTTCGATTGTGTCTTGTATACTTCTATGAGATCTAAGCAATTGAAAAACTCTCTAACTAGTTCTTTTGAGTCATTTGAACTAGTTATGGTGAAGATGATCAAGGTTGATATAAAAGTACTCATATGGCTAACCATTGGTTAACTAATGTTGAACCAACGACTTGTACATGTTTAGGTACGGTTACTCAAACCTAAATGAAGTTACATTTCATGTGTGTATAACAAGCTAAGTTTGATCTAACGGTTGAAAGATATTAGCTTGAATCTAATCAGGTTTTCATATAACGGTGAATATTGAATGCTTTGTTACCAAGGTAACTTAGATTGCAAACCCTGATTTGGAGACTATATAAAGGAGAACTCTAGCAACTGGGAAACCTAATCCCCACACCTCCTGTGTGATACTAGTTGAGTAAGCTAGAGTCGATTCTCCTTTAACCTTACGTTTCTATCGAGACCTTGTAGGTTAACGACTTAAAGACTTCATTGGGATTGTGAAGCCAGACCCAACTATTTTCTCTGTAGTTGCTTGAGCTTATCTTGTTGTTTCTATCGTGATTGAGTGCATTCGTAAGATTGGATTGAGATTAATTTCTCTGATAGGCAAGATAGAAAAGTAGTCACAAACATCCTTGTCTCATAGTTTGTGATTCCACAATATCTTGTTTCGCTAGTCGATTAAGATTATTGTGAGGTGATTGATATTTGTAGGCTGCTCTTCGGGAATATAAGTCCGTTATATCAATTGGTCCCTGTTCACCTTGATTTATCAAAAGACGGAACAAAACTCGTAGGTATTTCTGTGGGAGACAGATTTATCTATTCCTGTAGAATTTTTTGTGTAATACAGATTTTTTTATTAAAGTCTTCGACTTTGGGTCGTAGCAACTCTTAGTTGTGGGTGAGATCAGCTAAGGGAATCAAGTGTGTAATATCTTGCTGGGATAAGAGATGTAAGGAGCGCAACTGTCCTTGGATCAGTGTGAGATTGATTGGGGTTCAACTACAGTCCAGACCGAAGTTAGTTTGTAGTAGGCTAGTGTTTGTAGCGGCTACAGCGTGTGTTCAATCTGGACTAGGTCCCGGGGTTTTTCTGCATTTGCGGTTTCCTCGTTAACAAAAGTTCTGGTGTCTGTGTTATTTCTTTTCCGCATTATATTTTGTTATATAATTGAAATATCACAGGTTGTGCGTTGAATCGATCAATTGGTAAATCCAACCTTTGGTTGTTGATTGAAATTGATTGATCCTTGAACATTGGTCTTTGGTACCGTTCAAGTTAATTTCTCTTGTATTCAATCAGGCTCGCAGATTTCTATTTGTTTGAGTAAGAATTGAATCGAGAAATTGAGATTGAGTCTGACTGTCTAGTTGATTCTCTTCAAAGTATATTGGAGTTAGTCCATACAGATTGCTAAGCGAAATATTGGGTGAGGTTGTTGTCTTCCCACTTTTTCATACTAATCTACGGATGGTAATAGGTGTCTTACAAATCGTAACAACATCAAAATTTTCAATTACGATTAAAAGCAATCGTAATTCACATGAACTCGGAATTTGGAATTTCAATTTTTATCTAAAACCCTAATTTTTGATAGAAATTTAACTTAAATCGAACAAATTAAACTAAACCCTAACTGGGTTTTTAAAAACATACCTCATATAAGTCATTGTTGTTTTCTCTGGTTGAGGGGTTTGAAATTGTTGTTCTTGACCTAATAGAGGATGTGGTTGATTAAAATCACTACAATCTTCGTCAACTTTCTTCTTCTTCGGCATCTCTGATGTAGATTTCAATTAACGATTATTAATTTTTCGAATCGCCGATTAATCGAAGACGATGAAATTTCGAGTTTTAATGGATGTTACGGCTGATGGGAGGAGAAGAGATGAAGAAGAAGACTGATTTAGTTAGTTTTCTTTCTTCTCATTCATTAGGTTTAAAAATAGTGAAGGACAATTCAGTCTTTTCAACTAAAAAAAAGAAGAGTAAATTAGTCTATTAAAAGTTAAAAAGGTAATCTATACATTTTACGCTACCATTAGGACACCCCTAACCAACTAGAGGGACATTATTATCATGGTTCCGCCCCTTTAATGGTTTCTTCCGCCCCTATAACAGGATTATAAATTAAAGAGTTGGACAAAGGACATAAAATTAAAAAAAAGGTTCACACTCACGTCTTATTGAGTATTGTATGTTGGAAAATTGCTTGCAACTAACATACATACCTCATATATGATGCGATGGAGAATATTGCTTGCATTTTTTAATACTTATATTATATTATAATCCAATAATTTGTTGTTTAAATGGGACACGATTTTTGTTTAAAATCACAAAAAATATAAGTTAATCGGACATGATCTGGTTTAAAAATTAAAATCTTTAAAATCTAATGATATGAATCATTTCCCTATCACATTTTGACATTCTTTTATTCCATCAATCAATACTTCAATATCTGAATTAAAATAGGACTTCAATTCTTGTGATGTCTGACTGTTAGCGTTGTAGGTGTTTTTTTTTTTTTTTGCTGACTTGGTGTCTGAATATGATTTGGCACTTATCTCGGCACAATCAAATATAAACCCGTTTGTATTCTCTTCAAAGAGAATCATAAGATTTGCTCTTACGACAACCAATGAGATTGAGTAAAGAAAAATAATAGTGTTACAAGAATCAAACATAAAATCCACATAGCGCTCAACCACCATTGTTGCTAAGCCGGGGTTCTTTCCAAAAAAATGTCAACACCTTGGGCAGAATTGCTAGAGGAGAGTAGCTGAGCAAAGTGCTACGCTTTATCTTATTCATTGAATAGACGCCTAGAGTGAACTATTTATGTGCTTGGCCAATCAAATATAGCAAAACAGAAGTCGCAAGTCTTCTGATGCTAGGCATTCCTTAAAGGAACGGGTTTCCATCACAATCAATCGCCATTAAACATGAGAACAAGTGAAAAATCAAATTTCTTCCTGTCAATGTCGTCCAAGGTTAGATCAAGCGTGGAAGAATAAAACCTACAACGCTCTAGAAACTTTATGTAAATGCAGTAAGACCAACTTGGCTAGTTTTACAAGCATTAATTTGCAGCTTTCAACAACTAATAAAGAAAATGAAGAACTCAGAATAAAATTCTCAACTGAAAGGTGTAAGTTTAAATATAAGGATGAATGTGACAGGAACTTACCCTATAAAGATTATGGTTGAGACATTCTGACTGTTTTAGGAAAATTGAATAAATGTTATACAACGACTTTTGTACATGATGTAGAATGAGAATGAATTCAAGGCAAAGAGTTTACTTAGCAAAACATACTTGTGCCGGGGAACGAACTGAAAATTGCTATCGCCAGTTCAGTTCGATATTGCAGTTGTAGTAAATAACTGATCCGTCGATTGACAAGAAATTTAGTTTGGACTCAAACACATCATAAATGTCTTAATGGGTGGAAAAGAATGCTATCAAATAAGAGGCACCCCAATTCTTCTGGAACTTACTTTGTCGACATCCTCGTGCTGCTGGGTAAGCGGTGTGGCTGGAAAGGTAATCAGCTGCATACAAGGTGGTAGGAATCTGCATACAAGGTGCTTAGTAAATATTTGACATCTTTAAGGTATGGTCGCCAGTAAAATTAACAGTCGGGAATTCGAGATTGTCATTGCTTGAAGCATTCTAACAGGCAGCATTAGCTAAGCAGCGCGACTTGAGCCCATACCATGCCTTCTTCCAGTCTCCTCTTCCACCAATGGGAATTGATAATCAAGAAACTTATCTAAAAAATACACGACAGATACACAAATTACTTCAGAAACTACTGTTGTCACTACTCCTGAAATAAGATGTCTTATAATCTGATTTAGCATTCAAGTCCTGCACACAAGAAGCTCAATTTCAGAAACAAAGACTGGCAAGTATTTATTTTTCTACCTGTGACACAAACACACAAGTTCATACAAGCAGATAAATATTCATTTAGCAAGTGGGTTGGAGGAAAGCCGATATACAACTGTTAACAGACATTTCCAGCAAGATAAGTTGTTTCCATTTCCACTTAAAAAATTTCTACAGTTCATGATGATGCTTTTAGGTTAAACTAGATTATAAGACATCTTATTTCAGGAGTAGTGATATCAGTAGTGAAAAGAATGTAAAATATCTCAAGTTTCTGTTCATGGCTAATTTAATGAGATTTTTTGATCAGAAACAAGGTTTCTTGAAATTGGTTCAGAGTTTGTAGAGAGAAGGTGATTTGTGCTCGCATTTATAGTTGAGATTCGATCAACATTCTACTTGTTTTGGTTAAACAGAGATGAGTCAGGACACTAATGATCGGTGGAAATTAAGGACCTGACATGTAGTTGTTGAATCCTTTTTGGCTTGGCTGTTTCTTCAAGCATAATTCTAGGTTCTAATATAGTAGCTTTGTGGGCTAATGTTGTTTTATATCACTGTTTAAACTTGAAAAATCACTTTCAACAAAAAGATAGCCAGATTAGGTTCAGTGTTAACGTGTTGGAAGTCATTTATCAAGTGTAGACAGTGATCTAGAATAATATTAACCCACAAAGCTACTATATTAACTTAGAATTATGCTTGAAGAAACAGCCAAGCCAAAAAGGAATTAACAACCACATGTCAGGTCCGTGAGTACCACCGATCATTAATGTCCCGGCTCGTCTCTACCGAAACAAGAAGAATGTTGACTGAATCTCAACTATAAAATGCGAGCACAAATCACCTTCTCTCTACAAACTCTGAACCAATTTCAAGAAACCTAATTTATTTTCAGAAAATCCCATTAAATTAGTCATGAAAAAATTGAGATATTTTACATTCTTTTCACTACCGATGTCACCACACTAACTATACTTCCATTGCAGGAGTCCCTTTATTTTTATTATTCTTTATTTAAACACAACTACTCAGTGGGAGAATATTATAGCCTCGTACCCCTGTTGATCGTTATCACAGGGACGGAGCTGGAAACAGGCTCACCCAGGATACAGTCAAGATGAATCCACTTCAGTTGCACACTAATTTGATGAATACACCTATACAGTATTCATTGGCCAAGAAGTGCACGTGGAAAGTAAAACACCAGTTAAACCATAACCAGTTCTCCTAAAGTGACCATAACCAGTTCTCCTAAAGTGTTAAATGATTCCCTCCTCCATTGTCAACAGATCATTCTAGTTGCGGTTGTGCACATAATAAACGAATTTTCTATCACCAAAAACCATCGAGTAGAATGATCTGTTGACAATGGAGGAGGGAATCATATTTTCCTACGGGGAGTAATAATAAGGCAGAAAGGTAAACTAAGACTTAATGAGTTATAAATCGTGTTACACTCGCAATATTGTTCAACTTTATACGCTCCATTTCTGCACAAAGAATTGCGAGTTCATCCCATTTCCTAGCAGTGGAAACGCAATGTTCAACTATACACGCTCCATTTCTGCACAAAGAATTGCGAGTTCATCCGATTTCCTAGCAGTGGAAAACTCCCTAGAGAAAAGCCTAAATTTCACCGCCATTTCTGCAGAAAACTCCATATATCTCAAAAAGAACCCTAGACCATCCCAAAAAAATCCAAACATAGGGTAGAAATGCTAGAGGAGAGCAGCAAAGTGCTACGCTTTATCTTATTTTATAAATAGACTCCCCAAGTGTACTTATGTCTCCTAGTCCTAAGCATTCCTTAAAGGAATGGGCCTACAAAGCTCTAAAACTTTATAAGTTACTAAATATGTAGCAAAACCTAGTTAGAAGCATTCAATTGGATGTTTCTATAATTCTATTATTTTGATTCAAAAGAAAATGAAGAACAGTCTGAAAAAAAAGTCTCAACTGAAAGGTGTAAGTTTAAATTTAAGAATGATTATGACAGGAACTTACCCTATAGTTTAAAATGAAGCATTGTAACAGGCAGCATGACTTGAGCCCATACCATGTCTTCTTCCAGTCTTCTCTTTCTCTTTTTCCACCACAGGGAATCGATAATCAAGAAACTTGCAGAACATATACACGGCAGGCATCCAAATTACTCCACTAACTACTGCATTTCACCACTCCTGAAACAAGATATGTCTTACTACTTTAGCATCTAAGTCCTGCAAACAAGAAGCTCAATTTCAGAATCAAAGATTGGAAAGTATTTTTTATTTTTGACACACAAGTTTTACAAATAGATAGATATTCTTTTAGCAAATGGTTTGGAGGAAAGCAAATCTAAGTATACAACTGTTAACAGACATTTCCAGCAAGATGGTTGTTTTCGTTCCTACTTTTAAAATTTCTACAGTTCATGATGATACTCTTATGCAGGGAGCAGAAGAGTCGCGTCTTACACTATTTATACTTCCATTGCAAGAGTCGGCCCCTTTTTTTATTTTTCTTCGAACACAACTACTCAGTGGGAGAAAATTATAGCCCCACATCCCTGTGGATCCATGAACCAGGCACGGAGCTGTTAACAGGCTTACCCCGGACACAGCCAAGGTGAGTCCACGCATACATCTATACAGTATCCATTGGCCAAGTAGTGCACGTGGGTAGAAATTATCTCCTGAGTCAAAATTTTCCTTTCCGGTAACACATTCCAGGACATGTAGCTGTTGGAATGGAAACATCTTTAGTGCTCCCTCTCGCTCATTCAGAGTTAACTAATCTGCTCACTAGGATAGGGACTAATATCGAGTAGCTCTACTTCTCTCACAATTGTTTAACTAATCTACTTATTCTTACACATTGTTTAACTTAAGGCACATTCCAGGACATGTAGCTGTTGGAATGGAAACATCTTTAGTGCTCCCTCTCGCTCATTCAGAGTAAACTAATCTGCTCACTAGGATAGGGACTAATATCGAGTAGCTCTACTTCTCTCACAATTGTTTAACTAATCTACTTATTCTTACACATTGTTTAACTTAAGGCACAAGCGTTCCAACACAAGGGGATCCTCGTACAGTTTTTTATAATCCCAAAACAATAACTTAAGGCACAAGCGTCCCAAAAACTAGTCAAGTAGTGCTTACTTTTACTTTTAACTCTAGATAATTATCATCTTAACTTCTAAACGATTAAGAAGTTGACCAATTCTCAGATCTGAGGTCAAGGTTCTCTAATAAAGCAGTCGATAGCATGCAAAGTTCGTCATTAGGTAACTTTTCGTGTAATGACTGGAAAATTTTAATATCAAAACATATTAAAGTCTTCATTCTTTAAAGCAACTCAAAACTTATAGGATGAATGGAGCAAAACATACTTGTCCTGAAGAGGAGGAAAGTTGGAACCGTGGAGTGAAGGGCATCTTAGCACGCGCTGTCCCCTGTCTGTAAGCGACTCCACCACTGCCTTGCAGGTCAATAATCCAGCAGTTCTACCTTCTACTTTTTTTCCCTGTTTCTCTGGTTGAATTCCCAAATCACCATGAATGGGTACACTGCCAAATTAGCCATCTAATTTCCTCTGCTTCGGATCGGTTTTTTTACTTGGGGCCAGACATATACATTTGCTTAAGAAACTCGGAATCCTACTGTTATTAATCATACATGTTAAGCTGGTGCATAGACCTCATCTCCTTTTCTAACCAAGCTAATGTCTCATATATAACCTTTGTTTGCGAGTGTGACTTATCGCCTGCAACAAACACATGGAGTTCTGTTCCGATTTGAGTCCAACTGTAGCCTGGCTTTTTCCTAAGCTTTTTTTCTCTCATTATGTTCCTCAGCTTCAACACTTCATCCCATCTTCCTGCCGCTGCATAAGTGTTTGAAAGTGCAACATAATTTCCCGAATTATCTGGTTCCAACTTGAATAAGTATTGGGACAAGTACTCTCCTAACTCAATCTTGTTTTGCTCTTTACATGCAGAAAGAATTGATCCTAATATCTGGGCATCAGGCTCGAGTGGCATTTTGAGGACAAATTTAAGGGCTTCTTCTAGATTTCCACAGCGAGAAAGTAGACTCACCATACCACCGTAGTGGTGCATACTTGGCTTCATTCGGTATTCAGAGATCATATCATTAAAAACTTTCAAACCTTTCTCTACCAACCCCGCATGGTCACATGCCGACAAGAGACCAGTGAACGTTATTTCATCTGGTTCAATTTTTTCATTCTGCATTTGGTTAAATACTTCAAAAGCTTCCCCAGCTTGACCATGTAATGAATACCCAGATATCATTGCATTGTGAATAGGCAACTCCTTGTAATTAACCATGTCATAAAACTTCCTGGCTAGGTATAAATTCCCACATTTTGCATACATATCTACAAGAGAGGTTACAATGGAAAGAGATGAGAAAAGTTGACGACGTATTATGTACCCATGAATGGCCTTGCCAAATTCTAATGATGAAATATTTATGCAAGCTGATAGCAAAGAGATGATGCTTACAGTATTAGGTTGTAGCCCACGAATTTGCATCTCTTTAAAATAACGAATAGCCCTATCTCCGTGTCCATTTTGAGCCAAACCAGATATAAGAGAAGTCCAAGTGATCAGATTAGGTTGGATTTCCATGCATTGCATCTCTGAGAAGATGGTTTCAGCTTCAGTTACTTGCCCATTTCTAAGGAATCCCAAAATCACCGAGTTCCATGAAATTACATTTGGAGGTACACCTTCTAACTGCATCTGGTAAAACAACTTCAAGGCCTCACCGCTCAGACCTGATTCAGCATAAGCAGCAATTAATGTATTCCACAATGTGAGATCCTTTTGTACTGTTTTCTCAAAGACTCGTCTAGCCTTATCAGTACTCTCACATTTTCCATACATCTCTATAATGCTATTTGCAACCACCACATCAGAGTCAAAGTTATTTCTAATACAGTAACCATGACACTCTTTACCAAGCTCCACATTTCTTACTTTACTAGATGCAGACAATATGGTGGTTAGAGTTACCGAGTCAAATCCAAAATTCCCTGACCTCATTAGACGGCATGAATCTAAAGCATCCTCGATCTTCCCTTGTTGAACATAACCAGATATGAGCAAATTCCAAGTCACCACATCTTTATCAACCATATTACTAAATACAAGCTCTGCATCTTCAATAGAGCCAATTTTTGAATAGAAGTTAATAAGAGAACTTCCCAAGATACTATCGAGTTCCAAACCGCTTAAAATGGCTATAGCATGACCTTGCCTACCCTCATCAACAGCATCTACATTAGCAGCTGCGGAGAGAAAACTAGCAACTGTAACTCTAGTAGGTTCAACATCCACCATTCTCATACAATAAAACACCTTCAAAGCTTCCTCATCCATCCCATTCTGAGCATAACTAACAATCATCGAATTCCACGTAACTACATTTCTATCAACTATTTCATCAAACACTTTCTTTGCATCTTCTAATAAACCACATTTCCCATACATATCAACAAGACTACTAGACACAAATACACAAGAGTTATATCCCATTTTCAAAGCATACCCATGAACCCCTTTCCCAAACCCAATCATCTGTAAAGCAGAACAAGCTTTCAAAGCATTGGGTATAACAAAATTATCAGGAAGAAACCCATTTTGATGCATTTCATTAAACCCCATTAAAGCCTTTTCATTAGAACCCATTCTACAACATAATCCAATTATAGCAGCCCAAGAGAACACATTCTTTTTCTCAAGTTTATCAAAAAGTTGATTTGCTACACTCAAAAGATCACATTTTGCATAGAAAATTACTAACTTTGTTTCAATATATTCATTTTTAGAGTAAAACCCACCATTTTTAAGTATTCTAGCATGGATTTGTTGACCTGTGGAGAGTGCACGCTCATAAACACAACCCTGGAGAATTTCTCCATAGATTTCTGGTCCAATTTGAACATTTTTGAAGTTCATTTCAGTGAGGAGAGTAATGGCTTCTTTAATTTGACTTTGTTTACAAAGTGATGAGATTTGGTGAAAATATGATTTGGATTGAAGCTGCTTTTCTTCATGGAGTTTGTGGGTTGGTTTGAAGCTTTGAGTTTGTTTGATTTTGGTTGATTTAGAAGAATGGGAGGGATTAAAATTTGGTGTGGTGTGAAGAGGAAGTGAAGAAGAAGAAGACATTTATGAAGGAGTGAAGAAGTAGAAAAAATGGATAACAAAAACTTTAATCCTCCTCCTGCAGGATATTTCTGCCTGTAAGAAAGAATAATATCAGACACCAAATTCAAATGAGAAGATTTACCATTCTTACCCCACAGTGGGATGGAAAAACCAAGAAAATGGATAGGCAAACGCTTGAATTTGGGAGTTTGACCATCTCGTCTCGGATTGAGCCGAGCGTCTCGAGCGTCTTAATAAGATTCGAACGGTTCAATTTGAGACGCTCGTCAGTATAGGCCGAGCCATGCCTCTTGTTGAGACGCACCTCGTCTTATATTGAGACTATCGGTTTTGTATCAGCCGATAAATGCTATGTTCATCCAAAGGTCATAATCTAACTCCCTATAAATTCAATCAGATCCTGAAGATAACCACCAAATGATAGATCGCCGATCTACACAACAATTTATAAGACGTCTATCAAGGATAAACAAACTTGTTGGATCCTTATCAAATAAGTGTGAACGACGTATACTCACAAATATCAAAATACCAATCAGAAAATCTTCTTGTCTTTAAATCTTCAGTCTTCAATGTACCTTCACAAATAATTTGATTCCCTTGTAATCGATCATCCATTTCTACACTTCTATAGAAGCAGACACATACAGAAAGCACATCTGGAAATGTCATATGTGTTTTTTTGCGGTGTGGACTGGTTAAGTGTAGGATCTGATTGATTCACTGTCATTTTAGTTTTATGTTGTGTTATTTTATTTAATCAATGAAAATTTCTTTGTATTTGGACCATTAATATCGTAATTAAATTTGAAATCTCTTATTTTTAAATAAACTACATTAGATTAAAACTATCTAATCTACATTTGATTAGAGCAAACTACGTTGGATCAAAGCAATTACATTGGATGAAAACTAATCTATCATTCAATTAAAACTAAGTTATAAATGCGTTCATTAATGTCCTCATTTAGTGGCCTAGTGGTGGAGCATCCAGGCTGCAGAAGGGTTGTACCCGTGGAGTCCTCTAAGAATGTTGAAACAATCTCCGTGAACGAAATGTTTGCCGCTAGTTGAATTCCATGTCGTTAAAATTCTTGTATCAGTGCAGCTCCAGTTTCCTTGTTCCTTCTATTGAGGTTAAGTTGCAGTACCCTTCCTAAAAATTGATTGAACCATGATTTATTACTTGAAAATGGTGGGATAATCCATGAGCATCACGCCTCATCGTGTTTTCCGTTTCTTCTGCGAACGTTGTAAAAATATTCTTCCATACACAACCAGCCGACATATTTTGATGACCATAGACACTTTTTCTTGTTCTAAAAACATAAGCACTTCAAAGAGCTAAATCCTCTTCTTGAGTATACTTAGAACACAAACTCTAGTTCCGGAAGGAATTGGTATTAATTAGAGTGAGATATGTTGTAAACTAAGATTTGGTTATCTCAATAATCAAGATCTTGATTGATCTAAACCGATAGAAAGGAGTATAATATTTTAAACGGAAGAGCCTTTGTATAACTCAACAATATATATCCGATTTAATTCTTGATATTGATATAACGGCTACCGAATACAGATTAGTCCTTTACTGTTTTGGAATACGATCCAAAGGAGTTGAGTGCTAGAAGTCTTCACAGCGGGTGAAACAACTTAAGATAGTGGACTTTATCTTAGGATTCACGTACATAAACCAGATTGGTAGTAGGTGTAGGGATACGCGAAGGAACTAGGTAATTTGGAGTTAGTTTACTTGGTCTCAACTATATAAAGTTGGTAGTAGTCTTTGTATAGCGGCTAAATTCTGAGTGTATTCAAAACTGGACTAGGTCCCCGGGTTTTTCTGCATTTGAAGTTTCCTCTTTAACAAAATATTATTGTGTGCTTTTACTTTACTTTTCGCATTATAATTATTGTTTTAGTTATAATAAAGTAATTTCACTATATGTTAATCAAACACTTGGTTTGATCCGATAGTTGGTTTGGTTCCGAACTTGTACTGTATATCAAGTGGACTTCTTGTGGTTGTTATCGTTTTGACAGTTCTTATCTATAGTAGATCACGCAAGGTATGTCTTATGTAGGTTGATACGAAAATATTGTGATGTACTTGATACCCTCGTTATTTCAGTGAATCCTGATGATTTTTTTGGCTTTTGTGAGAGACAGTCTTCTGATTTACTGTAATGTATTTTTTCCATTCTGAAGCTTCTGATCTTCTTGCATTATGGTTCTAAGTAATTCTTCTTATAAAGGATCGATTATGGAAACATTGATCAGATGTTGTTTTCTTATGGATTGAGCGACTAAAGACGTAGTTAGTTGTCTACAGTCTCTCAGAATACGATCTTTGATTCTACAATGATAACATCATTTCATATTGTGTGAAGACACATGATGACATGAAAAACTCTGATGTGATGATTTGGAGTTATTTCTAACAAAAAAAAATGGATATTGAGTTTCTTTTGTTCTATAAGGTGGAGATCTTTTTATTGGTGTGTCTATGTCAATATTTTTTTTATTTTTGAGGATAAAATCGTATTATCAAATATTGTCTCTTTCTAGTAAATCTTAGATTTGTCCTTTAGAGATGATAACATCCGATTTTTGACATACACATATAATTTTCTTATTCCAACTTTTTGACATGTTCAAAAACAAACTTAATCTCAGATGCAGAAAAGATTTTTAAGGCATTGTATTTATCAGTTATTATTGTCAACTTTAGGAGTTCAGTCTCTTTTTTCCTGATGAATACTTTTACTTAGTTTCTCTTTGAGAGATTGTAAGGAAAAACATTCTTGTGAGAAAGAAGCTCTGCTTTTAAGGAGGCTAGATCAAGGACGAGTTGATCATATTCCACTTGTTTCGAATCTAAGCAACTTATAGAAGATTACCTTCTATTTCTAGTGAAAGATTGAGTTCTTTAGCTCAAGATAGAAATTGCTCACTTAATTCTTTTAGCTTATATTTTTTTTATATTCAAATGATCGATAAATCTTTCATCTCATAAACAATGATTTTCATAATCTGAGTCATTCATCATGAATATATGACTTAACTTAATCTCATGTTGAGAACACTCATAAATATTTTCAAAAAAAAAAAAACAGAGCTCGATGACGGAGCTCCTTTCAAATATTTGCTAAAATTAATTCAGAAAATGACTTACCAAAGTCTAGTGATACATTAAATGAGTCTTTACCCTAACCTTTATTTGGACTAATTATCTTATAGGTTGGATTGCACAAAACATAAATCGTTAGATCTTACTATGTTTGCCTACTATGATACCAATTAAAATGACGACGGTACTAAGTACAGCTGGAGAATATGTATCGTTCTGCTCGCAGTATCCTAAAACGTATCTTGCTTCTAATGATAACCAAATATCATGATGTTTCCATCGATATGTCCACCAGTTTTTCTTCCCTCCAAAACATCCATAAGAGTAATCTTACCCGCACCACTAATTCCCACTAAAGTTGTAAGAACTCCTGGCCTAAAAGCTGCATTGATACCTTTTAGAAGCTTCAATTGATCTTTAGTGACTCCTTCATTCATTTCATGAGTAAACCCCATAAAAATTTCTAAGCTTCAAAATATTTGTGTTTTGGGATCAATGATCATTTCCTTTGATAAAACCTCTTAAAGTCTAATAGTCTATAACTTTCTGAATATTGTATTTGCTGCTGGCATGTCGACATAATACATAATTTCATCAAAGACATAAAGAGGTTGGAATAGAAAAACCATTCCACGTTTTTGTTCCTCATTTATGGCGTCCATCCTTATTGATGAATGTCGATGAGATAATTCTCTTAATATCTTAGTCATTTCTGCAATTATATTTACTTAAACTTAAGAACACAGTATAAACAATTGGTTGAGTAAGCATATATAAACTTTTTACATGATAATCACCACCGGAACGACGACTGGTGGAGTTCTTTCAACTAGTGGTTGACTTCATCTCTTTTCCAGTTTTGTTAGATGTTGAATCATCGGTTATAAATGTCGCGGAATTTTTAAGTGTTGTATGAATTTGATAGTACTATTAGAAAATATTACCTCAGTTATAATTTTTGAAAGTCTAGGAAGATACTCATGATTGAGATAAGTAAGAGCCAAAGTGAAAAACAATTTGAATAAGATGGCATATCTTAGCAACGTCCCAGCTCCAATCCAACAACAAGATGGATCTGCATAGAATCCACAATAATTGATAATTGATTATTTTAGTGTCCCTGGTGTTGATGGTGGTTTTTAGATTAGGGTTAAAATCGTAAAAACTTGCATCTGATGTGACGTCACTCTGCAAGGAAACAGAGCCACGTGTGTTAAGCTCTCCACTGGCATACTTATTGAGCCGCTCAATACACTTACATGAAATTTATCCAGACTGGCGAATGTAGCAACCATCCCAGATGTTCTGTAAATTTCAGCGCCTCGCATATATTCACTTAATATAAGTTCCTCTGAATGCCTTCTATGCTATGTTCTCCGGCTGAACCCTTAATGTTGATATGGCATGATAATTTGTGTTCGCTCGCAGCAGAGTAGCACGAATCTCCAAGTATCAAGGATAAGGTCTTTGCATAAGGTATTCTAATCAGAAAAGCATGATGCTCTCTGGCAATGAACTTAAAAGAACTCTGTGTCAACACATAGAACTCAATCAATCGTCCTGACTAACTTACAGAAGTTAGGGTTTCGCGCCTCGCGCAATGTACCAGACCCTGCTTGTCAAAATTAAGCCTAAGCAATTAATCCTCCATGGATTAGCGGGTGCAGAACCTCGCCCAGAATAAGAAAATAGGGAGTCGCAGCAGCAAAGAAAGGCGTGGCTATGCCTTAGGCCAGCTAGCGCCATTAGCCACGCCCCGACCCTATTTCTCTCGACCAATCAGGTCGCTTTAAACTCGCCACACGCACACAAGTTGTAGTTGGGCCCATGCTTGCCGGCCTCACTTCTGATCGACCAATCAGAACGTGCCAAAGCCGCCACACTCTCACCAGAAGTGTGGTCGCGCCTTGTGTTTGGTCGTCCCCCTTTTGTGGCCAATCAAGTTGCTCTAAACTTGCCACCATATGTTAAAGGCCAAACACACCCTGGCGCACCACCTTGCTAAACTGACAAGCCAAACGCGCCCTACCACAACAACATATTGGTCGGCATGCCAACATGCCACTCTACCGCGGTAGCATGCCACTCTACCGCGGCAACTTCACATCATGCTACCTCGCAAACATGCCATTTCGTGGCAACCCTTCATAAATAGCCACCCACGGCAATTCCTACTCCTATGTCCGTTTCCACACTATGGCCTTGCCATAGTTCCTTTGGCATAGCCATGGCGCCGTTTGCACAAAAGTAGCGCCATGCCGCAGCCGCATGCCACGTGCACTAATTAGGGTTTCGACATGCCAAACCCTAATTCGGGCAAATTGCTACCAAAGCCAAATAGCGTTTCCCGGAGCAATGGGATTGGCGTGGAAACATGGCTAATGTTGCCACGCCACATGTGGGTCCGACTCCACGGCGCCAAAACCAAGCCTTGGACATGCCAAGCCCTAATTCTTCCACGGCACCTTGGCCACGCCAAGCCCTAATTCTTCCACGACGAATTCTTCCACGACACCTTGGCCACACCAAGCCCTAATTCTTCCACGACGAATTCTTACACGGCACCTTGGCCACGCCAAGCCTTAATTCTTCCACGGCGCCAAACTCTAACTTTGGCCACGGAGCCAATTTTTAGCTTTGCACATACCGCAACATCACCGGCATACCGATATGCCACGGCTACGCCATTGGCATGCCGCTATGCCATGGCTACGCCACTGGCATGCCATTAGCATGTGGCTGGCGCCACTTCGCTATACAACAATATGTGGCCATAATCAATGGCCATCATTCTTCATGAGATGCAATTCAGCCATCCAAGTTCGCTACCGAACTGATGGACTTGTGGCGACTCTTAGGCGACCAACCGCCTAAACCCAACGACCATGGCTACGTCAGGCGCCACTTGCACCATCGTGCCACTGGCATGCACAAGTCATGCTGCAATGCCACTGCGCCATTGTCAGGCGCCAACACAAGGTAGCCACAATCAACGACTACCCTTATTCATAAGATGCGATCTCGGCCATCGAAGTTCGCCACCAAACCGGTAAGCTCGCGGCAAGTTTTAGGCGACTAGCCAAAAAGAGCCTAGCATCACATGCTATTTACCTGCGGCAAGCCTCTCGATTTTAACTTGCCACACGTAGAAAAGTGCTACATGTTTTCCACGAAAACACTCGAGATATCAAAATATGTCATAAACTGGGGGATGCTCATCAGGGTATTGGTCTGGCGGTTTACAACGTGCGACGTGCAATACGCCCGTTACAAGAAAGTGTCATGAAGTGGGATAATTAGTGGTGGTGAAAAATAACGGTGTAAGCAATTCATTTCCTTCATCATGGAAGCGTAATGACTGGCGGTTACACGAATTCACTTCCCTCATCATGGAAGCATAACGTCTAACAGTTACACGTTACGCTTTTCTTCCACCACTCAATTGCTTCCACTTCCTACGAGACCAGGGTACGTTTCACTATGACTTGTATAAATAGGTCTCACCTATTTCCACCAAACAACAGGTTTTGGTCAGGAGAACAATACAACATCCAGAAATCATCAGATAGCTTTTTCATCCAGCTAGCCAGTTCAACTTTTTGATATAAGTCACAAAACGCACACACTTCCAGAATCAACTATTCTGGTCTCAACACTTTCTTCGCTTCCCTCCCTAAGACCAACCCTTCTCCGTCACTTTGTGACTGAAGCAAGCCTGAAACGACCATTTCTTAGTTTAGGCCAGGATTGTACAGATTGATCTCTCGAATCAAAAGTACTCCCGTGCACATTGTTTAGGGTATAGATTCATTTCTCACCTACACACACCCAAAATTACCAAAATCAGCAGAAACGGTTTTCACCCTCAAACACCTGGTTTTAATCTTAGTAAAATTCAATTAGGAAAATTTCTTCATTGATAATTTATTTGAAACTCAAATGCTTACTTTATTCCATTGATCCTTATGAAATCGTTGTAAGTGTTGCACTCGTCCCATACATTAAGAAAGATATTCAGTATCCACGGATCCACCATTTTTCACATTATGTGTAGCATAGAAAGTCGAATATCCATAGCAAGCCAGATAAAAATATCAACGAAGAAAACAAAAGAAGTGTTATTTATTTAATTAGATTTCGAGTAATTACTTTGACACATTTGGAATCCCCGAGGGGCCAATAGAATGAGAAATGCAAATGATCCATAATGCTTGCAACTATCATATTTCTCTCTACTGTTCTAATTGCTCAGAATAATCCAACAACCATCTGGTTGATAAACATGAGTAGAAAGAACTTCCCAAGCAACCTTCCGAAAGAAAATTTAGGTATTCATTTTGATGAATTGCAAAATGTAGAAGGCATGTCAAGAAACTTATTTTACAAATATAATACCTTTCGAAATTTGGATCAAGCCCAATGACATAGTAATTTATAAACATCCAAGCACCAACTTCTATAAATGTGATAGGAATTTTGAGGATCCATGTAGGAAGAGAATATGCCCATGGAAAAAGGGCAGGTCCCTTTGCTTGTAAAAGACATGAAACTTCATCATGAGGAAAGCTCTGAAAATCCGTTAAACATAATCACCAAGAGGGTAAAAAACAGAGATTTCATATGAATCCCACCATCGACAATTTTATCATGTTTCATTTTAGTACGCAGAAAGAGTATCATCGTAACAAATGCAATGAAGATAAGGTGGACCAACTTGAAAATATAAACAAAGGAGTTCCTTTTCATTAATAAGTATTCTCTTGAGGCACAAGTTTTTAAAAGCTTAGTCTTGCTAACTCCATATTTTTCAGTGGTTAAAGCAGCTGGATGGATCTTCGACTTGTTAAATGTAGTCGCAAGTTATTCTCCTAATTTTCGAACAACTGAAAAGGCTGGGTAAAATAACTGACTGTGACGAAAGATTAAGGCTCGTCTCTATGATCCCAATACTATGGCTAATCTTTCTTTGATGTACCCTGTAAAGCAATGGAAGCGAAAACTGTAAGAGGATTTACAAAAACAAGAACATGAGATATCTAAGTAAACAAATAAGTAAAAAATAGGTACGAAAGAAATTCACCTCTTGCAAGGAATCGGCAAATTCTTTTCCTTGTCGGACATTTGAATCCCATAGACTCAAAACACTTAAGCACATGTTCTCGCATACCTTGATAAACGATTTTCCCATCGACATGAGAATTATGTCGTCGAAGAGATTATAAGTTTCTGGTGCTGGTTGCAAAAGAGATATCATAGTTGTATCATTCATGATATGAACGGTCTATCTAAGTGAACTCACAATCTGAAACGTCGTTGAACTGTCTAGACTTGTAGATATCTCATCCATAAACGGTGTTCTTGCCGGCTCGACCATCATTTCCCCTATCAAGTTAGAAATTCATTAGCATTCATTCACAAAAACAAGCTACATATTATTGAGACTAAGGGTTATGAGTTGTTCACGAGGTTATTAATGTTAATAACATTATTGATCATCAACTAAAGATTTGTATAATGTTAATAACCAAAATAGATTTGTATAATATTATAGGTTATCAATTAAGTATATTGTAATGTTAATAACCAAATAGATTAATATCATCTTATCATATCTTTTGGTTATTAATATTATACAAATAGATTATTCACGAGGAATGATTCTTCTATTTAACATTATACGTCGAAAAGAAATAGTTGATTTCAATGTAAACAACCTAAATATCTAAAATAACAAATTAAAGTTATCATAAAAATAAAAAACATAGACTAACATGATAAAGACAAAACAAGTACCCCGAGTAAAAAAGTAAAACAATGTTATAAATCCTAAACACATGTGATTTATTTTTGGTGCTCTCCTTGCTATTTTAACTTCAGTTATAGTCTTGTTCTGCTCACAAAAATCCAACTTTCTTGATAGATATTCCATAGCAATAATAAAAAGATAGGGAGACAGTGGGTCTCCTTGTCGAATTCCCCTAGTAGGGTTAAAGGACTGACAGGAAGAACCATTAAGAAGAACTTCAACTTGAGTTGTGCTTATGCACTGATTATGAAACAGTTATCTAATTCACATTAAGAAAGGATTATTGTGTGTGATGGTTCCGTAATCTTCTATAGGCTCAGTAATTACTGTGTTGACCTGCTTATATGTGTGCTTTGGTTACTGTATTGAGCAACCTTTGGATAGAAGCATGAATACCTTAATCAAATTTGCATATATACGTCTGTTAACACTTTGAGATAGCATTCTTTTCTCACTGTGAGTTGAGGACCCTGGTTGGAACCTATGTGGTTCTTTGCCTTCAGTTGTTTTTCATTGCGTAGCATTTGACTTTTTTCTGGTTGTCGTAGTTACTGAGTTGTCCAGCTTAAGAGAAGTTTCATTGTTTCCACATGAATAACTTTAGTCTGATTATGTCTGTGAGATGATGACATTTGGTAGATGTCCAATTAGGAGTATAATTGTTTGTTTAATTTTTCATAGCAATGGAAGATCGTCAATTGAAGGCTAGGCATCTTGAATGTAAGAAAAGTCAAAGTGCTTTAAAGAAGTTCCTAATTGAAAATCCACAACCTAATGGATCAGCTCCAACCAAGCTTAAAGATGTACCTTTGCAATGTAAGCGCATTGCAAGGGACTTTCGTGTAGCAGTTGTTGATAGTGGCGAGGAGGCTTTCAGGGTTGAGATCGATTATGGTGCCGAAAATCATGGCTCGAAGAAGCACACATCTATGATTCTATATGGTTTGTTAAGTAAGGTAATTATTTTTCTTGATTGGAAACCGCGTCTACATATTTATTTACTGTTTGTTTCTAGGTGTTTGTGAGAAATTATGTCTACATATGTATTTATTGTTTGTTTACAGGTTCTCAAAAAATACTATAATGAATTCAACACGGAGCGCTATAGGCTTGTTGCGGAGCGTACCAGGCTCACTGAGGAGGCTAGGCTCTCTGGGGGCCGCACAAGACGTAAGTGACAATTTTTGTTTGACGGAAATGAAAAGTTTCAGACAACATACAACGTCTATTTCTTTTCCACATTAGTTGCAGACTGTTTGTGTTTGTACAATAATCATACATCAGCTGTTTCCTTTGCACATTAGTTTGAGGACCTGCTTGTTTCCTTTTTTGCTTTATAAATTGTTTTCAAATGCTTGTTTATGTAGGTAAATTCATATTCATGTGCTTTTTTATGTAGGTAATAATAATGCATGAGAATTTTGGTACTGCCTTTAGAAATAAAGAAGGGAAAGAAGGAGATGTTTGAACTTTGAAGGCTTTTGATGCTCTGTTTTTTCCTGAAGTTTTGTGCCAAGTGTAGTAGTAAATAAAGCTCTCTTTCACCTGATGGTATATGTAAGACTCATTTTTTCTTTATATTTGGTCTGAAATATGATTTCACGAGCATTGTTACTCTTGAATGTTGTTTTTCGGATAAGAATGAATTTTCTTTTCTTTTATTAGATTTAGATTTTGGATTAGTCGATGATTGCATATTTAATATCATGAGTGGAATTTTGATGCTGACAAGTTCCTATGGCTTAGTTAAGGAGTGATAGAGGATTATCTAACCGTAACATCAAATTTGGGGACTTACACAGTAAGTTGGCCAACCTGAGGTTGTTAATGAACATGTGCATGTCTTAATTTTGCAGCATTTTCTTGATTTTCTATTGAGAGGTTGGTTCTTTGGTGAAGGTCGATGTTACGTCAGCAAGAACTTACTGATAACCCATTAATAGTAAACCTTTGGTAGCGGCTATTCTGTATTGATTGGGAACGAAATATGCTGTAGAGAGTGAAAGTTGGATTTGGTCAGGAAGTTCAGATTAAAATCTGCCAGGGGTTGTTGCGCTTTTATGACAGGAGGAATGCATCTCTGGTTTAATATTTAAAAAATAAAATATTAAATAAAAAAGTAGTAGATATAACTAAGACTTAAAAAAATTGCAATTGTGCATCCATAAAAATCGGGATGCACATTCTCCACTCTCTCGTATGATCATTTCACTTTACAAGTTTTTCTTATCAATTTTTTGAAAACCACTAAGTTGCTATCATCTCTCATGTTTCCAATCGTTAGCAAGTTTAAAGTAAAAAATAATAATTAAACCATAATCAAATGAATGACCAATGGCAAAGGAAAAAAATGTGCACCTGGGTTATCAGTGGGTGCCCAAAATAAAACATAAATTACATAGTTAATTATATTTTTATTCGGCAATATCACAAGTGCTTTGGTCATTAACATAATATCTTCGATTTATTACTTCCATAATCGAAAAGCTTGTGAATGGCAAAATTTCTCAAAACCAATATTCAGAGTTAAATTGGTTATTGTGGACCTATCAGTTTTTTATTATAAACCATTCAAAATATCATGTAGGGAGTAATAGAAATCGTATTTTTTGAACATATGCAACAATACATCCACTTTGGGGAAGCTCATCGAGATCACCCTTATTAAACATATCACTCATTTTATGAGAAAAAAAATAAAAAAAATGATAAAGAGCGGAAAATAAAATATAAAATGATGTTTATCAATCAACATAAAAATTGAGTTCAAGAATTCAAAGGGAAAAAGTAGAAAAGTTTCTAATCCAAACAAATAGCTAACGACATGGAGTTTTGCATTTGTTATGATGAAATAAAAGATTGATAATACATTTGAGGAAAAAGAAGTTTAGATAAATCTTGATATCAAGAGATAACCTTTGTAAAAAAGGTAAGGAATGACGAGGAAATCATCGTTCCATGTAGTAATACCGGATTTGCTGTTTTGAAAGAAAATTTGGCGAGTCAATTCGACTTTTGGTTTGATTTTACATTACTGCATGTTTATATGGTATTCAAACTATTTTAGTTATATAGAAAAAAGGTATGTGTGCATCTCGAGCTCATTCTATGGTATTCAGAAGGATTGTTTAATATTTATATCAGCTTACCAGGTGCACTTCAATTGGGAATGAACTCTTAATATGTGTTTAGATTCTCTTGTAAGTGTTTTTAATTTGGATTTATCAATTTTGTAACAAGAATTATTTTGCCTTTTCCTTTAAAAATAAAGTAAAAGAAAAATGAACTCATTCCACCATAAAATTTTATGGTTTTGGACCATCGAACATGCTAGATGTTAAATCTTAAAGTCATATGGTGTTTATGGCATTTATTTTAGCGGTAACATGAAATCACTTGTACAAGACAACTTAATTTAAGCCAAAACACTTTTAGAAATTAAATAACATTAGTTGTGCTGGATGTTAACCAAAGTTCTTTTAAATGAGTGATCATATTTTGGATTGTTCTACTTTTTTTTTAAAAGAATACTTGTTGATTAGGCCATCTAGTTTAGAGGGATAAGAGTTATCCTAGTGGTAGCAGATGAAAAGTTACTCTATCATTTTGAAACCTCAAAACGAAGAAAAAAAACTGAAATCAGTTTCATTTTCTTCTTCTCATCTTTCTGAATGGGGAACGATTTAATTGTCGTCGAATCCAAAAAAATTAATCCATTAGATAAGAATTGGTTGTTTTTATGGCAATTCTCGATAAATCCATCCTTTTTTTTTAGATTGATTAATTTAGTAGGATTTTAAAAACTAGATGTTTTGTGTTATTTTTAGTACGCGGAGAACATAGCCAATTTGGAAAAAAAAATTAGTATAACCTCATTGTTTTTTAACCTAGCCAATTTGGTTTTCGTATCGCATACTTTAATCTTATAGGACTAACTCTAATACTTAAGTTTAATGTACTTAACCTAAACTGAGTATTAACAATTGATTAGTCTATTTTATGTAAGGGTAGTACTCTCCCGCACGACAGTGCATGGTGTCACTATGTGATACGTATTGACCTCTGTACCTTGGTGACTATTATTATAGAGGCGGAATTCAGAATAATAATAGACGAAAACTAGAAAACAGAACACACTAGAAACCAGAACACACTAGAAACCGTTCGAAGAAAATATCTTCTCTAGATTATGAACAAGAAAACTATTACAATTCTCTCTTTGTTACGCTCACAATCTCTCTAGGTAAATAACCTTAAATTGTTTGCTAAGCTTGCTTTTACAATAATTAATTGTCTCACAAACTTCTCTAGGTGATTTGTCTCTCAAACCTCCTTTCTTGGATGTGTTTAGTTACCACACTATCTAGATCTAAGTGTGTCTGTATCACAAACCACACTCTAGATGTCTTAACTATGAGCTAAACATCTCCATTTATAGGTTTAACGGTTTCCCAAACCTTCTAGGAATCTATTTCCTTATATAGGAATAATTCCTTTTCTAGGTATATTTCCTTATCCAGGAATGTTACCTTGTCTAGGAATATCCCTTATCTAGGAATAATTCCTTTTCTAAGTATATTTTCTTATTTAGAAATATTACCTTGTCTAGGAAATATTCCTTTTCTAGGTATATTTCCTTATCTAGGAATATTACCTTGTTTAAGAATATTTCCTTATCTAAGAATACATCCTAAAAGATCAGTATTCCTTGCCAAATTACATTTATATCCTCAATCAGTCTTGAGGATCACTAGTTCCCGAAGAGAAAAAGATACACATGTATCATGCGCCCCCACTCAAGAACTTAAACTCCTGTGAAAGTTAGATTTGGAGGTTAGGGAACTCGAGGGTTCCTTTCACCATGTTGAACCATCTATTTTTACTGGAAACTTGACCTTGACGTCTAATTTGAAAAGCGTCCATATCTCCTCGTCTTGTCTTAGTCACTATTCGCTCCATAATGCAATCTTCTTCGAGTGGTTCTTCTTTTTTCTCGTTCTTTTCTTCAAACACCAGATGAAGATGTAGTCTTTTTCTCCGCCTTCGACTTGGGTGTATGCGACTTCATGTCTGTTTGTAGTGCATCCACCTTTTCTTTCGTAGTTTGTGGTTCGATTTGCTTAGGATCATCAACTGACTTTCCCATCTTCTGTTCTCTTGTTCTTTAAACGTTTTCTTGCTTCTCGAGTAACTCACCAAGTTGTTTATAGAGAGATCTAGTGAAGACCATAAACCACATGAATCTTCCCTAAAAGAAACGAACCTTGCTCTGATGCCAACTTCATACGTATTTACCTCTGTACCTTGGTGACTATTATTATAGAGGCGGAATTCAGAATAATAATAGACGAAAACTAGAAACCAGAACACACTAGAAACCATATTCGAAGAAAATATCTTCTCTAGATTATGAACAAGAAAACTATTACAATTCTCTCTTTGTTACGCTCACAACTTCTCTAGGTAAATAACCTTAAACTGTTTGCTAAGCTTGCTTTTACAATAATTAATTGTCTCACAAACTTCTCTAGGTGATTTGTCTCTCAAACCTTCTTTCTTAGATGTGTTTAGTTACCACACTATCTAGATCTAAGTGCGTCTGTATTACAAACCACACTCTAGATGTCTTAACTATGAGCTAAATATCTCTATTTATAGGTTTAACGGTTTCCCAAACCTTCTTGGAATCTATTTCCTTATCTAGGAATAATTCTTTTTCTAGGTATACTTCCTTATCTAGGAATGTTACCTTGTCTAGGAATATCCCTAATCTAGGAATAATTCATTTTCTAAGTATATTTCCTTATCTAGAAATATTACCTTGTCTAGGAAATATTCCTTTTCTAGGTATATTTCCTTATCTAGGAATATTACCTTGTTTAGGAATATTTCCTTATCCAAGAATACTGCCTAAAAGATCAGTATTCCTTCCCAAATTACATTTATATCCTCAATTAGTCTTGAGGATCACTAGTTCCCGGAGAGAGGAAGATACACATGTATCATTATGAGATAGCAAGCTTGCTGCTGTTAGTTATATCTCGAATCTCTAGGACTATAATACAACCGACTGAAATATAAATTGTGAACAGGTCCTCGGAATCTATAAAATCACTCCTTAAAAAATGTCTATGGATCTTCGACCTTTGTATATATTCTTCTTCCAAGTTTAATTTTCTTTGACACGAGTCAAAGTTTAATTATATATGCTTCAACTTCAACCATGCCAAAGTGGACGAATCGGTGTATTAATTGACTTGTAGATTCTGAGTTTTTTTTTTCCTGGACAAGGATGATGAATAGAAAATATGAACATCCACACAATAATCGGGGTATCAGTAAGTGATTTTTTGCTTATTTTGGTTGATTTTTTTGAGTGATTGTTTGAAGATACATTAGTTAATCTGAAAAAAAAATTACATTGAAGAGGGATTATTTATAATGTTGGAAACGGGCAAAAGAAACCGATGAATCTCTATCACTCTTTGCCAATCATTTTTGCAATATCATTGATTAAACCTATTCATTGCTTCCATCAATTTCCTTGCGGAAATTATATTGTGCCCTTGATCATAAAGTGACCTTGTGAAATCCTTACAATTTCATCGTCTTCAAAGGTTGATAAATTGGGGTTAAGGATTCCGATCTCTCATAATGGAATCCAAAATAACACAAAAAGGAAATCCAGTTCTAAAACCATCAAAATAAATGTAAAATATGGTTGAGACTACTTTAGAATTACAAATTATTTGACAGATGTAATCATATACAAAATAAATTGAGCAAAATCGTGTTTGTTGGATGTATAATCCAATGGTAGTCAATGTGCTAGCTTATACAACTTGTATGAGAGGTCACGCGAGATAACATTACCTTTATGTAATAATGTTAGAGTATTAATCCTCAGCTGAACTCACCAAACATTGGTATTAACACGAGAGATGATAACAACTTAATGGTTTTTAAAAATTGTCAAGAAAACTGGTAACATAAAATAAGGATGGTGTTATCTTGCGGGACAACACAACACAAAACTATAAGCTAGCATTGTGTTAGCCTTCAAGTTACATGACTTTATTATCCTTATTTTACTACAGTTGTCGATCCAAAGTATAATTACCGTGACGTCCTTTTAATTACATTGATTTCTATAGTTATATATGCGTTTGTAATTAGATCAAGTCATCTCCTAAGCATATTTTTAATTATGTAGGAATATTAGGCTGAAATTATTTAGTTATCTGTAAATATGGAGGTAGATAAACTTTAGCCTCAAGAGAAAAGGAAAGACGAAGTAAAATTTTATTTTTACTCAATAATAATTATGAGATGAGAAAGTATAAGATCTTTCTTTGTTGATTACTTTAAGGACCTTTGTTCATCTAGTCCTCAGTTTTCTGCAGATGATATTTTCCAAGACCTCCCCCCCCAAAAATCGTTTCAGCTGATAATAATTTTCTCAATACCCATGTCTCCCCTAAGTAGATAAACAATGTTGTTTTTCACATGGGTGGGAAAAAAAATCTACGGATCCTGGTGGATTTATAGGACTTTTCTATCTAAAACATCGGGATATTGCTGGTGACTTTTTTATTGATATGATTCAAACCTGTTGTAGAATAGGTCACGTGGCCAAATTCTTAAACCATAGTAACATAACTCTAATTCTTAAAGTTTCAATGATTAAACTAGTTTCTCAATATAGATCTACCGTCCTCTGTAATTATGCCTATGAATTCTTTATAAGACCTTATCCAAAACTTAAGCCTTTGATGATTTAATTTCTCAAAATCAAAGTAATTTTGTTTCCAAAGAAGCATTTCTTACGATATTCTCCTTGCTTATGAGGTAATGTTTATCGTTAATCACTACGAAGGAGAAAAATGATTAACTGCTATCAAACTTGATATGTCCAAAGCCTATGATTTGCTTGATTGAAAGTTTTTGGAAAAAGTTCTCAATAAGGTTGGTCTTTGTGATGATTATATTTCTTTGATAATTCAATATTTGTCTACGGTGTCTTACCCTTATAAAACCCAGGAGAGGTTTGAGACAAGAGTATTCTCTATCCCCATACCTCTACATTATGTTCCGAAGCTTTTTCTGCTTACATTGGCAAGTTTCAATGATTAAACTAGTTTCTCAATATAGATCTACCGTCCTCTGTAATTATGCCTATGAATTCTTTATAAGACCTTATCCAAAACTTAAGCCTTTGATGATTTAATTTCTCAAAATCAAAGTAATTTTGTTTCCAAAGAAGAATTTCTTACGATATCTTCCTTGCTTATGAGGTAATGTTTATCGTTAATCACTACGAAGGAGAAAAATGATTAACTGCTATCAAACTTGATATGTCCAAAGCCTATGATAAGCTTGATTGAAAGTTTTTGGAAAAAATTCTCAATAAGGTTGGTCTTTGTGATGATTATATTTCTTTGATAATTCAATATTTGTCTACGGTGTCTTACCCTTATAAAACCCCGGAGAGGTTTGAGACAAGAGTATTCTCTATCCCCATACCTCTACATTATGTTCCGAAGCTTTTTCTGCTTACATTGGCAAGTTGATTAGAGTTGGCCTAGTTCAAGGTATTAAGATTTGCAAAAACGCCCCAGCTATTACTCATATATTGATTGTTATTTTTCACTGCTATTACTCTTGATTTCCAAAACATTAAGGATTACCTTCACAAATATTGTTTAGCTTCTTCGAAGGAAATCAATTTTGATAAATCAAGCATTTAGTTTAGTCAGGAAATCCCCTCTCATATGGTGATCCAGTTATCATCGATCCTAAATACTAATACTCTTGACTGAAGTGTGACAAGTATCTGAGTACCCCTATTTCTTTCAAGGAGTCTAAAATCCAAATTCATATGAGAATCCTGTAATCTTTTGATGCTAGAATTACTTCCTGGTATCATAAACTCTTGTCTCAAGTTGCTAAGACATCCCTTGATAAACATGTTGGCCACGCTATCCCTATTTTCCATATGGTTGCCTTCTTATTCTTTAAGCTCTTTGTAGGAAGATGGATTAATTCTCACTTATGTAAATCACTGTGAGGTGAGACTTTATATACCAAGGATATAAACTGCACTTGTTAGGTTGGGATACCCTTTGTTTCCCCAAGTACGAAGGATGCTTAGGTTTTAGGAAAGCTGAACGAATAACCTTGCTATGTTTGCAAGGAATGCCTGTAAATTTGTGGAAAGGCCCGACTCTCGTATAAATATTATTATCAAGGTTAGAAATTTCCCTAACTTCGATTTTGTTAAATGCTAAGTATATGTCCTACTGCTTCTGGACCTGGAGATGTCTCTTCGCCATAAATCTTGGATTGTTGGTGATGGTCATTTTATTGATCCTCGGTGTGACAATTAGATTCTCGTATTAGGTTCTGCTAAACCCAATTCTTTTGTTCCCCGAAACCCGAGTTCAAAAGTTTATTACTTTATTGATCAAGATACTAGATCCTGAAACCTGACTTGATTAAATATTCACTTTGATAATGACTTTGTTGGGATGATTGTCTCTATTCTCTTAAAAAATTCCAAATTTTGTTTTAAATTTGCCTATTTGAGTCTCAATGGTCCTAGACCTTCCCGAAATAACAACCTTTGGAAGTGCATTTGGAAGATCAAGGTTCCCCAGCGCATCCAACTTTTTCTCTAAAAAGCTGATATATTCCTCCTAGAACTATTCTTCAGATTATTGACATTGTTATTTGGCCTAGATGTTTGTTGTCTAATGAAACTGTTATGCATGATTTGGTTATGTTCCACTTTTATAGTTTCACTTGGACCTCTTGTCCCCTCTGGTTGCCTACTTATTAGTTTTCTACTTCCTCTTTTCATGATTAACTCATTTACTTGCTTGTTAACCCTAATTTTTCTTTATCTGAAGAATCTAAGAGTCTTTTTATTCCTATAACGTGGTCTATCTGGAGTAGTAGGAATAATCTTATCTTTCGTATGAAAAAGGTAAACCATGATGTTGTTATTGCTAGAGCCATAACCATGCTCGTTATTAGAATCCCTACTTTCCCTCCCAAAACTATCCCGAATGTCATTAGTTCTGTGATGCCTCTTGCTCCAGACTGGAATAAATGTAACACCGATTGAGTTTTTGATGATATCACTTTGGATAATGGTGCATGTATGTAATGACAGACTCCTCCAATAAGATTTCCTTTTGTGCTCCTATTACCTTTGAAGTTTATTCTCCCGATGAAGCATAGATCCGTGCGATTTGAGCAGTTTTGAAGAAGGTAGTGGAGTTACAGCTCACTCATGTCATTGTTGAAAGTCATGCAAAGGAACTTTCAGCAAGAAAGTTTGAAAGCAACTAACGGACGGACGCTCTTTGTAAAGATATTTCCCCTTTTAGCTTTAGCCTAGTGACATGTAATTTTTCTTTTGTTCCTAGAACTTGTAATGTTATTGCTGATACTTTAGCTCAATGGGCTAAGGTAAACATTATGTCTGTGTTCTGGTGTAGACCTCAAATTTGGCTCTGCCTACCGTTGAGGCAGGCATGTTTAGATAACACTCCAGAAGTTGCTTTTTGACTTCTAAAAGCAGAAAAGCTAGAAGTTAGTTTGGGTGTACAATTTCAGAGTGATTCTAGGAACAAAAAAAATTAATTTTTTGTGAAGTAAAAATATTTTGCTGACTTTTATTTCTGATTTCTACTATTTTGCTGACTTCTCTTTCTGACTTCTACTTCTTGAATTTTGTGAAGTAAAAACATTTTGCTGACTTCTCTTTCTGACTTTTACTTCTTGAAAGCAGAAGCACTTTTGCTTATGTATCCAAAGACGCTATTAATATCAGTGCCAAAGAGAGCTGGAAAATGTTTGGCCCTGTATATAAGTCGTGCCTTCATATAAGATTGCGGCCTTGTTAATATCCACGGTCTTAATGTTCCGGGAGGTTATTGTCTGAAAAAATAAAATAAAACCAAAAATATAGCCAGATGACCTTTTTCCTTAAACCCTAACTCCTCTTCTTTGCTCTATCATCTCTCGCATTTCTGAAACGCTATTTCTGAGCTCTTCCTTCGATCTCTCTCTACTCAGGTATTCTTCTTTCTCAGTTTTCATCCATTACTAGTTTACTCTCACTTATTGAATGTTATTAGGGATTTTTCCGTATCTTTTTGGGGTTTTTCATTGATTTTCAATTTTTTTTTTCAGAATCCGAATCTTATTGATTTTGGTTGATTGAGTTGTAAATTTAATCTGGGTGTTTGTTTATAGATCGATTCATGTAATTTATTTTGGGTAAGAAGACATTCAGCTAAGGGGATGTTGAATCACTTATTATGTTGTGTAGGGACTTTGTTTTGAACATCGAAGTTAACGAAAATCTCTGAATGACATCGTGTTGTTTTCGTTGTTTCGTTGTTGTGTCTTGATGCTGAAATATATGCTTTAAAGCCATGGTAATGAAGGGAATCAGATTCTAATGGCCATAGTTTTGGTTCTCTATTGTACAAATGGCTAGTTTTGATAACACAAAGTGGAACGCCTCAGCTATTTCTGACTCTTAGCCAAATTGGAGCATTGTTATGATATTAAAGTTTGGAAACTGATTGCTCATAGTCGAGACAAATCTTTACTCACCAAATAATATAATATGCTGGTTAGCCATAGTACTTGGATTGTAATATTGTACAAGCTCCTAACCCGGTGCATACGCACCGGATGATGCACTTTATTTATAAAGTATTATTTTTCCTTTGGTATTGTTTTGTATGTTACAATTTTTTCGAATGAAAATTTTTAGGACTAAAATGAACACTTACGTGTTTGCATTATGACTATTTGTTTAGATGCTAAGTGATTAATTTATGTTTACTCGTATATTCATATATTTTCTTAGAAGTTCCTAGTAATGTGATTCCAATTAATTACCTTTCTACTCGTGATCCGAATATCAGAAGGAGTTCTTCTTCCGAGTGTAAATAGGTATGCATATTTTCATGGATAACCATTGTTCATCCCCATGAACAATTTTTAATTTAGACATGTGCATGAACATTACCGAATATAGAAGGAACCAATATTGCTTTTTGATTCTTCTCGAGAAAAACAGTACTTTCTTGGTTTCCCTTCATAGAAAATTCGCCTTTTTTTTTCTCTTTCTGTTGGACGTTCGCCTTCATAGTTAATTGGGATAAAAGCATCATCATTGGGTTAAAAACATGATCCGAGTCTTCATTACCATTGATTTTATCTTCTTTAGACTGATCGAGTTTCTGGTTCTCTGTGTTTTTCTTTGGCTGATCGAGTCTTCATTACCATATTTCCTTTTGTGTATACATCTGAATGTATATGGGGCACCGGGGTTGTCTTTATCTGTCCTACTCATTACAACACTTTTTCTCTGGACAAATTGATCTGTTTGCCGGGGATAACTGTCAACTTTCAACTTCATGAGTGAATCCAACTGGCACTTATTGTGTTCTCAAGTTCCCCTTCCATTGACATTGAGTTTCTGAAACTTGAATAACACATGCATTAGATATAATTCTATGTTACGCGGGTATATTTAAGATTCACCAAATCAAATTGTGTATTAAGGACTGCTACCTGAGAGCAAATTACTGAGGACTTCTTTGTACACAACTTCAAACCTTCACTTGACGGCATTTGTGACACTGCCACATATAACTGCCATGAATAAAAAGCTATATCTTTCCGTCTTGTCAAATAAGTTCCAATATTCTGTATGGTTTGACCTTTACTCATGTTTGATTGACATAGCATAGAATACTTTAACAGAGAATCGCCTTCTGCTTAATACGAAATGTTGAGTTACGGTTAGCGGGGGACACTATAATCCTTGGGAATATGTATACCCCCTATTTTACATACGTAATTGTCTGTCACGACCTGTGCTGCAATAATTATATGATCAATTTGCTTTATAATCCACTGTGTTCCATTTGAAAAGACCCATGCTCTGTTAAAGTATTGGAACTCGTAGTTTTTAAGTTATCTTTCTAAGAACTCAATATTCTTCGATCTCCATATCTTCATTGTCAAACATGAGTTTTCGTCGGTGCTGAATATCACCAGATAGGAGTCTCAAGTACTGGTTCCACAATCCTGGATTTGTTATTCTCAAAACAAATGCAGAAAAGTGGATACAAAAGCGGCTGCCTCTTCCCATTCTCCATAGTCATCCGTTGTTTAGGGATTTTGGGAATGCGGAACAGTGGGTTAATTTGGTGGTTTGCTGTGTTGTGTGATTCTATTTATAGTGTACCAAACGATGTGTTATGATTTGTGGCGGTCAGTAAAAGAGCAATCTTTTGGTTTGTATGCAACTTTTGGGAACCATATCATTACGGTTACGGTTTTTCTGTTTCTTTTGTCTGAAAAGATGCAACTTTTGTTACTTGACGGTGGCAATATTTCCTTTTGTAATTGTTTTGACTTGGGAGTAGCACATCTTTTAACATTTTGTTTGCTAGGTTTGCTAGGTTCTTTAAACGTTAGGTGACAGATGCACGTTTTTGAAGTGACTATTGGAGTTTCCTATCGTGCCTTAAACATTGCCTGTTGGGATTTGCCTATTGGATTGTGTCTCATAGGAGTAGCCAATTAGATAGCGATGACGGGGATAATCAGTGCTGACATGGCCTCACCAAAATCAAGTATAATTGTGGTGCTGACATGTGGCTTCTTGGGGGTCCCTTATTATAAAGAAAGATATTTGGATTGTATATGTTTGATAAGTTAGTAGTAATTTTTTTAATCTTTGTGTTACGATGAACCTCTTAATGCCATCATTGAACTTATATTGTCTTAATGCTTGCTGAAACAACACCATGGTAAAACAAGAACCTGATTGGCTTTATTGATGGGCGTAATTTAAATTACAAACAATATTAAAATCAATATTATTTGGACAAACAGTGTGGTTTCATGTGTGTTGCTGAAGCAGTAATTTTGATGTTCATTCATTTCTAAGATTTCAGATGGGGTTCGTTTCGAATAAATCACGCCGAGTTCGTGTGACTGATGCTAGTTCAGAAGAAGAAAGTGATCCTGAAATGGATATGGTAATTGTATTATTTCTGTTTGTTTGTTTTTAGTTTTTGTAGGTTAGGGTTTTGATTTAGAACTTTTTGTGTAGTACAAAGAGGAGGAAGAAGAAGAGGATACGGAAGAAGAACAAGAAGAGGAGGAGGAAGAAGGAGAGGATACGGAGGAAGAACAAGAAGAGGAGGAAGAAGAAGAGGATTCGGAAGAAGAGCAAGAAGAGGGCGAGGAAGATTACGATGAGGAGGAGGAAGAAGAAGTAGATGATGAGGAAAGAATTAAGGCACAGAAAGATGAAGAGATGGAAGAACTTGAGAAAATGGTCTCAGATATTCGCCAAGAACAGCAGTAAGTCTTCTAATCAACTACGTTATTGCAATTTTCTCTTTACTTGAAAAGTAACATTGCATGGAAGTATGGAACAAATCATGAAAGTAATTGGCGCGAGTACACTCCACACTGTTAAATATCTCAGTTTTCTCTCCTTCTGGATGTTGAGAGATAATTTTCTTCTTAGTAGTGGCAACTGGCAAATAAGATATTACTAGGTCTTTTGAATCTTTGAGCGTAGCTTGTGATGTTAGTTACTCATGCAGTCGCTTTTAACTATTTTAGAGAATGTATTTACTTTTGTCTCCATTTTATATTTTCTGTTTCCACTCATATAGAGATATTATGAAGAATCTAAAGCATCACAAGAATGAAGATATTCTGAAAGGTCAAGCCGTAAAGAACCAAAAGGTATTATTACGATTACATCACAGTTATTAGCAAGCATCTTCTTCCAATCCGAACATTATAGATGTATTGTTTATCCCACCAATTCTTATTCTTTTGTGCAGCTTAGCTTTGAGTTCTGTTTATATTTCTTGTTCCTTGATTCTGTTTTCTGTCTGTAACTTTTTCCAGTACTCTCATTTTCTTACAGTAATCCGCTATGTTTGTTCTGTTTCTTGTACTGCATCATTCTGATAAGTTTCCGTCTGTTTTGAAGGTTCTCTGGGATAAGACTCTTGAGTTCAGGTTCTTGTTGCAAAAACCTTTTTCTAGTTCAAATAAATTACCAAAGGTGAGCTATGAAGACGATATTTACCACAAATTATGGCTCAATTATATTTGATTTCTACTAGGAAAAAAAGAAATGGTATTTTTGTCTTCTATCTTCTTCCTCTTGGTTAGTTTAATTGTGTTGCATTGTTTAACAGGAACCCCTCCGATCATCTTTTTGTGATTCTGAGAAAGCAACGAATAAAGCGTATTTGGACTTGATTACATCGTCTGAGCAAACTATAAATTGTTTGTTGGAACTACAAGAGGTTAGCTGTCTTGTTTATTTCTTTATTACTAGCAATGTTATTTCTTATTTGAAGGCTAGGCAGTGCTTGTTTGTCGTTATATGAAGAGAATAGATTGTAGACATAAAAAGGTGAAGAGAGCTCCCTGCAGTAGTAGAAATAGGAGTCTATGTTAGCCTAGTCAGTGTGGGGACATCTAAAAACTTCTTTTATATGTACTTTGGCAGGCTTTACTGGAGAAGAGTCCGCACGTTGCTCAAAATACAGATGGTATGCTATGAATTCTTACAAACTTATCATAGTCTTAGACATATGGCACCAAAAGGAGTTAAACTTATAAAACCATTGAATAAAAAGTGGTTGAAATGTTCTTTATCTTCAACAGAGAATTCAATGTTTTGGGTTTACATTTTCTTTGTTTCCGGATCTATTTTTCATGTTTGTACATTGTAGTGAACTGTTAGCACAGATGTTTTTTTTATTTCCCTTCAACATGTGTCATCAACTTAAAGTCATATTCTGTTATTCTACTTTAACCATATCTTTTGGTTTATTTGTTTTTAGATTTCATGTGCCAATATATGATAATTGAAGGATAATTACTAATTAAAGATTCTTTCAACTTTTTAAATTGCTCTTTCTCTTGCCTTCTCTGTCACTTAAGGCAACACAAAGGAATCTTCTAAGGAATCTAAACAATCAAAGAGTTTGGATGCGAGGACTGACGAAGAATGGCTACCTATTCAACAAATGCATTCGAGGTATTGGGCTGAAAAATTCTTGTGCTACCTATCTCCATCTTCATGATTATTCACGTAGTATTTGAACACCTCAAATTGAAAAAGAACAGCAAAAATAACTATCTTACTGTCATAATTTTTAGATGTGTGGGTAATGTTATCATAACCAACAAAGCTATTGTACTTATTGCTTGTGAATTTGATATGTATGAGACGTGTAGTGAAAACTGTGATGTGGATTGTTTTATATCTATATATGCTAGCTTTGTCAGAATTCATTGACATGACTACAGAAGCTTAGGACCGTGAGGTTTTGAGGCCTGTGTAATGTGCTTCTTTACTGTTAAGAACAGATAACTTTATCTACCTAGTTTTAATAAATTTGGGACATGAACATGCATGTTGTTTATTCAAGGGGGTCCCTCACAATTGTTGTTTAACCTATCCTGAGAAAAGATAATCGTATCTTTTACATAGAGTACTTCTGTAAGTTCCCTTTGCTGTTGAGTTTTAATAGCCTCCCCTTCTCATAGTTTATTTCATGTCCCCATTTTCATGATCAAGGGAACCCATCATTTAGTTCAATCCGGAAAGAATAAAAGAATATATTCGTAATAATTAGTGAAGAATAAGGAAGGAATTTGACTAATTGATTTTTATATCTAACTAAGAGTTAAAATATTTGTCAATTCTGTATGATGCTGAGCTTATTTAAGTGCTCCGTCGCTGTTGATGTAGCTCGTCTCGTTTCTCCCCTTTTTATGATCATTTAAAGCTTTTCTACCATCTTAAGGGAGCAAACAAGTGAAAAATAACGAAAGAAGTATTTCGAGTGTCATCTATATCCACTCTTCTTAACAAATACTGGGTGCTAGTATATATCTGCACCACATTGTTGTAACTTCTATAAGCTTTATCTATTTAGGAAATTAGATTTTAACTTCTCAATTATTGCAGATTCACTTCCTTCAGAAATAGCTCAATAGATAAATGGCAGAGAAATGCACAAGTAGGAACTGGTGTGGCTGGGATTAAAGGAAGATTGCATGCATTTAATCAGGTTTGCCTCTACTTCTTTGCCCATGTTCTTGGTTAGCGGATCGTACTATTTGGCTTACTTGTTTTCTTATTACAGAATATTAGCGAACAAGTAGCTGCTTACATGGGGGATCCAAGCAGAATGATTAAAAGCATGCAGCTAAGGAGATCTACTGTTGGTGCAATTGTAAGTCATAATTTACCTCTGACTTTTGTTTATTTTGTTAATTTTTGGTCGTGAAAGGGAAAATCTTATAGAGGAAGTTCTAACTGTAGAATACCATGTTACAACTTACCTATATAACGAAGGCTAACCTGGCTGATATTATGCAGGTTCCTGATGTGTGTGAAAATGGAAAAGAAGAGGTATTCAACTTACCTTAGGTTTGAACTTGTACAATCAATTGTAGAATGGTTATATAGTTTGTTTTTTTGGTGAAGTAACTCCATTTCTTTTTTCATCCTGATACTTTTCTTTCTTTGATAGACCACATTTAGTGGTTGCAGCTTGTCCGTTTTAGAAAATCTCAATTTCTAATGCTCTTTTTTTGCAATCCTTAGGATGCAAACATGGATGGAGACCCCGAACTTTTGGATGACTCTGAATTTTATCAGCAACTTCTGAAGGAATTCTTGGAGTCGTACAACCCAGCCTCATCCGGTAAATTACCTATTTTTAAATCCGATGGCCCTATTTTCTTTGGGATGCATTTTAGACTTCTGTGGATGTGATGCTCAATTTACTGCATTAGTTGTATGTTAAACAAATGGAGTTTACCAAATTGGTTGATATATAAAATATGCCGCTTCATTCTAATACCATTAATAGTCATGAACTTACAGATATATAGATTATCTCTGGCCTAAATATAAAACTTACAAATTATATTATTTTTCACTTCCTGCCAGAATCGGCATATTATGCTTTAAAGAGATTGCAGACCAAGAAGCGAAAAATTGTCGATCGTCGTGCTTCAAAGTGCCGCAAGATCAGGTAATTGTCTTCTTATCAACTTGGTCACCTGAAGTCATTTATGGTTTATTAAAATTTTGGCAAACAAGTAGAAGTAGGTTAACTTGGTCACCTGAAGTTATTGTACTGGAGCTCATGATATATGAGCACCTTTCGGTCTTGAACCCTTGTGTCTGATATCCATCTAAATTCCAAAATGCCGATTATCATCAAGTCATATAAGTTCCAAAATGTCGATCAGTACAAGTATTTCATATTCTTCATAATATGTCGATCATCATCAAGTCCGAGCAGTTCATTTCAATCTTTATTTTGTTCTTTACCATATGTTGTTTCCTGAATGATACTAATTTCAGGTACCATGTTCATGAAAAGATAGTGAATTTCATGGCTCCAGAGCCTCAAGATCTTCCCCCAATGGCTTCAAAGTTATTTGAGAACTTATTCGGACTGAAAAATTAGAGAACTTCCTCTGTGGTCTAGTCTTGTCCTGCCTTCTGGGCGCAAACTAAAAACGGTGTAGAGCTCAATTGTTTGAGGGCTTGTAGAATTTTGATATATCAAATGTAAGTTTGGAAATGTGCTTTATTTTGAAACCTAATAGAAGATGGGTCGGGATCCTGCAACAATTTTTTTTGACAAACCATACGAACTGTTAGATTTTCTATATCTAGCGGATCATATCAGTGCTTATGTGGCAGTTTAATCAAAATTATGGAGGTATTTTCTTCTTTTATTTGGTTATGATGTATCAAAATCTTTTGTTTTACAAATAGATGAGACTTCAAATTACAATTTGTAGATACAGGACGGGAGAAATTTGATTATTTGCGTGGAAAATGGAAGGATACAATTTTAAAAAATATTAAACAAATGAATGAACAAAGTTTATTGGGCCGATCGACCGGAGGGCCCGTAGAGAGGGAGTCCCTTTTATGATCACTGTTTTGTAAAATGAAATCCAACACAAATTTGCAAAAAGCCAAATCTACCCTCACATGAAAAGATTTTTGCTTCCTACGATATCAGATGATTCAGATCCAATCTTTTATCTATTTCACGTATCTTCAACGTTTCTTTTCCAAATTGACACGAACACACAGTGGTTAAAAAGTGGTCGAAATCAAAAAGGAATAAACTATCATTTTCATGGCCAGAAACCCTCTGGGTTCATAAGAAACCCAGAGGGTTTGATTGTTTTTAGGTTAGATCTAGGATATTATAGACATTTCCGTATTTTTTTGAAAAGTCAATCCTCCTCCTTAATTATCCTCATTTGATTGGGGGCCAAACTTTTTAATTAGGGGCCATAACTTTTTATTTGCACCCCAATTTTTTGAGGGGCGTATTAATCCGATATTAAAAAGACTGTTTTACCCTTACCTAAAACTAAACATTAAAAATCAGTTAACCTTAATTAGGCTTCTCTTCTTCATCTTCCTCTCCTCCCCGTTCTCTTCTCCACCACCACCATTAACGACTATTTTGAAGATTTTTTTTTCTTCAACCGATTCACCGCGTAATCGTCGCCAAAAATCAAAACCCAAGAAAGCTATGGCTCCAATTAGAAGGTATATGAACTTAAACCCACCTTGTATTCGTTAGTATCGAAATTTCAGTGTAAGAGTCGTTAGTATCGAAATGAAAACCCCTAACGACTTTTCATTTGCATGCAGATTCTATGAAAAATCGTTAGTGTATTAGGATGAAGATGACGACCCTAATTCTGCTACTTCAACATTTTTTGCCCTAGAATAGAGTCGTTACCGTATTAGGTTGAAAATGACGACCTTGTTTTGACGACCCTTTGTTATTTGTTAACGACTCTAGGTGAACATTATAAATGGTTGGTTAGGGTCGTCAGTATATCAGAATATCCCTATGACGACTCAAACACACAAAAACTTGCCTTTTTATACAGAGAGTTTGGATTCGAGAGTCGTGCGGGTATTAAACGAATCAACTAACGACTCTAGGTGAACAATATAAACAGTCGTCATGGTTTAACACACCACCTTGACGATTTTTCATCACCATTAAAAGTTGCAGGTTAGAGTCGTCGCCATGTGTGTCAACAGTATGACGACTCTTTAGGGTCGTTGGCGTATACAACACCCGACTATAACGACCCTCACTCTGAGTAGTTCCATAGTGACCACGAATCGACCCCTTGGAGCACCATTCAGACAATTTCAAGAGTATATGAGGTTTACCTGATTATTTTGAGGTGCGGGTTCTTCATTTGGAGTATCGGTTCCTTCATTTTGAGCAGTAGGATCTTCATTTTCACCATTATTCATGGCTTCCTCCATTAACATCTCTTCATCAAACATCCAATCCATAGGATTATTAGAGACAATCTCACCATCAACACAATCATGGTTATTGTTTAAACCTTCACCAACCTCATGCCCTTCACTTGAATCACTCATTTTTAAAAACCCTAGTATTTTCCTTTCAAAACTACTCTTCTTCTTCTCAAAAAAAAAAAAACCAAAACTAAAATTTCCCCAAATTTTAATCCCAAAACCTGATTTTTATCCAAACAAAATTATCACACTAATCAACTTAATTAAATCTTAATACTAATCACTCAGGGGCATTTTTGCCATTTAGAAAATATTTTTATAAGGGATGACCCAAATTAGGATTGGGTGACCTTTTTTGTCCTCTAGTGCTTGGCCCCCAATTAAAATGTCTGGCCCCAATCAAATTAGGTTAATTATCCTTCCCTCCTCTTAATCCTTCCCTCCTCAAATCCATTTCATCCCTCCTAATAACATGACTCAAAAGATTGGATTTGGCGAGGTTTGTATTGGTGAAGCCTTTTCACATAATTCCTTATGGGGTATAATGGGAAAGCAAACTAGAATATAGCATATCTAAAAATCCATGCCTTAGAATTTCACAAATGTTATCTCGTTGGAAAGATTTTAAAGAATCTACGCAATGAGTACTAACAACAATACCAAATTTAGTTATTTTACGAAAAACTCGGAGGTGTTTATATTTTTAGGCATAATTTTCAAAAATTGATTTCATAGCCATTATGCAAACCACCACAAAGGATGCATAACACATTATGTAGCCATATTTTGGTTTATGCATCAACTAATTTTCCATTGAAACTAATAAAACGATGTGCTCCCTTTGTTTCAGGTAAAGTGATACTTTCACTTTATGCACAATTTTCGAAAATTGAATGTATAGCCGTTATGCATACCACCACAAAGGATACCATATTTTGGTTTATGCATCAACTAATTTTCTATTTCGGGAAAAGTGATACTTTAACTATGTTTAGGGAAAAGTGATACTTTCGCTCTGTTTCACAAAAAGAGATGCTTTCACTTTTTCAATTTGGCCTATTTTAGACAAAAATGAAACTGTGAAAATATCTTTTTTCTTGAAAAGGAGGTAGTATATGTCTACCTAGCGGAAATTGTTATTTGTTTTTTTTTTCTTCGGTTGGCCCTCCCCACCGTGGTAGCGGTGTTCTAGAAGATTTTTATCATCACAGATCCTCGTATCTTCATAATGGAATGCAAGACGGTTCGAGAGTTTGTTTTATTCTTTCAATTAAATAACCCATACTTACCAATGGTTTACAAGCTTTACCATGAGTGATGGAGTAATGATTTACAAGCTTCTGGAAACTTCCCTAGAATGATGGGCGTAGCTTTACCATGATCTCCACTATCTCTACTTCTCCATCTCTTCACAACCTCCACTACTTACGATGAAACAATGTATTGTCCTTTACAACTATAAATAGACTCCCTTGTCTATTTAACAGTACAAAACAAGGTTATCATTCTCAAATCTCCGCTTCTTCCATAGTTCTACAACCTTACACACACACACAATTCATCACCACTGTGATTCCTCAACTTTCTCTGCTTTCCCTCCTCTAATATAAACCCATCTTCTTTCTTTGTAGCCGAAGCAAAACGTGAACGAACAAATTCTTGGTTTAGGCTCATTTTGTACGATTTTGATCCTTGAACCTAAAGAAAGTTCTTCCACAGTACATTGTTTACATATGAGTAATATTTGGGCATTAAAAAACACTATAGTAAAATGAGTGACTAATGAGAGTGGGACGAATATGTACCTCGGTTTTCAGGGAACACCAAAATTAAACATAAATTAGCATTTTTCGTTATTGCATGAGGAAGGTTGTCACTAGAACCTAAAGAAATTACTTCGATAGTACATTGTTTACCTATGAGTAATTTTTGGGTATTAACAATTGGTGGTCACAGCCGGAGATCAACCTCTCGGCTACAAAATCAATTCTTCAGCCGTATGAAAATAGGGTTATCTTAGATCTAGTTCAGTCATTAACTGAAAAAATGAGGGTCTAACAACCACACCTTATATTTCGCTTCGCAATCTGTATGGACTAACTCCAATATACTTTTAAGAGAATCAACTAGACAGTCAGACTCAATCTTAATAAAAGTATATCAAAGATTTATATCTCACTTTCTCGATTCAATACTTACTCAAACAAATAGAAATATGCGAGTCTAATTGAATACAAGAGAAATCACTTGAACGGTATCAAAGACCAATGTTCAAGGATCAATCAATTTCAATCAACAACCAAAGGTTGCATTTCCTAATTGATCGATTCAACGCACAACCTGTGATATTTCAATTATATAACAAAATATAATGCAGAATAAAAATAACACAGACACCAGAAGTTTTGTTAACGAGGAAATCGCAAATGCAGAAAAACCCCGGGGCCTAGTCCAGATTGAACACACAATGTATTAAGCTGCTACAGACACTAGCCTACTACAAACTAACTTCGGTTTGGACTGTAGTTGAACCCCAATCAATCTCACACTGATCTAAGGTACAATTGCGCTCCTTACGTCTCCGATCCCAGCAGGATACTACGCAATTGATTCCCTTAGCTGATCTCACCCAAAAATAAGAGTTGCTACGACCCAAAGTCGAAGACTTTAATAGACAAATCTGTATCACACAGAAAAGTCTACGGTAATAGATAAATTTGTCTCCCACAGAAATACCTACGAGTTTTTGTTCCGTCTTTTGATAAATCAAGGTGAACAGGAACCAATTGATAACCCAAACTTATATTCCCGAAGAGCAACCTAGAATTATCAATCACCTCACAATAATCTTAATAGACTAGCGAAAGAAGATATTACAGAATCACAAACGATGAGACAAAGATGTTTGTGACTTCTTTTAATCTTGCCTATCGGAGAAATCAATCTCAATCCAATCTTACGATTTTACTTAGTACGATAGAAATAACAGGATCAGATCACACAACTACAAAGAAAATAGTTTGTCCTGGCTTCACAATCCCAACGCGGACTTAAGTACCCGGAATAAGTTTTTTTTCAGTTCACAAACTCCAGCAGAAATTCACGGGATGTGAACTTCCGACAGTGCGCGTACTGGTACGCGGACTTTAGTTCCGATTTTCTTGAGCAGCAAAGTACGCATACTTTGGTTCAAGGAATAAGGACTTACACACGTATGAGTTATCACAGAATGTTTATATCCAACCATGGTTATATATTCTAAACTCTCATTTCAATCATTGAAACATTCTTAAAGGACGTTATATAGTTGTTGTCACAAGCTATTTTTCGTCAAAGCAATTTTCAAGTAATTGAAACCTAAAATGACTTTCGTTACTAGTAACGATGAACTTGGCCAAAGCGAAAGCTTACCAACACATATTTCGAGAAATAGATAAGCGAGATAAACTCGGCTCGAAATAGCAGATGTGTATAATCAAAGTCTATATAGCAATACAACTTTTGTCTCAAGATAGGAGATAGAGTAGATAGACTTTTGAGTGATAGATAAGTTCAAGTCTCCACATACCTTTTAGTCGATGAAGTCCCACCAGTTCCTTGAGTAGTTTTCGTCTTTGTATGATGATCGCCATGGAGTCTAGAGCTCAACTACACTTTCTATCCTAGTCCGAGACTTAGCTATAAGTAGACTAGAAATCAAGACTTATAGTTTTGGCAACTAAACTTGACAACAAGCTTGAGATAGCAACGCTTGCGAGTTCGGCCGAGCAGTGCTCTAATAATCTCCTCCTTTGTCAATTTTAGTGACAAAACTATCAATACAATATGGAATACAAAAATAAATAAATAGACTTTTGTAGCTTCTCTTCCACATGCCTGATCTCCTCTGTTCTTAAACATTACTCGAAATCTTCGTCACTTCCAAGTACTCCAATGATTCCAAAGGTTGTAAGTTTAGCATCATCGTTGTTGAAAATCCATAGCCATAACAATGAGAAAACAAGAATTCTCAATCATTGTTACACAGTGTCATAGTATTATTACACATCATCAAAGTTCAGTTGTATCACAACTTCGACAACAATACTATGGTGATATGTATCACTCCCCCTTAGTCAATACTCCATCTCACATGGAAACCACTCCCCCTTACATAATGATCCGACAAACATATGTATTTGTAGTGTGAACTACACATTAATTCTCCCCCTTTTTGTCAATAAAATTTGCAAAGGTAAGAAAACTAGTGGGATCCTAATGAAATTTCCCTAGAGACATTTCATGACCAAAAGAAATACATATCAAATTTTTAGATGCAATCATATAGCCGAAGCTAAATGCTTTCATCAAGGAGTTTATAAAGATACAAGATAACCCCTATAATATTCCATAGCCGCACTCCCCCACAAAGATTTGGCAATTAAGCACAAGTTCAATTAAGAACTCTCCCCCATAAAATGTCATTCTCGAAAAAACAACAAGAGCGACCTTAATTTCACAAGAAAAGAAGGATTTCTTTGGACATAACAAATCACATACGAATATGAATTTGAATCCGAAATACTCAATTAAATTAACCACAAGAAAACCCATGATTAATTTAATCGGAAATGCTCAACATAAGAGAACTCACGGAGCCGCACAATATATACATAAAAATATGGATCAGGGAATATCAATACTGCGGAATAGACAAGGATTCATTCTATTTTCCATCACTATTTGCACAATGACATACAATAGACATAATCCTTGTAAACAAAATTTCATCCTATCTTCCATCAATATTTACATAATGACATACAATAGGCTTAAAACTTTTGTAATGTCAAAAGTTCATTCATTCTTTTATCAATACTTGCATATCGACATATGAAAGACTTAACTTTTGACAAAGTATGGGACAATCATAGTTCACGGACGCAAACACACGTATCCCATAAAAAATGCAATATATAAAACCATAAAGATTAATACTGCAAAAATCATCTTCCAAACAATTTTAGAATTTAAACCAATAAACCTAAAAAACATGAAGATGAAAACGTTGGACATAGCTATGTGTAATCACAATAATGGCTATTCCAAACTCTAGTTATTCTTCTAAACAAAACAAGAAAATAAAATTCTAATCAGAAGACTTACTAGACAAAATCAAATCAAAGTTCATTGAGAACCTCATACCTTCCAATGAATCCATCATAGAAGGTATCACTGATTTCCTTTACTCTCTTGACCGTAGACACACCATGTTCATGAGTTAGAATGCTAACTTTACGATCAACCACCCAAGCAAGTTGTCTAGCCTTGACACAGTCCATGATGAGCTTCTTTTGATTCCGTATCAGAATATTTTGATTAACAAGGATTCTGGCCTGGCCATCTAAGAGTTGGTTTATTTGTAATTGAAGATTTACAAACTCGACCTTTGAATCGTTCTGAAAACGAATTAAATCCTTGACAGATTCACCCATCCAGGAGTTGTGTTCCTTCCTTGCAAGCACCTTCTTCAGAACCAGCTCTTGAATCGAATCACATCCTTGAGTGTCTTCTTCCATATCAAGATGCACAATATCATGAGATTTTGCAGAGTTCTCCATATAATTTTTTTTTTGTTAGGGATGGATTAATACAATATGAGATGTATATGTATTAAGAGAAGACTCTTCTCATTAAGGAAACCCTATGAACTCACAGGAGTAGGACACGGACGTTCACGGACCGCTCACAATAAAAGGATGGATTTAAACAAAATCCAGTAAGAAGAAGAAAAAACAATGTTTGTCAATATTGCTCAGTAATCCTTAAAAATTAGAGCCCGAGTCATAAAGCAGACTTGCATAACTTAGATTGACAAACAGAAACAACACACACAAATGTACAACAAATCTTGAGACTCTCATAGTCATCATCCTTGTACCTCTCAAGATAGATTCAAGGATGAGGTTACCTAGAGTTAGGTAAATGGGTGAGAAGTAATCCCACTACCAAACATGAGAGAAGGATTGTACAAGTTGTTTGACCGTTCTACTTGTATATTCCCTTCTTTCCTTCGATTGTAACGTATTCCAGAGGAATTTGTCACAAACCCTTTCAAAAGTCCATTAGAAGGATTTTTATGAGGACTGAGTCTAGGACCTCTAGAAATCAGTTCCAGAATAGGGAATACGGAGGATTTCCATTTTCTTGATCTAGACTTACCAGACTTGTTCTTATAACCACATCGAAAGTCTTCATTAGTGGCACAACAATTTATATCATAATGAGGAACACGTAACCTGTGATGATTTCTTGAAAAGAGATCATTTTTATAAGATTTCTGATTTTCTGTGGGAAAAAGATTCACTGTAGACTTCATCAGACGATTTACTTCATTGACGGTAGAAAGTAGCAAATTATGGATATTAGAAATTTGTTTCCTCCTGGCGAAACAATGAAGAGCATAGTGATTCTTTTTCCCACATAAGGAACATCATCGTGGAATTGAGACATGATTCCCTTGACTCAAAACTTCTGCCTGCACATGTGGATTTTGCAAATGGTTCACTGTAGGTAATTTCTTGGAGGAATTTTTCTTTACGCTAGGTAAAACCTTGTGAGTATCAGGAGAAGGAGTAAAAGATGACTTAATCATCAAGACAGAGTTTTCCCTTTTCAAGGTGTTACACTTTTCTCGGGCAAGTTGAAGAGATGCAACAAGTTTCTCTTTTTCGACATGAAGTCTGTTTAAATCTGATGAATGCGACTCGATCAAACGTTTTTCTCTCATTGAATCTTCCTTGACAATATCATCAAGAACACTAATCTTTTCACGCTGTAGAGTAGTTTCTTGAATAAGTTGTTCGTTGTTAGAGAAGGACTCAATGATATTATAGAGTTCCCATTCTCGACCAAGAGACTTTTCAAATTCATCAATGAGCTGAGCATGATTCTGAAAATCAACAGCCACAATAGAATTTTTTGAGATTCTGGAGAGCTCCATTTCAGCTTTTGCGATAGTGTCAAATGTCTCATTAGAGGGTCTGATATCAATATTTGATAGAACTACTTTTCTACCTCGGGATTCAGAAGAATCAGCTAAGGAGTAATCCTTTGAGGTAATCCCAAGACATTTGGCATAATTAAAAGCTTTGGAAGACATCTTGGTATGCGTATTGCCAGAGATGAGATTGTGTCCACAGACTCAGATTGCCACAAACACAGACTTGTAAGGTCTTTAAACGTGTTTTCCTGCTCTGATACCAATTGAAAAAATGGGGGTCTAACAACCACACCCATTATTTCTCTTAGCAATCTGTATGGACTAACTCCAATATAATTTTAAGAGAATCAACTAGACAGTCAGACTCAATCTTAATAAAAGTATATCAAAGAGTTATATCTCACTTTCTCGATTCAATACTTACTCAAACAAATGGAAATTTGCGAGTCTAATTGAATACAAGAGAAATCACTTGAACGGTACCAAAGACCAATGTTCAAGGATCAATCAATTTCAATTAACAACCAAAGGTTGGATTTCCCAATTAATCGATTCAACGCACAACCTGTGATATTTCAATTATATAACAAAATATAATGCGGAAAAGAAATAACACAGATACCAGAAGTTTTATTAACGAGGAAACCGCAAATGCAGAAAAACCCCGGGACCTAGTCCAGATTGAACACACACTGTATTAAGCCGCTACAGACACTAGCCTACTACAAACTAACCCGATCAGGACTGTATTTGAACCCCAATCAATCTCACAATGATCCAAGGTACAGTTGCGCTCCTTACGTCTCTGATCTCAGCAGGATACTACGCACTTGATTCCCTTAGCTGATCTCACCCACAACTAAGAGTTGCTACGACCCAAAGTCGAAGACTTTAATAAACAAATCTATATCACACAAAAAAGTCTACGGTAATAGATAAATATGTCTCCCACAGAAATACCTACGAGTTTTTGTTCCGTCTTTTGATAAATCAAGGTGAACAGGAACCAATTGATAACCCAGACTTATATTCCCGAAGAACAGCCTAGAATTATCAATCACCTCATAATAATCATAATCGACCAGCAAAAGAAGATATTGCGGAATCATAAACGATGAGACGAAGATGTTTGTGACTTCTTTTAATCTTTCCTGTGGAAGAAATCAATCTCAAGCCAATCTTACGATTGTACTTAGTACGATAGAAACAACAAGATCAGATCATGCAACTACAAAGAAAATAGTTGGGTCTGGCTTCACAATCCCAATGAAGTCTTCAAGTCGTTAACCTACAGGGTCTCGATAGAAACCTAAGGTTAAAGGAGAATCGAACTAGTATCACACAGGAGGTGTGGGGATTAGGTTTCCCAGTTACTAGAGTTCTACTTTATATAGTCTTTCAAATTAGGGTTTGCAATATAAGTTACCTTGGTAACAAAGCATTCAACATTCACTGTTTGATGAAAACCTGATTAGATTCAAGCTAATATCTTTCAACTGTTAGATCGAAACTTAGCTTGTTACACACAAATGAAATGCATGTTTATTTAGGTTTATGTAACCGTATCCAAAAATGTACACTTAGTTGGTTCAACAGTAGTTAACCAAATGGTTAGCCATATGAGCACTTTCATATCAACCATATTCTTCTGTACCATAACTAGTTGACTCAAATAAACTAGTTAGAGAGTTGTTCAATTGCTTATATCTTATAGAAGTATACAAGACACAATCGAAGCAAAAATGATTTGATTCACTCGAATCGATTCTTGAACTTTATAGCCACGGTTTGCAAATATGCATTCCTTAGTTTATATAAGTTTAAGTTCACGAATAATCGTTTTTAGAAAATAACCAACTTATGTACGCATACTGGTACGCGGACTTAAGTACCCGGAATAAGTTTGTTTTCAGTTCATAAACTCCAGTAGAAATTCATGGGATGTGAACTTCTGACAGTGCGCGTACTGGTACGCGGACTTTAGTTCCGGTTTTCCTGAGCAGCAAAGTACGCATACTTTGGTTCAAGGAATAAGGACTTACACACGCATGAGTTATCACACAATGTTTATATCCAACCATGGTTATATATTCTAAACTATCATTTCAATCATTGAAACATTCTTAGAGGACGTTATATAGTTGTTGTTCACAAGCTATTTTTTCGTCAAAGCAATTTTCAAGTAATTGAAATTTAATATGACTTTCGTCACTAGTAAAGATGAACTTGGCCAAAGGGAAGGCTTACCAAGACATATTTCGAGAAATAGATAAACGAGATAAACTCGGCTCGAAATAGCAAATGTGTATAATCAAAGTCTATATAGCAATACGACTTTTGTCTCAAGATATGAGATAGAGTAGATAGACTTTTGACTGATAGATAATTTCAAGTCTCCACATACCGTTTAGCCGATGAAGTTCCACCAGTTCCTTGAGTAGTTCTTCCTCTTTGTATAATGATCGCCATGGAGTCTAGAGCTGAACTACACTTTCTATCCTAGTCGGAGACTTAGATATAAGTAGACTAGAAATCAAGACTTATAGTTTTGGCAAATAAACTTAACAACAAGCTTGAGATAGCAACGCTTGCTAGTTCGACCGAGCAATGCTCTAACATTAATATCAATTCAAGTCCATCAACCAATCTCAATTTTGGCGACACTAGTAGTGGTTTTCCAGAAACCATTCCTCAAAACACAGGCACTGGGAACAACAATACTTCTCGTTCAATCCATGCTGCTGGAAACGCCACGTATACGTGAGTAACAAAGGGGAGAGCCTCTTTTGGGCAACGATGGCCGAGAAAAACCCGCGGTACTAAGACGCTCATCGTGTCCATCCAAGGTTTGTGTTCGTGGTCACCGCTAGTCCCGTCCTGCCAACGTTCGTGGTTGTGGCCACCACTGCTCGTCCCGTCCTGCCAAGGTTCGTGGCCGTGGACATCACACGTCCCGTCCCACTAAGTCTGTGGAGGTGGCCACCTTTGCTCCCACGGATTTCCATTCTAACTCCATTCAATAACCTCTTTACTCCCACGAAAAACCATGCCAACTCCAGCCAATGTCTTTGCTCGCGCAAACGGTTATACCTGCTCTAACATGGTCGCAACTGTTGTCAAGGACTATTTTACCGGCCAAGGAGAGATTTTCCTGACCATTTTATGTGGGCATATGTGACGGACCGGAAAATTACGCCTAGCGCGCCAGGGCGCGCAGGCTATAACTTCCCCGATGTGCCATGATGATGCTACTTACCGGGCCTTAAAACTAGGAAAATGCACGTCCATTTGCCCTAGCAAGCATGCTCGTTGAGCATGATGTAGTGAACTTAGCTTCCACACCGTTCTAACTTACCCTTGTTCCACAAAGGGTTTAAAGCCTTGGAGGCTATGGCTGAGTAACCGTCATACTGCCGAGTTTTTTCCAGGCATAAGGCATGCCTTGGGCTTACGCATAGGCCATTGGAGGCCTAATACCCCCTCTTCACTAAGCTTAAGCATTTCTAAAAGCATGCACTTATATTGCTCGTGCCAAGGGTGCATCCATCAGGCTCATGCCGTACTTTCCTTAGGCTTATGCAAGCTCCGCTACTTGCATACTGATATGACTCACTTTCCTGGCTATGCCCAGTGCACAATTAGTACATGCTTACGCCGAACGCCTTGATAAGAAGTATGATCATTCAAGGTATGGAATGCAACTCGCCTCATCAAGTCTGGCCATAATCATCTCTTGCATCGTATTACCGAGCCAGATGATATGAGAGGCCAATGTGCTGCAATCATCTCTCAAGTAGATGATTTGAGCGACAAAGTGCTGGACCGGCAATACTGCAACTCACTGCGACTTCCTACGTACCCTTCCATACTATAAAAGGATCAAGCACAGACCGTAGTTCATCCTCGAATGGAAAATAACTTAAGCCAACTCGTTTGCAAGACCGTGGCCAAGCAATAATGGTAATGGCCTATTCCATGTAGGTCGTTCTGCCAAAATGCACAAACGTTTCGCATTATCGAGTCCGCGACACGTCATAGTGATGCCTAAGCATCAAATGCCCTATTTTTAAGGCTACACATTTATAAATGAGGCTTACACATCATTTATACTCTTTCGGCTAAGCTATGAAGCTTACTTGGTGCATAGTCCGCATATGCACCTTCAACCAACTACCCCTCCCTATATATGTTTACTTGACATTTCTACAACTTAGAAAGGGGAGTGGATTGACATTCACCAAGTACCATTTTTGAGGTGCTTGCTTCACTATTTATGGTCGTTGCCATGTATTCCTGAATAACCAACAATGATTGCTGAGTTTCTGTTCTGTCATACATAATGATTGCGCAACACTCAGTCTGGCTATTGCACAATGATTGCGCCACACTGGTTCTGGCTACTGCACAATGGTTGCGCAACACTGGTTCTGGTTATTGCACAATGATTGCGTAACACTCGGTCTAGCTATTGCATAATGATTGCGCACCACTCGGTCTGGCTATTGCACAATGATTGCGCAACACTCGCTATGGCTATTGCACAATGATTGCGCAACTCTGGTTCTAGCTATTGCGCACCACTCGATCTGGTTATTGCTCAATAATTGCGCAACACTCACTCTGCCAGCTCGCTCTGGCATATTGCACGATTATTGTGCAGTATTGGCACTAGGCAAATGTTCCCTTTACTAAGCAACGAAAGCTTTGAATGAAGCTTTGTTCCAGGCCATGTCGTTTCTTTGCGCATGCGCCATGCTAAAAACACGGGGTGTTATATATACTTAGTCAAAATACATCAGGGCTATAACCTAGTCATAATGGTATGCAAGATGGTTCGACAGTTTTTTGTTATTCTTTCAATTAAATAACTCATACTTACCTATGGTTTACAAGCTTTACCATGAGTGATGGAGTAATGGCTTACAAGCTTCTGGAAACTTCCCTAGCATGACGGGCGTAGCTTTACCATGATCTCCACTATCTCTACTTCTCCATCTCTTCACAACCTCCACTACTTACGAGGCAACAATGTATTGTCCTTTACAACTATAAATAGACTCCCTTGTCTATTCAAAAGTACATAACAAGGTTATCATTCTCAAATCTCCGCTTCTTCCATAGTTCTACAACCTTACACACACACAATTCATCACCACTGTGATTCCTCAACTTTCTATGTTTTCCCTCCCCTAAGATCAACCCATCTGCTCTCTTTGTAACTGAAGCAAAACGTGAACGACCAAATTCTTGGTTTAGGCTCGTTTTGTACGATTTTGATCCTTGAACCTAAAAAAAGTTCTTCCATAGTACATTGTTTACCTATGAGTAATATTTGGGCATTAAAAAACACTATAGTAAAATGAGTAACTAATGAGAGTGGGACGAATATGTACCTCGGTTTTCAGGGAGCACCTAAATTAAACATAAATTAACATTTTTCGTTATTGCATGAGGAAGGTTGTCACTAGAACAGACCACATAAAGAGGGGTAATCTATGCATAGTCATTTCAGGTCCACGTATGTTGAAGGTAGTGGTTATAAAATTTATAGAACCTAAAATCGATTAAATACCAGATAAATGAAGACTAGAAATTGCTGAATCAACCGTCCACCCAGAATGACTGGTAATACCACTTATGGGAGGATAGACCGTCCACCCAGTACCATTACCTATTTATACAAAAGATGGAACAAGAGACTTGGTGGCAACAACCAGAAAGACACATTGTTAAGTCGTGGACATGCCATGTCAGGTGCACCTATTAGAAGGGGAACAAAACAATTCCCAATCCACTCTCCTGAATGTCATTAGTTATTCGGAGGTATTATAAGTGATTTTGCCTTTAGCATAATGTCTTCAATTTTATTGATTATCTATCTTGGCTTATTACTTCCACAATCGAAATGCCTGTGAATAAAGAAAACTTCTCAAAACCAATATCGAGAGTCAAATTGGTTATCGTATATCAATTAGTTTTTAATTGGGTTTATTTGGTGTTTAATACTTAGGATTTGTCCAATTTTAGTTTTGGTCTAACATTTGTCCAACTTCGGCTTTGCTACTTGGGCGTAACGTTGACTTTAGTTGACTAGGTTGAGACTAACCTTAAGCCAGCTGTGCACTCATGATAGGAAGGCTTCAGAGCTTTCATAGAATGACAAATTTAGTCCTAAATCATCATATTTGAGTCTCAGTGTTCCTAGACCCTCCTCAACTAACAACCTTTAAAAGTGCATAAAACTCTTCTTCAGACTATTGACACTGCTATTTTTCCCAGATGTTTGTTGTCTAATGAATCACTTATGCATGCTTTGGTTTTGTGTTTCTTTTTTAGTTTTGTTTGGATCTCTTCTCCCATTTGTTAGCCTACTTATCTTTTTTCTACTTCCTCTTTTCATGATTAGCTCTTTTACTTGCTTGTTAACCTTAATTCTGCTTTGTCGGAAGAATCTAAAAGTCTTTTTTATTTCTATCATGTGGTCTATCTGGAGTAGTAGGAATAGTCTTATTTTTCGTATGAAAAAGGAAAACCATGGTGTTGTTATTGCTAGAGCCAAAGCCATGCTTGTTATCAGAATATTTATTTTCCCTCCCAAAAAACTCTCCTGAATGTCATTAGTTATGTAAAATGGATGCCTCTTCCTCTAGGCTGGATTAAATGTAACACCGATTGAGTTTTTGATGATCGAACTTTTGATAATGGTGCAGGGTATGTAATGAGAGACTCCTCCAATAAGATTTCCTTTTGTGCTCCTATTACCTTTGAAGTTTATTCTCCCGATGAAGCAAAGATTCGTGCAATTTGATAGTTTTGAAGAAGGTAGTGGAGTTATAGCTCACTCATGTCATTTTGGAACTGATACAAAGGAACTGGTTGACCAATTTTCAGCACGAAACTTTGAAAGCAACAAACGGACGGACGCTCTTTGTAAAAATATTTCCCTTTTTAGCTCTAGCCTAGTGATATGTAATTTTTCTTTTGTTCTTAGAACTTGTAATGTTGTTGCTCACACTTTAGCTCAATGGGCTAAGGTAAACAGTAAGTGTGTGTTCTGGTCTAGACCTCAAATCTGGCTTTTGCCTACTGTCAAGGCAGGCATGTTTGGATACCATTCCAAAAGTTACTTTTTGACTTCTGGAAGCAGAAAAGTCAGAAGTTAGTCCGACTTCTGCTTCCTCAAAAACAGAAGCAATATAGCCACACGTGTGAGTACTGACCTTTGTACTGTATTCCTTAAAGCCTCACATTTCTGAAACGCAATTTGTGAGCTCTTCCTTCGATTTCTCTCTACTCACTTTTAAGGTATTCTTCTTTCTCAGTTTTCCTCCATTACTAGTTTATTCTCACTTATTGAATGTTATTATTCTGATTTTTCCGTATCTTTTTGGGGTTTTTCATTGATTTTCAATTTTTTTACTCAGAATCTGAATCTAATTATAGATCGATTTTAGTAAATTTCATTGATTTTCATTGATTTTAGTTGTAGATTTAATCTGGGTGTTTGTTTATAGATCGATTCATGTAATTTGGTTTGTGTAAGAAGATATTCAGCTAAGGGGACTTTGTTTTGTACGGTGAAGTTAAAGAAAATCTCCTGAATGACATTGGTGCTGTTTTTGTTGTTGTGTCTTAATGCTGAAATATATGTTGTAAAGCCATGGTAAAGCGGGGAATCAGATTCTAATGGCTACAGTTTTGGTTCTCTATTGTACAAATGGCTAGTTTTGATAACTCTGAAAGGAAACACCTCAACTATGCTTGACTCTCTTAGCCAAATTGGAGCATTGTTATGATATTAGAGTTGGAAATTGATTGCTCATAGTCCAAACATATATCAATACGCCTGTATGTTTGATTATTTAAATGTCAGTGGTATAATCCGTGTTTTTAGGAAGTCCTTCTTAATGTCATCATTGAACTTACCATGTCTTAATGCTGAAACAACACATGGGGAAACAAAAACTTGATTATCCTTGCTGTCTTTTTAATGGGGCCAGTGTAATGCGGTTATCTTAGACTCTAGATTTAGAGACTTTTGTTTTGTGTATGTTGGGTTTGGTGAATTGCTTGGAACTAGAGATAATCTCTCTACTCTTCAAAGTGTCAGCTAGTTTGTACTCTTATAATATACGGAGTAGTAATTCTTTGATATCTCAGTTTACATTCTTTACAGTTTCTTAAAGTAGAAGTGTTTTGTATAATGCATTGTGGTGGTGGTTAGAGATGATCTTCTAGTTCTTCAAAGTGTGAGCCAGATTGTATTCGTGTAACATCTTGTCTTTTACATCTCAGATTACATTCGTTGCAGTGTTCTTAAAGTAGAGGGGTTTTGACAAATTTGTGTCTAGTGATACCTTAGTCTCTTTGATTCTGGTACCCTTAGGTTGTGTATTGATATTACTTGCTAAGTTATGACCTTTTTCCTGTTGCGCTGTTTGCTTAAGCATTTTAGTTTTCTTTGGCTATCGTGATTTAGTTTTTGTTATATATTTCTGTAATTTGCGAGAATTTATATACTAGTTTATAATCTTCTCCCTGTAAAACAGGCAAAATCAAACTTCTGGCGAAGAAAAAGAAGATTAACCTTAGAAATGAATTCGGCGGCAAAGAATGTGTGTAATATCTTCAGGAACCTTAATTTTGGTGGAAATAATCCAAGTCCATTGTTGAGTTCACTACAGCAATGGAGAGGAATCAAAGTTAGAGTAAGAGGTGGAAATGTAGAACAAGCTTTACAGATAATGCAAAGAAAAATGACATCAACTGGGATGGAGAGATTGCTAAAGCGTCAAGGTCAGCAAACTACTCATCTCAAGAATTCAGAGAAGAAAGTATTGGCTAGAAAGAATCTTGATCGTAGACTCAAATCACAAGATTTAGCTCGCAAACTGAATTCCATCCTTCTCAAGAAAATCAGGTAAATAAACCCACGATCATTGACTCCATTCTCATGTTTATTAGACCTTGGGTAGAATTAAAAAAATGTACATATCGAAAACCATAGAAATGAACTTCATTGGTAGTCACTGTTTACAATATGTTGTAGGTCAAGCGTTTGAACGGATGATAAGTTGAAGAGTACAATCGAAGGTGCTGAATTCTTGAATCAAGTTGGGTGTACAGAAATTCCAGAGTTTTTCTTCTCTGTAATTGCTCTGAGAAGAGTTTTACTGTCTTGAATTATCCAAGTATTTGTTCAGAGTAATTCACTTTTAGACGTTCGAAGAGTTTTACTGTCTTGAATAATCCAAGTATTTGTTCAGAGTAATTCACTTTTAGACGTTCCGTATAATTGTTCAACTCATTTTCACTTTCCGGAGCTGTGGAAATGGAATAGTCCTGGTGTTCAAAATTTTACTTTCTTTTTGACTTTTCATATAATGTTTAGATGAGAATTGTGACAGAGGTGATTCTGCAAGAGAAACAGTAACTTTCAGGCTGACTAGTAACTTAAACGCTAGGCGCAATTGGCATCAGCAACATTGTTGCCAGACTCGATACCGGAAGGAAAATGTAAAACAAACTGAACTACTGAACAAAGACTTTCACTCGCAGAGATGGAAAACAACTTTACTACTGTATACAAAAAATCAACATCTCATGATACTGTGAACATTACATAAATACAATTCAGTTCGTGTTACATAATATATACCACAAACAATACAGAAAGAAACAACCGAAACCATATTACAAATCCATAATTGCACTCCGCACCAACCTATGTTATATGATTCTAAAGTAGTGTATTTGTCTTCGGAATCTACATTAATGCTTCTAGTACTGATTTGGAGAACTTCTTACTATCTTTTCTGGAAATTGAGCGTTCTGATGGCGAAGGCGAAGACAAAAGCAAAGAACACATTGATGCCAACAATAACAACTGCAACCACTGGTAGGAAGCTATTTTTAAATCCAAAGTAACTATTTAAAAATTGTTCTACAGTTTCCTGTGTTTCAAGCGGGGTTTGTATATCTCCATACTGTGTAACGACTAGTCCGTATAATGACCAAGCAACAGGGCATGCCCAGTAATACCATCTCCACCAAATAGCCATTCTCTGCAACAATACAGTAATAAGACATTAGCTACTCAAACTCGTCAACTGTCAAATAAAAAGCTGATGCTTCAAAGAATGTAAATAAGCAGCAACATACCGGTCTTGGGATAACGAAACCAGAGAACAGATTCCATAAACCGTAGAAAGCAGAACCAATAATTGCGGCGATGTTATGGTTAGGAGTTATAGCCACGGTCATCATCCCATAGTATGTGAAGTATAACATTGAGAAGAACGTGAAAAATAAATACCAAAAGTATTTCTCAGTTGTCCATTCAAACCCAATCATGGAATATACAAGAAGTGAATAAATCACTGACTGAATCAGGACATACGGGATCTCAATTACAATCTGCACATAAATAAGAAGGGAATTCAGTAGAGAATTAAACAAGAAATCTTTCCAACACTAAAGTTTAAAAGAACAGAACGAATATGAAAGTTTTGATAAATTTTCCGAATAGTAAATTAGTAGTTACCTGTCCAAAGGCATAAGGCAAGGCAGAATACATTCCAGCTGCTCTTTCTCTATAAAACACTGTTCGTTCAACAGCAACTAGTGGCTGCACTGAGGATGTATTTTGCACACCGAGAAAGAGAACAGCGGCATACATAGAACCCATAGCATTAAACAGATCTTGTGTCCTATCCCTGAAATTTTGAAATGATGGAAATAAGGAGACAAAAAAACAAAAACTGCATAGAAGTCGATCGCATTCATATTTAAATACAATGACTTACGTCTTGGTCCCAAGACCCCAGAAAATTGTACCGAACATCAACCCGATGACGGTTGTGAAGAAGAATCTCACTGCATTGTATTGAGGATTTCTCCAGTATGACCAATATTGTTTCCACAGGCAAGCTGAGCATTGACTGAAGAAGGACCTTGAGTACTGAGTTGGGAAATTAAGGTCCTTTGTACCAGGAGGAGGGACACTTAGATCCTTGATGAGCTGTTTGTTCCTCCTAAGAATAGTTACCAAAAATAATTAGTAAGGTTTAGAGCGAACACATTTCAGCCATTTTCAATCAAGCGAAGAAAGTAAGCCTACCTATAAAGCTCCGAGTTTTGGTATAATTCGGTGAAGTTAACACCTAGGCCACTTTCTTGTCCAGCTGAAGTAACCTCCAACATCCATGTTGCTGGATTATACCTATCTTTAATTTTACTGACCCCTTCGATTCCCTGGATGAGATGCAATACAATCTTATCAGTAATTGTTTATATAGTGTCGGAAGGTCTATGAGAGTAGAACCATTTCATTGTTGGTTTTGATTGTTTAGGATAGCTTCACCTCAAAGTAACTGATCAGATGGCAAGAATGGCGACCCAATGGACCAACGTATATTTCCTCCCCTCCTCGCTTCATTAGGAACAGCTGTGACACCAATTATCGTTTTAGTATGTTACAACGGAGTATATAGTAGTGTTACAAATCTTACATCTCTCTGTCTGGCTTACCTCATCAAAGGCTTCAAATATGTCAATACTGGGTTGGTGAATGGTGCACACAACAGTTCTTCCTGTATCAACAGTGTTCCTCACTGCTCTCATCACAATGGCTGCTGCCCTCGCATCAAGCCCAGATGTTGGTTCATCCATAAATATTATAGATGGGTTCGCAACAAGCTCAACTGCAATGGTCAACCTCTTCCTTTGCTCAGTTGAGAGACCATTCACACCAGGCAGCCCGACCAATGCTCCCCGCAACGGAGTCAGTTCTACTAGCTCCATAACTTCTTCAACGAACATCTGCAAACATAATTGGTTTTCCTGTTAGCTTGTTCCCAAGCAAAGCCACAGAGAGCATTGAAAACCTGCTATGTTTTCCTACCCCTCTACATAATCATCATTGATTTATCTCTCAGATTCAAACTGACTAACCTTTCTTGTCGCAGGATCAACATCATTAGGTAACCGAAGCCAAGCAGAATACGTAATTGACTCATAGACTGTCACAAAGGGAGAATGAATGTCGTTTTGTTCACAGTATCCAGAAATACGAGCAAATGTTTCTTGTTTCTTTGCGTAGCCAGATATTGTGATGCTTCCTTCAATATATCCACCAGTTTTTCTTCCCGCCAAAACATCCATAAGAGTAGTCTTACCAGCACCACTAACACCCATTAAAGCTGTAAGAACTCCAGGCCTGAAAGCTCCACTGACACCCTTCAGGAGCTCCAACCTATCTTCGGTGACTCCTTGAGCTTTCATTTCCTGAGAAAAACAGTTCGATAAATATTTTATAAATTACCAAACTTCATCTGAGTAATAGAACTGTAATTTGCTAAGACATAATCTCTTAAACTCTTTACCAAATTATATGTTTTTGAAGTTTAATATTTACCGCTGGCATGTCGACCGCATACGTTATATCATCAAAAGTGATAGAATGAGGTTGAAATGGAAGCACCATTCCACGTTTTCTGTTCGGATTAGCTTCATCAGATATATTTGATGACATACTTCTCTTTATTTCTTCACTCCTTCGACGGCTTGTTGAGCTCCTTTTCCTAGATAATGAACCCATCTCTTCTCCTGTTTGTTCAGATTGTGAATTTTCAGCTACAGCCTGAACCTGTGCAAATGCTGCATACATTTGACAAAACATTATACAATGCCATACCTCAGTTCGACAGACTAAAAGAAAAATGATGCAGTATACTTACGGCTTAAATAAGTAAGTGCCAGAGTGAAAAACACGTTTAATAAGAGAACATATCCGAACAACGCCCCCACTCCAATCCAGTACCAATATGGTCCTGTGTAGAATCCACGTGATTTCAAAACAGCAGTTCCCAGTCTATCTGCAATGCCGGGAAGAGTCTACAAACAAAACAAAAAAAACAAAATCTTAGCTGATCTTATTTGGGTTCCAACTTTTAAAGTCCATTTTTTCTTCTATTAGTGAACTGAAACACATACCTTGTCCCAACTATGCCCAAGCAACTCGTTAACTGCAAGTCCATTCATTCCATACATCAATGGAGATATCCAATATCCCCATATCCACCATTTTTTTACATTTACTGGAGCAAACAGAACAAGATCAGATATTAAAAATCAAAATTCAAAAGCACAAACAGAAGGCCAAAATCAAGTTTTCAGCTCGAGTTAACTTACCTCGTGACAGAATGTAACCACTGAAAGCCAAAAGAATGACCAACACAAATGAGGCAACTGTATTTGCAACAACCATGTTTCTCCCAAGTCCTGCAACTGTTCGGAACAGTCCTGAAGCCACCTGGTGAAGAAATAGAAGCAGAAAGAACTGTCTAAACAGCCTGCACAACAAAAATTCAGTTTCATTGTTAGGACTACAAAATTTCGAACACAACTTCAAATACCAAATTGTAACAACTAAGAGTCTAGGATCACTGTTGGAGTTCTTTACCTTTCAACGTTTGGGTCGAATCCGATTACATAGTAAGTGACAAAAACCCACACAAAAACTTCTGCAATCGTAACAGGAATTTTGAGGATCCAAGTTGGAATAGCATAAGCCCATGCCGGAAAGAAAAGTAGGTCTCTTTGCTTGTAAAAGACAGGAAGCTTTACAACAGTCATTGCAAGTTCCGAGAATCCGTTAAACAAAATCACTGTCAGACCAAAAAACAGCGCTCCCAGATAAACTCCACCATCACTAATGGTGTCTTTGTTCAATTCAGTACGCAAGAAGAGTGTCATTCCTATTACAGCTGTTATTAGAAGCTGAAAACAGAAATATAACAATGTTAAACTAATAATCACAAGTTTTCAACTCAAGAAGAAAATGCTCGTGGAACAAGTAACTCACTTGAAACAGTTTGAATATATAAACGAATGAATTCCTCTTCATCAATAAATACTCTCTTGCAGTACAAGCTTTCAGAAGTTCCTTCTTGCTGATTCCGTATCTCTGTGTCGTTAAAGCAGCCGGGTGGCTCTTTGCTTTGTTGAATGGAGTGGCTAGTTCGTCTCCTAATTGTCGACCAACATGAAACGACTGGAAAGCCTCAGCAAAATCTTTCACTGGAATAAAAGTATAAGGCTCATCTTTACGTGCCCAGTACTGTCTCTGATCTTTTTTCGATGTCACCTATAAGATTTGAAGGCCATATATTAGATTTGACAAGAAACACAGGATTATAGACGTAACGGAAAGAAAAAGAAGAAATTTACTTCTTGCAAGAAGTCTGCAACTCCTTTCCTCTCTGGACATTTGAAGCCCATAAATTCAAAGAACTCTAGAACATTTTCACGGGGACCCTGGTAAACAATCTGCTGATCCGAGATTAGAATAATGTCATCGAACAAATCATATGTCTCTGGTGCTGGCTGAAGAAGAGAGATCACAGCAGTTCCATTCATAATATGGATGGTTTGCCTAATTGAATTCACAATCTGAAATGTTGTCGAACTGTCTAGACCAGTAGATATCTCGTCCATGAACATTGCTCTTGCTGGTCCAACAAGCATTTCCCCTAAAAGAAAGAATTGAATTTGGAAATTGTTATTCCATGAAAAGAAGTTGTATTCAATCTACTGATACAAATACTAGATGCCCATTTCGGACTTGGATGATCATATATGAGTTTTTCTACCTGTTGTAACACGCTTCTTTTGGCCACCAGAGACACCCCTCACCATTTCATCACCCAACATGGTATCAGCACAAATTTCCAGCCCCAAAATCTAATGTTTTCAATCACAAATGAAAAATAAATAAGAACTTTGCGTTAATAAATCTCGTTCCTTAATAACCATGATGGTTTTGCAGTGATATACCTTTAAAATATAGTCTGTGACTACACTTGCTTCTTGCCCTTCCAGTGCTGCTGACTGTTTCATGAAGTACATTAAGCTTACCATACAAGAAATTTCACCTTCCGGCACTGTCAAATAACTCCACAACAGGCAAAGAATCAGAATCACTCACCTTCATGTAGACATCAATATCAGGATCAGGTTTGATATTTGCTGCTTTTTCTCTTCTTGATAGTTCAGTCAACATATCTGCAAATTTTAACAAAAGTTATAGACCTTCTACTCAAATCATGCAGAAACCCCTCTATTCCAAAATCCACCATCACTCGAAAACTTACCATAACCGGTTCCAGCTCCTTGACATCTAGCCGAAAATGCCAAGGTTTCTCTGACAGTCATCTCTCCAATATGAAGATCATATTGACTGATATATGCTGATGTTCTTTGAGGAACAAACTCATCCATTTCATGCCCATTATAAGTCACTTTTCCAGACACCTAACACGTAGTAACGAAAAACCCATTTCATTTCTCGAGTACGAAAACATAATCTTAAAACTCAAATCTCACCCATGAAACCAAAACAAACCACAAATTCTCATTACCTTAAGATTTTTATCAAGCTTCCCAGCTAAAGCCAAGAGTAGAGTAGTCTTTCCAGAACTTGGTGGTCCTAATAGCAGTGTCAGTCTACAAAATCCAAACCAACAATATTCAGATGAATCATTGATAATTCTAAAACCCCCAAAAATCTTGGTCTGTTAATGATTGAAATTTGATGTACCTGCAAGGCTTGATGATTCCACTCATATCATTGAGGATTCTAATGGGTTTCTGTCTACTTGGCAGAATATGTAGAAAACTCAAAATACCCTGCAAAAAAATGAACCCAAAATGAGAAATTTCAGAACCCAAATACAAAAAAAAAAAAAAAAAAAAAAAAAAAAAAAAAAGGGAACTACACAAATCAAAAATCAAAAACACTTACCTCTACATAATTTGCAGCATAGTTGAGAATTGTTGGTAAAGCTCTTCCACCAATATAAGCTTCTGCATCTATAGTTAGATGCTCATACCTTACTTCAATTGTTGGAATGTCAATTCCAACTCTGAAAATCCAAAACATAAAAAAA
>JAJJWW010004976.1:0-290286 GCA_023531295.1 Papaver armeniacum
CGGCTAATATAACACACCGAGAGGGGCTCAATCGGGCTAATATAACACACCGAGAGGGGCTCTGGCCAATATAACACACCGAGCATCACTCGACGTGTATTTCAGTACATGGTTTCATTATAGTGCTTGGAGGTCTCGTGGTTACTCTATATATGAGTAACACTCTGCCTCATGCCACATCGATAATGATTCATTATAGTGCTTGGAGGTTCATGTTACTCTATAAGAGTAACACTCACCGCCATGCCACACCGATAATGAGTACAGGAAATACAAGGTCGATATGAAATTCACAAGAAGGGATTGTTGCTACATGATCCATTCTTGGTGAATTAAGTGAGGGAATATCCAACACTTATAAATGGCTTTATCTTTTACAAGATGTCGACGCATGATTTTTCTGGTTTTTTACAAATCTAACCTTGAATGAAAATCCACCATCAACATTAAGTCCCCTGCCTAGCACATAATGGTTACACTATTGTGTGGTAGGCATGAGATGGTGACAGCTAAAGATAAAACTTATGAGGCAAAGTTAGATGTTACCAGGAGAGACGTGTCGTCCCGCCCTTCGAGCATGTCACGTTCAAGAAACGTCCATGAAAGTGTTCCCTAGCATGATGCTCTGCCTTGCTCGCTTCGATCGACCTTGCGATGATCGGCTTGGCCGAGGGGCTATTGCGCCTGCTTCGCTCAATCGTGGGGATGTGCCTAATCGACCGATCGCTGCGCATGCTTCGTCGTGAGGTTATCGCGCTCGCTTGATCGAACGTGGGCTTGTTGTGTCTCGCTCGGTTGAAAGTGGGTCCACCTGTACATGCTTCAAACGCTCGCCATGTGTTTCGATCAAACCGGCCTTGTCAGGTGCGCCGACTTGAGACTTGAGCAATACCTGTCTTGAAACTTATACCGGATCGAAATCAATACCGCATATACTTGAACGATGTTTGGACCCGCTCATCGTGTGCTCTGATGTGAGTTGTGTCTTGCCGTGTGTGACTACACTTCTCATGTGCTTTCATAGAAGTTCTAACTCCGCTTTTTTATTTCATTGCGTAGAAAGAAAAGAACTCCGCTGATATATCTTCTAAGATAATGCCGTGGAAGTGTTGACAGCTTCCAAATACATGCCGAACATTGATGATGAGTTGTTCACCGCGCTCTCTCTACTATATGAAAATATTCGCTCCACATGATAACCCTCCTCCTATCGACTTCGTGTTTTTTCATGCTCACCGGATCCTCATGAAGGATGAATGAGACGCACGTTGAGCAATGAGTACATCAAAGACAACTTGACCGGAGCGCAGATTATTGGTGTAGCTTGAGTGTCGAAACGACTCGAGAGGATGTTAAAGTGGCTTCCGTGCGAACGTTGAGGTAGATCCCGGAGAGAGTGTTGAAGCAGTGATTCTGAAGTGAACAGGGTCCCGAGAGAGCATCGAGGCGGCTTCTGGATAGACCATCGAAGCAGCCTTCGCTGGAGGAAGCGCTGAGCTGAGCGGCTCTTCGCCCGATTTACCCTTGCGAATTCCATGATTCTTGACTCGACCATCTTTCTCGTGTCAAGAAGTCTTTGATCAAGGTGAAGGAACTTCATGTCGAGCCTCACTCCTCAAGCGTGGTTTACATGGTTTGTTCGTAGTAACTGCTGACTCGGGGAGGATCATTGTGAGGATCAGCCCTGCATGTAGGAATCTCCATGACAGACCGCTCATATCCGATGTCGCTCATTTGATCATGTCCACGTAGGTCCGCGCGCATCAAATACCTCTTTCCGAGTCGTGCCATATCCGCTTGAGTCTTAGCAAGAACTTCCCGCTTCTCCATCAAGTCTCGAAATGGTAATGGATGGTGGTCCTCTCTCGTCCCTCCCGCTCCTCATCCCGAGCGCAGGAGTGAAAGTTGCTGCCTCGTGACTACCGGAGGCGTTACGCTTGGAGGAGTTATCTGGATTTGCGGCCGCTCCGACTCGGTGACTGGAGGTGTTACACTTGTTGGAATATCTCCTGCTACGCCGGCACCGGTGGTAGAAGTGACGGCCGCATAAGGTGTATTGACCACTGTGAGCTCCAGAAATTATAGGACTCGAGCCCCTTCCGTATACCGTGTTACTCGCCAGAAGAAGAGGTTGAAAAGTTGCCTAAGGAACTGAAGTCAAGCATGTTGTACTTCAAAGGATGAAAGTCTCTCTTGCCCGTAAGGATGAGTTGTCGCTGAAGGACTTCCCTTGAAAGATTGTAGCTACCGACTTGTTTTTCCTTTTAGATTTTTTTTTTTTGAGTGATAGTGAGGATTTTCTTCCACTTCCTGCCTTGAATAGGTAATTGAATTGGCTTATTTTGAGATAGTTTTGTGAACAAACTTTTTGAAAGAGATTATGTTAAATGAGGTTTGCATCTTGGTCATGAATGATTGCACATATATGAAGTTGCAAATGTTATGTAAAAGGGAGGTACTTAATGGAAACAAACATGGCGTTTGATCATCGAGTCTCTTTCTCCACGCACGGGATGCCAAGTCCCCGCTGAATTCTAAACCATCTTTCTTGTAAAGTTAATGAGTAAAACTTACTTGCTCAAGCCTCACTACTGACTGAGTAGCCTCTCTAAGAAAATCCTCCGCAAGCCATTCTAACCGAGCTTCTCCGAACATTATGCCAGCGCTGGCATTCATCAAGGGGGCGATGAAGGAACCGATGGTAATGACAGTATTCTGATCCATTACTTGTTGATCAAGAGGCGCCCGGTATCGGGTAGCTTCAACTCCACTTCGCACCCACGCCTCTAGTAGCTCCGTGATCTTCTTCACCGGGGAAGGGGAAATGGGTACCTTGAGTCTAGCTTTTCCGTTGTTGGGCGGCGCGCTAAATGTCTCTCCGTGGCCTTGATGTGGAATAGAGATGAAGTTGTAAGACTTGCGGATGTCATCATATCTCGTGGATCGCTTGCCTAGGCGCAGTGATGTGGAAGGTGTCAGAATGTCACCAGGCGAGTGATCGAATCAACGCTCCCCATCCTCTCGACTCACGCATCCTGATTGATCTTCCTTCCTCAACCATTTCTTCACCTGAAAGGTTGATGCGGGTCGAATTAAATGTGGTCGGGCCGAGGGTTTTGAGATATAAATCTTCTAACACGGTTCCATAGGGCTGCAGTGCCCCTTTCTTTATCTCGCGACATTGTAGCGTCTGATAAGTCTCTTCTCCTTATGGAGTCGCCTCGGATTCTCATCAAGCCGACTGGACCCTCGCCGTTCATCTTCCCGAGTCCCCTCGCGATTACGCGCTCTTTTGTTTCTCCTGGTAAAGGTGTGATCCCCTGCCAAGGATTCACCGCTTTCAAGTGAGTGGATGCATCCTTCTTGTAATTGTGCCGCTATGTCATTCAAAAGGCGAAATGTCTCGCTTCCCCGCCTCCCGGTGATACCTGATTGATTTGCCATAAGACATCTCCAAAGATTCCGCCTATGCTTCCCCATGATATCTCGAATCCGCCCGTAGTTTCCTTTGACATATCATGAGCTGGAAACTCGAAAAATTGAGTGATTCAATTTTATGCAACCGACAGATCAATCTCCCACCGTGGTCGCCAATTGTCAATGGGTGAAAATTGCTCCCACCGACCGGTAATTTGGGGTGTGATGAGGAATGAATTTAAACCTTACAACAAATGCATCGCGGTGAGTGTCTTGTAGATTCGAGAGATCAACTCAGGCAAGTCCGGCCTAAACCAAGAAATGGCCGTTCCAGACTTGTTTTGGCCACAAAGTGAAGGAGATAGGGTTGATCTTAGGGAGGGAAGCGAAGAAGGTGTTGAGGGATTGTGAAGGTGTTGGCTTGCTGGGTGACTTGTGATGTAAGATGGTCAATATGATCGTGATCAACACTTGGTTTCGCCGACCGAACTTGTGTTGTTCCTCCTCCCGTATATTCCTTGTTGTTGGAAAATAGGGCGGAGAACCTATTTATACAAGTCATTGAGCCTCATTCACGCTTCTCTTGGGAAGTGGAGGTAGTGGAATGATGGAGTAGTGGAGTTGTGTGCCAGAATACACGGCCTCGCCTTGCCCACTTTTCCCTGCTCATCTCTAACCGTCCATGACTCCCTAACACGTTTCTGTGATGATGGCGCGATGCACGCCGCACGCCGAAACCGCTGCACCAATACCCAATTTTAAGTATCCCGCTTGTGACATGATTGACAACTGGAACGTGGATCGTGGATCCACGAAAGATAGCATAATGCTGGAATTGAATAACTGCGGAGCCCGTAAAGTCGATACTTGTGCAAAGATCGTGTATTTTATGCACGATCACACGCATGGTAAAGATGTGTAATGACTGCTCACTAACCAAATAACTCCCCACTGTGGTTGTATAACCAAGTCGGTGAAGTCTGGACGGATGAGATGATGATCGGTGACACTGATCCGGCGACCGCTGATGAAATTAGGTTTTTAAAGAGGCGCGCAAGCATCACTCTTCGCCTGGTCGAAACCAAGCATGGGAAGGATTTTTGAGAGACCCACCATACATGCGTGTCGACTCGGACGATGGTGTAGGCGCCGTATTCCGTTCCCTCATGAGAGCGATCCGGGGCCACCTCCACCTGACCACAAAGGAGTGGTCGAGATTGATTTTGCGACTTTTAAGTTTGATACCGCAAGAAGCCGCGCGCCATACTCCTTTCCTACAACATTTTCCAAGACGCACCAGCTTGGCCTGGGCCTCGCTCGGCTGGTTTGGCGTGAAGACGGTGAGGGCCGACGTTCATGCCTATGTGTCTTACCGTCTCATGAAACGTGGGATTCAAGCCACCCACCCGTCCTAAGTGAAGCCGAAAGTGGTCGAGATTGGCTTCTGCGCGTAAAACTTACCGCAGCGAATTGGTAACCGCGTGTCATCCCCCAAGTTTGGGCGCTACCAAGACGACCCATCTTGGTCTGGCCTTGGTTTCCATCATACCACCGTGTAGGTGGTAGGCTGGTGTTCACACTTATACCGACATCCCATGAAACGCGGATCTAAGCCATCCAAATCATCCTATGAAGCTGAGCGGTCGAGACCGCTTAGGATTTGGGAGTGTAACCGCACGCAGCTTTGGCGTGCGCTTTGGTTGGCCGGAATGATGTGCTGTGCCGACCGCAAGAGGAGGTAGATGGACCCACGGTGGTCATGCCGCGTGACCGACCTTGCCTCAATCTAATCAGGACTCCTCCCATTCGTGCCGGAGAAAGATGGGACGCGATGTCTTGGAAACCCTAATTTTAGCTTTCAAAAGCCGCGCGACCATGCTCTTCAAAGTGACGAATTTGTTGTAACCAATCATGGTTGGTTTTGACCGATTGGTCCAAGTGTAGGCGGTCACATGGTGATTGTGTCGACATGCTCCGGCCTTGAAGTCTACATCTACACCTCCATCTATGCCCGCGAATGTGATGGTTGAGACAAGCCATGGGCACATGTAATATGCCGAAACCCTATTTAGGGTTTTCCATTCATAATGCTTGGTATGGACGGCTGGGCAAGCGGAGGCCAATGGTCGACCATGGGTCACAGGTGTATTCCATACCCGCTTTGGGGGTGATGGAATTGATTCGGGGTCATCCAATCATGCTTTCGCGTGAGCTGGGATGACTGCGATCGCATCATATCCTGCAAGCTAAGGCCGTGGTGATTCCATACCATGCTTATGGTGATGGAATTGATCCATGGTCATCCAATCATGCTTGTCGAGTCGATGACCTTAAGGCCGTTCCATACCGATCATATCTCGTGGGTCATCCAATCATGCTAAGGCCGTGGGTATTCCATACCATGCTTAGGGTGACGGAATTGATCTCGTGGTCATCCAATCATGCTTGTGGAGTTGATGATCGGATCGTATCATATCCGAGATCGATATGCTCAAGTCCTGGATGCTCAATCGGGCTAATATAACACACCGAGAGGGGCTCAATCGGCTAATATAACACACCCAGAGGGGCTCTGCTAATATAACACAATGAGCATCAACAGACGGTATTTCGTACATGGCTCTTCATTATAGTGCTTGAGGTTCGTGGTTACTCTATATATGAGTAACACTCGCCTCATGCCACACCGGATAATGATTCATTATAAGAGCTTGAGGTTCATGTTACTCATAAAGAGTAACACCTACTGCCATGCCACACCGATAATGTGACAGAAATACAAGGTCGAGAGGAAATTCAAGAAGGGATTGTCTACATGATCCATTCTTGGTGAATTAAGCGAGTGGAATATCCAACACTTATAAATGGCTTTATCTTTTACAAGATGTCCAACATGATTTTTCCGTTTTTTATATTTGGATGACGGGGATCGAGTTTTCAGAGGATTTGAGAGATTCAATCGCGCTTTGGTGGAATGGACCCGTTAGAGCCTAATGCTTGGTACAAGAGTTTGGATCGATTAACTTGGGCCGATGATCGTGTTGGAGCGAAACAGTGGAGAAGAAAAAAAGTACGGTTTTGGTTGGGATAAAATTGGAAAATTCGTGGAAGATAAGTCCCGTGATGATTCGTATCTATCAAATATAGAAGTTGAGTAATTTAGAAGGATTTTACACCAGAATCACGTAAGAAGATTCGCAGAGAAGAAAATTCCCGGCCTTGTCGAAAGAAAAAAAAGAGATATTCTCGAGATTTAATCGAGTTATAATCGACCCGTGGGCTATAAATAGGTTTCGAGAGGTCTAGCAGAGTTACAAACACTTTAGGAGGTTTAGAACACCATGAGAACAAAAATCACGAGTTGCAGAATCTTTTACTGTGGTGTAAAGTCAAGAACACGAAGAACAATAGGCTTCCAAAGACCTGTTTTATGTCTTAGATACAACGATACAAAGAATAAAGCATAAGTTTCTGCTCTTGTAATCCATTGTAACAGACTTTGTAACGCCATTACAGCTGCTGCAAATAATTGTTTTTATTGTTTTTCATCCTTTTAATCATCTTTTGAGCCATAAATACATATTTTGAGACCATGATTAATATGAGGAGCTAAACCCCATTGCTGAGGCGATAGAGGAAGCTATTTTTCCAACAAAAAGTGGTATATTCTATTTTATCTTTTTTTATTTGCGCTTATTATATGATTATTTGCCTTGAACTAATATTGAATATGATTTTGATTTGAGTGATTGTGATCTATTTTGATGGAGTATGCTTAGTTTTAATACTTTTGATGCTTCATACTTGGTATTTACAATTATTACTTTTGAAAATCTACTTATTGCAATAGTTTAGAATCAAATTGCATGAATATAAATATTGGATTAAATCACTTTCAACTTGGAAAATAGTGGAATCTTAGCCCGTTGTTCTTTAATATTGATATCAACTTTGTCAAGTTGTTTGCTATAATTTTTAGTGTGTTTTCTTTTTTTGTTTTAATTTTAAAGTCCTGAAAATCCTTCACAAGTTCGAGAGAACGACATCTTTCTTACCACTTTTCTACAACAACACAAAATCACATCAGCGCACGCCTCTAGGCTTGTAAGACTTGCAACTAGGTCAACATGGCCGTACGTGCCATTGGCACATGCCAACACGTATCGCAGCCATATTTCCAAGCCGCTATGCCTTTGGCCCACGCCAAATATAGCGCCCTAGGCTTGCAAGACTTGCAACTAGGTCAACATGGCCGTACATGCCATTGGCACATGCCAAACACACACGCTGGTAGCCTAACTTGCAAACCGTGCAACCTACCACCAAGGCATTCCACACATGCCAAACACACACGCTGGTAGCCTAACTTGCAAACCGTGCAACCTACCACCAAGGCATTCCGCACATGCCGATGGCACAAGCCACATGCCACTAGCAACCTACCACCAAGGCATTACCACTTACGCCGAGGTGCAACTCGCAACGAAGGCATTCCGCACATGCCATTGGCACATGCCACATGCGTCCCTAGCAGCACCACTTGCACGCAAGATGCAACCAACACTCGAGACATCAACACAAACCGGGGATGCTTTCTAGGTTTTGGTTTGGCGGTCAAAGATGCAGCGTACACTACGCTCACATTAAGAAAGCGTGAAAAGGAATAAAGCGGTCAAATAAAAGAGGAAATAATGGTGAAAACGTTTTCACCCATTAACACCATGTTACCACCTCCTCCCATTATTTCACCCTTTACTCTCTTCCTTCATGAGGTCGTGGTACGTTTCAAATCTCGACTTGTATAAATAGGTCTTACCTATTTCCACCCGTACAACAAGTCTTTGGTCAGAGAAAATACTACACTCTCGTAAAGGCAACTTTGCAAGCTCTCCCAAAAAGCTTCCATCTCGCAAGCTTCCTAAGCTTTCACTTTCCGATACAAGTCGAGATACTACTCTCCTCAACACCTTTCTTTGCTTCCCTCCCAAATCAACCCTTCTCCTCCACTTTGTGACCGAAGCAAGTCTGGAACGGCCATTTCTTGGTTTAGGCCGGACTTGTACAGATTGATCTCTCGAATCTATAAAGTGCTCACATGCAAAGACATTTGTTTAGGGTTTGAACCAGCTTTCACTCACCTACCGAAATTACCGAAATCGCATAAACGATTTTTACCCATAAACAATTGGCACCACAAACGGAGGATTGATCTATCTGGCTACAATACCAACTCCAACTCCCGATTTCATTTTCCGAACGTCAAATCCCAACATGGTGGAACTCGTATCCGGAGCGGCCGCCGAGAACATCCGCGTAACGCATCCCCGATGTTGGCGTCTCTCCCCATAACGTTGTTACTTCACCACCGACAACAAGAACATCGAATGCACTCCCTTAAGTGTAACACCGCCTATCACCAGGGCCGTGAGCCGCCGCTCCTCTAGCGTCTCTCGCACAACCCTCTAATCACGCAACGAGAATATCTCTTCAGTGTCACGCCCCAAATACAGAGCTAGGGCCGCCACCACGACCCCGAATGCTTCTTCAAAGATGGCGCCTCCGACAACTAAGGTTCCAATTACCCCGCCGACGGACGAGAGACCGGAGGGACCAGAGGAAGTCGCCCTTACGTCACCATCGCCGATTTGATGGAACGACAGAGACGCCGCCGCAGCCTGCACAGTAAATGGTTTCAACACAAAAGGAGGTGCTCACCTTTCTCAAAACCCCGACAGAGCAACTACCCCGTGAGTCGCATCCTCCGAGATGCCTAGAAGCATCTCCAACAACCCCGACGCGGAACCTCTACAGGCACGCCTCCACGGATGAAGAAACTCGCACTAGAGTCCCGTTGGAGAGAAATCAACCACCCAACTTCGTCACGAGAGAAGATTTGGAACAACTCCTACGCGATCGAATCAAGCATGATGAGTTCGATGTACATCATCACCAACCCCTTACCCATCCGAAATACAGAGAATCCTCTCCCAAGGGGGTACTCTTCCTCAATTTACCCCGTACGATGGTACCGGAATGCACGCGAACATGTTTCTCTTTTCCCGAATCCTTGGGTAACATGAATACAATCACGTTCTTTCGTTTAAGGGAATTTTCAAAATCACTTACCTAAGGGCGTATACATGGTACAACAAAGATCCCACCGAACATCATTCCTAACCGGAGTAGCATGGTCACCGCGTTTTACAGAAGTATTTCTTCGTGTCCGAACAAGTTACCTTGCACACCCGGGAGAATGTACTGGTGGGATAACGAACATCCGAATGATTTCGTCAAAAGGTTCAGTGGTTCAAGCACTCGACTGTCACGACCCAAACGTGACCGAGCAACAATTGGTAAACGATGCATCAACGGTATGGTCCCAATCTACCGCGCCCGCTAGAAAACTTGCGTTTCCAAACATTCTCCGAACTCCATGAGGCCGCCGACGATCCGCAACAACAACACCAAGATTACGGGAAAGGACTAGCCAACTCGAATCGAAGACGCACGTGAAACTCAAGGGAGTAGGCGCCTCATCAAAGCCAAACAATTTAATGCCGGCTCATCCTCCGTGAACATAGTGAACGAAAGAGGAAAAAGGAAAGCCGCAACTACGAGCCACCACCAAACGTGAAGCGCGGCGCAACGGGAACCTCGCAACGGAAGATCGCCACTAAAACCCCGTGCAGCATCGTGAGGCCGAAGGAAATATCCTTGATTTCCCATTCCCCATCGAGGAGGTGATTGACCTCCTAGAAGCCCGGGTTCAAGATGATGTCATCGTATTGCCACCGCCGTACGTCCACCAACGAGAGGCCGAGATGGCAAACCCCAAATACCGCCATTACCACAAAGTTCATTCACCACCCGACTAGCGATTGCAACAGGACAAAAGCATATTTTCAAAGAAAGGATAGAAGCAGGAGAACTCCAACTAGAGACGAAAGAGTGCATCGAGACCCACTCCCAATAAGAAACTGCGGTTCCTCCGGGGACCGTGGCACGAGACCGTGCAATCCATGATGCGACATGTATGTGAAATTCTCTATCTTTCCAAGGTTCACGCCAAGATATTTTCGCAGCTCTCAATCGTGTTGTATCCGGCAAACGGCTTTTTCTCCCTCGGAATCCACGCCAAGGGCCCAAGCTTCCCAAACAAGCGAAAGCGGAGAACCTGGGACCGCTGACCACGTCCCGTTTAAGAGGTAACGAATTTGACGACACGCTCATCGACACGACCTCTCGACCACAACATCATTACTTTCAAGACACTAAAGGCAATGGATTTACAAAACAAGACGCTACCTATTTCCCGTCCGTGATTAAGAGCTTGAGAGGAGAGGCTTTGAACGCGCATGGCTACATCAACCTAGAGATCGAGATGGGAGACGCTATAACGCACAACAAGTTCCACATTGTCAAAGAACTAGATCATGACATGATTTTGGGACGCTTATGGGTGCTCGACAACAAAGCAAACCGGACGTACACCCTCCGCCGACATCCCCGCCCGAAGGGATTCCCAACAAATCGTCCCACGGGTTATCACATCAACGAGCTATTAAAGGAACCCAAGCGTCCGGAGAGGACCCGTGGGCGCTAGCCCATGATTTTCAAATGCAAGTAAGTCCGACCGAGCAACCTTTTCTCGCAACCGCCTTTTCTTTCCCCATTTCCGTCATGGGGACTCGCAAGAACCGGCACGAACGCTGTCAAAAAATGTGAATGGGGAGCTGGACCATTCGAACACTTTGCAAGAAGCTTGGAAGCTTCTAGCGAAACCAACGGGCCAAGGCTCAAATGGTTACACGACGCCCGAACCCGTTTTCAATCGGAGATATAGTGGTTAAGGAAAGCTGTTTCAAGTTGGGAGGATGACAAGAAAGATGGATTTGCCCGAGGAAGGTGATATTGAAGTCATGGGATACCTCTTGGGAGGATATTGCAAGCTCATCAATACCGACACACCCGAAGGCGTGATAGTTCACTCGCGATGGCTCAAGGAATCCAATCCCTAAATGATGTACTTCCCAATCACTCCCTTTTAAGTACTTCCTTTAAATCATTCCTCTTAATATCGTATTTCCCCTGTGATGAATACACCGTTTGTATTTTTCCCCGGAGATCTCCCTTTGTCAAAAAAAAAAATAAAATAAAATAAATATATCTCTTCCCGAGTTTAATCCTTCAGTATATTGGAGAAATACATCGAAGAACCGTAAAACCATTGCAGAGCCATCATACCACAATCCCTTTCAAAAATATATATATATGAAACAAAAGGTTTACTGATGAAGAAGAAGGGAAAGATGTGTTTACAAAAAAAAAAGGGAAAAACATCGGGGAACTAAGCAAATAACAGAAAACAAAAAGGAGGAACTAGCCTCGAAGGATGGAGCGCAAGTCCCTTCGGGCAAAGCTATCTTCAAGCATTTCCCCAAAGAATCCTTCGGGCAACAAAGGTTCCATTCAGCGGTTTTAGCAAATGCGGCAACCTCAACATCCCATCCCGGCAACCACAAAGCAGCAGCAGTGTCCTCCCGACAACTATTCCAAAGATACGCCACCATGACCCTCCCAGATCATCAATAACACCTTTGACATCAACTTCAAAGGTGTCTCTCTTCTATCATGTACTCCTTCGAAAGTTTTCTCATCGACACTTCGAAGGAAGTTTTTTGATTCATTCGCATCAAAATCAAGAATCATGGCGTTCTCCTCCGCGTCCACCGAACCCAAGAGAGTCCGAACATGCACTGCTCTTCGTGAGGATAGATGGAAGGGAGGTCCTTAATAATTTCGTTAGCTTCACGGAACAAAGATTCAACCCCAACCAATACCTCCTCAAGAGAAGAAGATCGATCTCCACCGATTCTCAAGTCCTTTTCCAAAAGTTAAAGGCACGGCTGCCTCTCGGAAGATCCCATCATACACGCAAGAAATGGAAAGATGATCAAGTTCCATCCCGTCTATACACATATAAAAAGAGGATAGCGTGAAAAAAAAAAAGAAGAAGAAAACGCACCTAGGCAAAGCAAAGGAAAAGGGGAATCAGCAGAAGAACCCCTTCTCAAACAAGGGAGACGATACATTCGTTGGGTATGAATACGGAACCTTAAAAAAGGAAAGGAGCAATGAAAGACATAATGCTTCCAGATTTTTTGGCATGGATGATGCCCTAATGGAAGCCGCACGTGAAGGAAAGCAAAATAAGGAAACTTTGTTGTCAAGAAACGTCCGCTCCTCTTTATTTACATAAGTCACGCCGCAAGCACGGCTTCCAAGTTGCACCGCGCCACCAATTGCGCCGACCTCCCAATGACCGCCCAGTCACGCCTGCAAGCACGCAAGACTTCTACACTTTGCGCCGGTCCCACCAGCTAGCACACTCAGCTTCCCAACTCATGCCAACTTCCCAACGTCGCCCAAGCTGCACCGGTCCCACCAATTGTGCCAGCCTCCCGATTTGTGCAAAACTACCAGAGGCAAGGATTCCAAACCCTATTTATAAAAGGTCAGACAAGCCTCCTTCAATTTTCCTTACGTTTTGCCGTTAATAGTTTGTCACCATCTTATGCTACCTCGCAACAAAGCCCCTGCTCCGAGCCAAGCAGGGGACTTAATGTTGATGGTAGTTTTTAGACAAGGGGTAAAATCGTAAAACCCCATGACCTAGTGTTACCCGCAACACATTAACTAAGAGCATTTAACTGTGTGTAAACAATTAATAGGGGTATTTTTTCAAAATACCAGCATTAGGTTTTCAAACACGTAACCCTAATTCCAAAACCAAGTCGCATATCGCGCACCATGGCAACAATGCCAAAACCAAGCCGCATATCGCGCACCATGGCAACAATGCCAAACCAAGCCGCACATCGCGCACCATGGCAACAATGCCAAACCAAGCCGCATATCACGCACCATGGCAACAATGCCAAACCAAGCCGCACTCGCGCACCATGGCAACAATGCCAAACCAAGCCAAAGATATCGCGCACCATGGCAACAATGCTAAACCAAGCCGCATAATCGCGCACCATGGCAACAATGCCAAACCAAGCCGCATATCGCGCACCATGGCAACAATGCCAAACCAAGCCGCATATCGCGCACCATGGCAACAATGCCAAACCAAGCCGCACCTCGCGCACCATGGCAACAATGCCAAACCAAGCCGCACCCCGCGCACCATGGCAACAATGCCAAACCAAGGCAACAATGGCAACAATGCTAAACCAAGCCGCATATGCGCACCATGGCAACAATGCCAAACCAAGCCGCACCCCGCGCACCATGGCAAAATTCCAAACCAAGCCGCACGTGCCATCGCGCACCATGGCAACAAGGCCATATTTCCAAGCCGCTATGCCTTTGGCCCACGCCAAATATAGCGCCCTAGGCTTGCAAGACTTGCAACTAGGTCAACATGGCCGTACGTGCCATTGGCACATGCCAACACGTATCGCAGCCATATTTCCAAGCCGCTATGCCTTTGGCCCACGCCAAATATAGCGCCCTAGGCTTGCAAGACTTGCAACTAGGTCAACATGGCCGCACGTGCCATTGGCACATGCCAACACGTATCGCAGCCATATTTCCAAGCCGCTATGCCTTTGGCCCACGCCAAATATAGCGCCCTAGGCTTGCAAGACTTGCAACTAGGTCAACATGGCCGTACGTGCCATTGGCACATGCCAACACGTATCGCAGCCATATTTCCAAGCCGCTATGCCTTTGGCCCACGCCAAATATTGCGCCCTAGGCTTGCAAGACTTGCAACTAGGTCAACATGGCCGTACGTGCCATTGGCACATGCCAACACGTATCGCAGCCATATTTCCAAGCCGCTATGCCTTTGGCCCACGCCAAATATAGCGCCCTCGGCTTGCAAGACTTGCAACCAGGTCCACATGGCCGTACGTGCCATTGGCACATGCCAACACGTATCGCAGGCCATATTTCCAAGCCGCTATGCCTTTGGCCCATGCCAAATATAGCGCCCTAGGCTTGCAAGACTTGCAACTAGGTCCACATGGCCGCACGTGCCATTGGCACATGCCAACACGTATCGCAGCCATATTTCCAAGCCGCTATGCCTTTGGCCCACGCCAAATATAGCGCCCAGGCTTGCAAGACTTGCAACTAGGTCCACATGGCCGTACGTGCCATTGGCACATACCAACACGATCGCAGCCATATTTCCAAGCCGCTATGCCTTTGGCCCACGCCAAATATAGCGCCCTAGGCTTGCAAGACTTGCAACCAGGTCCACATGGCCGACGTGCCATTGGCACATGCCAACACGTATCGCAGCCATATTTCCAAGCCGCTATGCCTTTGGCCCACGCCAAATATAGCGCCCCTAGGCTTGCAAGACTTGCAACTAGGTCAACATGGCCGCACGTGCCATTGGCACATGCCAACACGTATCGCAGCCATATTTCCAAGCCGCTATGCCTTTGGCCCACGCCAAATATAGCGCCTTAGGATTGCAAGACTTGCAACTAGGTCAACATGGCCGCACGTGCCATTGGCACATGCCAAACACACACGCCGGTAGCCTAACTTGCAAACCGTGCAACCTACCACCAAGGCATTCCGCACATGCCATTGGCACATGCCAAACACACACGCCGGTAGCCTAACTTGCAAACCGTGCAACCTACCACCAAGGCATTCCGCACATGCCGATGGCACATGCCACACATGCCACTAGCAGCTCGGCATTACCACTTACGCCGAGGTGCAACTCGCAACGAAGGCATTCCGCACATGCCATTGGCACATGCCACATGCGTCCCTAGCAAAGACCACTTGCACGCAAGATGCAACCAACACTCGAGACATCAACACAAACGGGGATGCTTTCTAGGGTTTTGGTTTGGCGGTCACAAAGATGCATGCGTACACTACGCTCACATTAAGAAAGCGTGAAAAGGAATAAAGCGGTCAAATAAAAGAGGAAATAATGGTGAAAACGTTTTCACCCATTAACACCATGCGGTTACCACCTCCTCCCATTATTTCACCCTTTACTCTCTTCCTTCATGAGGTCGTGGTACGTTTCAAATCTCGACTTGTATAAATAGGTCTTACCTATTTCCACCGCACAACAAGTCTCGGTCAGAGAAAAAATACTACACTCTCGTAAAAGGCAACTTTGCAAGCTCTCCCAAAAAGCTTTCATCTCTTGCAAGCTTCCTAAGCTTTCACTTTCTGATACAAGTCGAGATACTACTCTCCTCAACACCTTTCTTTGCTTCCCTCCCAAATCAACCCTTCTCCTCCACTTTGTGACCGAAGCAAGTCCTGGAACGGCCATTTCTTGGTTTAGGCCGGACTTGTACAAATTGATCTCTCGAATCTATAAAGTGCTCACGTGCAAGCACATTTGTTTAGGGTTTGAACCGCTTCTCACTCACCTACCGAAATTATCGAAATCTTATAAACGATTTTTACCCATAAACAATCGCATCACCTTTGAACTGCACTTTGTTCAGAGGATTTCCAACCATCTCGTACTATACAAGAGCACATGCGCAAGATAAGGATTAGGGGCAAAGCATTAAAGAATCTACAAACACTAAGGATAGGATTATGTAATCCTTACTCTGCAAGTGTCGGGGCCAACACACCAAGCGGCCTTCCTTTGCTTGACCCGTGGCTACGGAGTTACCAGCAGAGCCCGGAGCAATCCCAAAGAGCGTAACCCCGAGCGGTCCCAGCAGAAAAGTAGGGTCGGATGAAAAGGAATCGTCAAACCATTTAGCAAAGGCCGCAGAGCAAATATGAAGAATAAAAACCTCGATAAACAAACGAAGGTTACCTCATGAGAAGTAACAGGTTGAAAACCCATGGATGATAACCATCATACTTAGCAGAAAGAGAAAAGGTTGTACAAGGGACATTGGGATCCGCAGTGGTAAAACCAAAGACCCAAGGACCCATCATAAGAAAAGGAGTACGCGCCCAACACTTATCATAGCCAAAATGAACGCAATGATAACTCAAGGGGAAAAAAAGATCCCCAACAACAACTTCTTCTACCTCATCTTCCACAGCCTATCTCAGCCCCTCGTGTATCTCATTATCCTCGGGGGTGGAGAGGCGTAGCATCGGGATGATCCATCCGCGGAGGTGGCTCGGTTGACGATTTAGGCCTCGAATCTTTCCGCGCAGCTTCTTCGTAACTACGCACTTGATTCCCTTAGCTAATCTCACCCACAACTAAGAGTTCCTACTGACCCAAAGTCGAAGACTTTAATAAATAAATCTATATCACACAAAAAAAGTCTACGATAATAGATAAACTGTCTCCCATGTAAATACCTACGAGTTTTGTTCCGTCTTTTGATAAATCAAGGTGAACAGGAACCAATTGATAACCCAGACTTATATTCCCGAAGAACAACCTAGTATTATCAATCACCTCACAATAATCTTAATCGGCTAGCGAAAGAAGATACTGCGGAATCACAAACGATGAGACGAAGATGATTGTGACTTCTTTTATATCTTGCCTATTGGAGAAATCAATCTCAAGCTAATCTTTACGATTGTACTTAGTACGATAGAAACTGCAAGATCATATCACACTACGAGAAAGTAGTATCGGTCTGGCTTCACAATCCCAATGAAGTATTCAAGTCGCTAACCTACAGGGTCTCGATAGAAACCTAAAGTTAAAGGAGAATCGACTCTAGCTTATACAACTAGTATCACAAAGAAGGTGTGGGGATTAGGTTTCCCAGTTGCTAGAGTTCTCCTTTATATAGTCTTTCAAATCAAGGTTTGTAATCAATGTTAGCTTAGTAACAAAGCATTCAATATTCATCGTTAGATGAAAACCTGATTAGATTCAAGCTAATATCTTTCAACCGTTAGATCGAAACTGAGCTTGTTATACACAAATGAAATGCACGTTTTTAGGTTTGTGTAACTTGCAGTACCCAAACATGTACATTTAGTTGGTTCAACAGTAGTTAACCAAATGGTTAGCAATATGAGCACTTTCATATCAACTATATTCTTCTTTACCATAAATAGTTCAAATGACTCAAATGAACTAGTTAGAGAGTTGTTCAATTGCTTAGATCTTTATAATAGACACAATTGAAACAAAAACGATTTGATTCACTTAATCGATTCATCAACTTTATAGCCACGATTTGCAATTATGCATTCCTTAGTTTATATAAGTTTAAGTTCACAAATAATCGCTTTTAGAAAATAACCAACTTAAGTACGCAAATCGGTACGCAGACTTAAGTACCCTAATAAGTTTGTTTTTAGTTTACAAACTCCAAACAGAATTTCTCGGGATGAGAACTTCCGACAAAGACGGACTCTAGTTCTGGTTTTATTGAGCAGCAAAGCACGCATACTTTGGTTCAAGAAATAAGGACTTACACACATATGTGTTACCACACAATGTTTATATCCTTCCATGGTTATGTATTCTAAACTCTCATTTCAATCATTGAAACATTCTTAGAGGACGTTATATAGTTGTTATTCACAAACCATTTTTCGTCAAAGCCATTTTCAAGTGATTGAAACTTAATATGACTTTCGTCACTAGTAAAGATGAACTTGGCCAAAGCGAAAGCTTACCAACACATATTTTTTGAGAAATAGATAAACGAGATAAACTCGGCTCGAAATAGCAAATGTGTATAATCATAGTCTATATAGAAAACGACTTTTGTCTCAAGATAGGAGATAAAGTAGATAAAGTTTTGAGTGATAGATAAGTTCAAGTCTCCACATACCTTTTAGTCGATGAAGTTCCATAAGTTCCTTGAGTAGTTCTTCGTCTTTGTATGATGATCGCCATGGAGTCTTGAGCACAACTACACTTTCTATCCTAGTCCGAGACTTATCCAATAGTAGACTAGAAATTAAGACTTATAGTTTTGATCATTAATATTGACAAACATGCTTGAGATAGCAACGCATGCGAGTTCGACCGAGTAGTTGTTTCAATAAAGTGTCTTCATTACTTGTAAGAATTCAGACCCATTCTTTATCATCCTAATCCTAATATAGAATATCAGAAAATATTCGGATACCAGAAACACATGATGATAAAAGATAAAAGAAGATCACAACAAGCCAAAAATGACCACAAAAATAAATAAGAACTACTTATTGTTACATGCCCCATCTCAAGATAAATACATGATGGGGTATTGCCAAAATCTTGTTACCAAGGAGTTGGGTGAGAAAGATGATGCTCACGAACCATCTCAGAATGATAGTATTCGCCTCTCTTGCTCGAAGCATGATCAATTGGGTGTAATTTTTGACCAGGCTTGATATTATCCGTTCAGTTCCATTTTATTGGAGATGTGATCAATCGATTGAATTCCCTATGTCATTGGAATAGTCATCATCATTGTAGTTTTCCTTATATAGCATGTTTGGATACTAGAAGTAAAAGTGCTTATAGTTCTATATAAGCAGAAGTCAGAAGCAAAATGTTTTTGCTTCACAATTTTTTTTTTTTTTTTTGCTTCTAGAAGTCATTTTGAAGTGGCATCCAAACAGGCTTGTGAAGATTGTGTGACAACCTTTTAAGGCGACAAAGCCTAAAATACTCTTGACTAATAAATTCTTGATTTTTGCCCTTTCTAAGGGATTTTTTTTTAACCAACTGTTAGATCAGAAACCTTAGTTGACTTAAAAGCATATAGACATACTAAACGATCACTTGGTACCCTAGATAAAATAATATGAAAAATCCTTAAGGAATTTTGGTGTACGTTACAGGTGAACGAAAAAAGACTCCCAAAACCATCAAACATAGACTTATTAGGTCTAACGGTGTTTGCTGGTTCTGATACCAATTGAAAATGAGAGGGTACCAAGTACATCACAACTTTTTAGTTCGGCAAATTGTATGGCCAAAACCTAATACAATCACAAGTAGGCCAAAATCAAAGACCCTTGAATCAGATTGTACATATCTAAAGTCTTTGTCTTTGTCTTTCATAATCAATAACCAAAGGTCTATGTACTTGATTGTGTAGAAGATGAAATGACGATGGTACCAAATACACCACAATGTTTTCGATATCAATCTATTCAAGACACACCTTGTGTAATTTAATACATATAAGCACTGACAAGCAGATTACAACAACAACATGGTATATAGAGTAAGTCCGAGCCGAACCAAACTATAGGGATCAAACCAAGTGTATGATTAACGTACAATGTATTCAATTTATTTATAAAGACAAATCAATATAATGTGGAAGTAGAAAAAATTTATACAACACACAAGCTTTTGTTAACGAGGAAACCGCAAATGCAGAAAAACCCCAAGACCTAGTCCAGTTTTGAATATTCTCAGAATTAAGCTGCTATACAAAGACTATAACTATAACTTCGTATAGTTGAGACTAAGTAAACTAACTCCAAGTTACCCAGTTCCTTTAGTATCCCTGCGCCTACTACCAATCTGGTCTAAGCACGTGAATCCTAAGATAGAGTCCATTATCTTAAGTCGCTTCACCTACTGTGAATACTTGTATCACTCAACCCCTTTGGATTGTATTTTGAAACAACAAAAGACTAAATTTGTTTCAATAACCGCCATCAATCTCAGAAAATTAATCAGAGATGTTTTTAAAGTTACAAAGGCTCTTCCTCTTAATCAACTAAGATCAAGCTTACCAAAATAATCAATCTTAGTTCACAAACTATCAAAGTAGATCTCAAAAAGTACTCAAAAATAGATTTTCAATATGTACAATAAGATATAAAAGGTCTATACATGATAAACAAGCTTGTCGGATCCCGGTCAATCAAGTGCATGAATTTATCACAAATATCATAATACCAAAAAGAAAATCTTACAAATCTTCAGTCTTCAAAGGACCTGTATAAATAATTTGATTTCACATATGATTGATCATGCATATAACGGAGTCTGTTAACAATGGATGATCACAAGTCCTATCTTTAGATCAAGATGCAATAAAGCAGATCGGAAATCGTTGATCCTTGAACTAGTTCGAGTGACCTTATATCAGAAAAGAAAGATCACAAGTCCAACCACTATAGGCTATCGCGTAGCTATAATATGGTCATATGTCTTAGCTTGGATTAAGAGGGGAACACATATGTTCTCCTCTGAAGTTGTTAGAGAATAGATTTGTACTGTGTTAAATGCTTGTGTGTGTGCGATTAGTAGTTGTGTGGAGCATACGTATGGTAAGTGACAGATGAAGATTATTCTATACGTTGGTAGACACGGTTGAGTGCGTCAACGGTTGTGTCTGTTTAAATAGTCAGAGTCCTTTGCTTTTCAGAATAACAATTTGTGTACGTAACAACTATTTTGAAATGAAATCAGAAAGATTGTCCTATGATATTATCTCTTTTACATAGTATTTACACCAACAAACCCTAAATTTTTCATTTTTACAAATCGCTTTAACCTTTAAACCTCCATCCAAATTATCACTTCAAAAATTTTAATTGTGGAAATCTCAATCGCACTCTACTTAGAGTTAAATCTTTTCGCATTTGTTGATAGATCATTCCAATGTCCTACTAAATATTATTGATGCAATTCTCTTACCGGAATTGAGAGTTTAGTTGATCCTTCATTTGTTGATTCAGTTTAGTTGATCCTTCATTTGTTGATTCAGCTTTAGTTGATCCTTCATTTGTTGATTCAGATTCGATAATGAATTCGCTTGAAATACTTAATTATAATTACTAGATTCAATAAAAACTTGGATTAAAATTTTCTTTTGACGGCAACTCAGTTTCTATATTCTACCGCAAACTAAAACATACGACTTCCGGTAATGAGGTTCTTTTTATTAGTTCTAGCTTAGCTATGTTGAAACTATAGCCAAGCAAATTTGCAGCAAACCTGACTCACGCTATTCACCCACTAGTATCCACTAGGCAGATACAATTCCTAGCACGCTTACACACTTACCGAAGCTGCTACATGTCTACAGCCTTTTTCCTCCACATCTCTACACATGGGAAGTGATGAACCCATTGGGACCCCACATGGATCCTGGGTTGAATCCCATGGACCAATAAGGTGATGACACATAAGCATGATTTTTTTTTTTGCACACTTACAACCTGCACTGGCAAACCAGGAAAGACCAAGACTCCCTACTCCGTCAAACGAGCAAGTCTACGAGAAAGGAAAATTCACGACCCTCGAAAGAACATTCCAGAACCCCCCACCTCCTTCCCTAAAATAATTATTCTCCTCCTAGAACCGTCTCCTCACTCTTTATAACCTAAAAAAAACCACATTAACACCTCCACAAAAACTCTGAAAAACCCATCGTCTCCTCTCTTCAAACCACCTCTTTCATCTTTCACAGCGCCAGCAGCCACCTCCGTCCATGGCGGAAGAAGCGAAAGCGAAAGGAAACGCCGCTTTCTCTAGCGGCAATTTCACAGAAGCAATCAAGTTTTTCACACAAGCAATCGAATTAGCACCAACAAATCATGTCTTATACTCAAACAGATCAGCAGCATACGCATCGCTTCATCAATACACTGAAGCTTTAACAGATGCTGAAAAACTGTTGAAATTAAACCAGATTGGAGTAAAGGGTATAGCAGATTAGGTGCTGCTCAAATTGGTTTGGGTAATTTTGATGAAGCTATTTCAGCTTATAAGAAAGGTTTAGAAATTGATCCAAACAATGAAGGGTTAAAATCTGGTTTATCTGATGCACAAGCTTCTGCTATGTCTAAATCTAGATCGAGTTCGAATCCGTTTGGTAAGATTTTTGATAGACCTGATTTATGGGCTAAGTTAATGGCTGATCCATCAACAAGGATGTATTTGCAACAGCCTGATTTTGTTCAGATGATACAGAATATTCAGAAGAATCCTGATATGGTGAATTTGTATATGAACGATCAAAGAATGATGGCTGTTCTTGGGGTTTTGTTGAATATTAATATGAGAACGGCTAACCCTGATGAGATGATGGAGAAGGATGGTGATATGGGATTTAAGGCTGCTGAGTCCGAGTCCAAGATTCTGCCTGAGAGGAAGCAGCCGCCGCCTCCACAACCAAAACAGAAGGAGCCTGAGCCGGAGCCCATGGATATTCCTGATGAGGAGAAAGAAGCCATGGAGAAGAAAAAAGAGTCCTTGAAAGAGAAGGAACTTGGTACTGCTGCTTATAAGAAGAAAGATTTTGAGACTGCTGTTGAGCATTACACAAGAGCTATGGAGCTTAATGATGAAGATATTTCTTTCATTACTAATAGAGCTGCTGTGTACTTGGAGATGGGCAAGGTATGCTGATTTCTTATTTCTTGAATTGTCCCTTAATTTTGTTAAGAGTTGTATTTTGTTTGCTAGGGTTAGCTAATTCTAATGGTACCTTGATAGTGTGTATGTTTTAAATGTCTTTTGTTGGGGTGTTATATTTACTGGAAAGCTCACTGAATATGGTTTGAGGGTAGGGAGTAATGATCAGGTTAACTGTTCAGTGGATATATGACTTAGTTGAGATGGTGAGGAATTTGGTAATGGGGTTGAGAAATTTATAGAACAGTGTAACAAAATCTGCACTATAGATGTTGTGTTATGTGTTTTGTGAATGTGGAATTGTATTGTGGTGTTAGGTTATATTGGGAATTATGCTTTAGATCAAGACCATGAAAGATGTAGAGGACAGGGGGTTGTATAATAGTGAATCACTACAATGGGAAGTGTTGAGATATGTATGAAATATTATTTTCATTTGGGTTTAATTTGCTGCTTTTGGGATTCTTATCATCACTAATTGGTTTCCTATCAATTTATTAGTATTAGTACACTGACTTGTTAAGAGATCGGCACTCCAGAATGCAAATTTTGCTCGTTGTAAGTTGTGTAGGCTAATTTTTGTTTATATTTTCTTGGCTGCTAATGTGTTTATGCTTGTGCTTCTGCTGAGATGTCTGTCTGATGAAGAAAATGTCCTCTGTGATTTTTGAGGTTCATATGTTCTGCACTTAATGGCATATGATCTGCTTTGTTTGTTTCTTCTAGTCGAGTAACAATATGATTTTTTTTTTTTTTTTTTTTTTTTTTTTTTTTTTGCAGTATGAAGAATGCATCAAGGACTGTGACAAAGCTGTTGAGAGAGGAAGGGAACTCCGCTCTGACTATAAGATGATTGCAAGGGCCTTGACTAGGAAAGGGACTGCTTTTGTGAAGATGGCAAAAACCTCACAGGACTACGCTCCTGCAATTGAGGCTTTCCAGAAAGCTCTTACCGAGCATCGTAATCCTGATACACTGAAAAAGCTTAATGAGGCCAAGAAAGCCAAGAAGGATTTGGAGCAGCAAGAATATTTTGACCCTAAGTTAGCTGATGAAGAGCGTGAAAAGGTATGCTGTTTCTCTCTATTTGGTTGTAATATCAGTTCTGCGGCACTTGTTAAGATGAACTGCTATGTAGCTTAAGCACCGATTGTTTATATTTAATCGACGATCCTAGTATCTGTTCCTCACAGATGCTCAGTTCTCTATTTTTTTCCTTTCCACATTTACACTCTGTCAGTCGAATCTCATTTTGAAGTTTTATGTGTTGGTCTGCAGGTAATGACTTTTTCAAGCAGCAAAAGTACCCCGAGGCTGTAAGTCACTATACAGAAGCCTTGAGAAGGAATCCCAAAGACCCAAAGGTATTATTGTCTTTTGATCTTAGTTTTCTGGAAGGATTTCTTAAGTGCGTAATGGTTCAGCTTGTGACATTTGTTCTGTTCTAACACAGGTATATAGCAACAGAGCAGCATGTTACACCAAGCTAGGAGCCCTACCCGAGGGTCTGAAGGACGCGGAGAAGTGCATTGAACTTGATCCAACATTCCCCAAGGGTTACACCAGGAAAGGAGCAATTCAGTTCTTCATGAAGGAATACGACAAAGCACTAGAGACATACCAAGAAGGACTAAAACATGACCAAAATAACCAGGAATTGATGGATGGTGTAAGAAGGTAGAATACTTGATCCTGCAGATATGATTTTTATTTTTGAATATTGAATTACCAAATTGCACTTCTTAATAATCATATAAGTTGCATTCTGAAGTTGATGTCTTGGAATGTTACTGCAGATGTGTGGCACAAATTAACAAAACAAACCGCGGTGATATCAGTGCTGATGATTTGAAGGAGAGACAGGTGAGAAGATCTGTTCTTTCTACCTTTTCTTTTATAATATAGTAGTCATCTCTAGAAAAGAGATTACTCGCAAGTACTTCCAGCTTTCAGTTTAGATAACTAGTAGTCATCTCTAGAAAAGAGATTACTCGCAAGTACTTCCAGCTTTCAGTTTAGATAACAATTGTTATTTTCCTTGTGCAGGCTAAGGCTATGCAGGATCCAGAGATCCAGAACATTCTATCTGATCCAGTTATGAGACAGGTATGTGAACCGTCAGCAATTCATCTAACTCAACTGAACTGAAGTTTCTCATCATCTGCTAGATTTGTGAGGGATACGCTGCTAGTTCTCTCATTCTGGGTACCTTAACATGCTAGATGATCTCAAGGGACTTGTATAGATTCACATCTAGTCTACTGAAAAATTTTTTAGGCATCTGGATACATCTCTTTGAATGCTTGTTTCAAAGTGGTCACTTAGTAAATGCTAAAGTAAATCAGAGTTGATGTTGGTCTTTGTCAAAGTGAGACAAAAAAGTTGCACCTTATATTCTCTGAGATAAGCTTTACAATGTTTTTTCATTGACATAGGAGCTTGTTGTCTGTGTATGACAGGTGTTGAGTGACTTCCAAGAGAACCCTAATGCTGCACAAAGTCATCTGAAGAGCCCTGAGGTCATGGAAAAGATCCAGAAGCTAGTCAGTGCAGGGATTGTTCAGATAAAGTAAGTGGACAAAGTGGACAGAAATGGAAAAGGGGTGGCGAGGAAGATCACAGAAGTAGAATTGATAGTGAATTTACTTAAAATTGGACATGTTAGGGTTTCAGATTTGTGTGTTTTTTTTTTCTCTCTTCTTCCTAGCAATGCTGTAATATCCATTAGTAATACTTGGGAGTGGAGTCCTGATTTGATTTAATGTCTTTCTTTGCTCCCTTCTCTGGTTACTTGCGAATTTTGATTCGTTGTTAGTTTTATCATATCTCAACTTGAACTTTCTGCTTGTTTCATATCTCAACTTGAACTTGCTTGTTGTCTGTGTATGACATATTGGTTGCTTTACAATTCCGGATAGTGTGGTTAAGGGTGCACACGGTATGGTTTGGCTCGGTTCTAGCCGAGGCCGAGCACTGCACCTCCCTAGCCTCGGTTCCAACTGTACCTTGTACTCGGTTCCGGTACCAACTCGGTACTTTAGTATTCTCGAGAAGATGCTGCTATTACAGTCGAGAAGATCATGACGTTGTTTCGATGGTGCAGTCGAGAAGAGTAGGAGCACGGGTTATTCTATTGACCTATCGGGTATTGTTTTATCATCATTGGCAATTGATTAATAGTGAAGGTTCGTATTGACCTGTCGTGGTGTTGTTGGCAGTGATAACGAGTTAGAGCTGTAAGAAAAGATGGCGAAACAAGTAAGATGCCGTTGCCATTAATATTGGTGTCATCGGGTTTGTCTTTCACGGATTCCATGTTCATCAGTTCCTTTTCCATTTCAAGCTCCTCTTTTCCATTTCAAGCTTTGGTGCAAGTAAATAAGGGTAGGAAACAGTTGATAGGCTCTGCTCTTTCGTAAACTTCTTGCAAACAGTTTCCTTCTGGTCCAAGCTTAATCTTTCATTTGCAACTTTAGTCTTGCAGGAAATGGATCGATTATAAATAACTATGGGAACTCATCTTAAGAGTTTCTCAGATTAATCCTTAAATCTAACAGGCTATTACTACTCGGTACATTCGGTCCGGATCTGGATAGGACCGTGCACTGTACTTCCTAACCTCGGTTCCCATTTTTGACCGGCACCGTACTCCCCTTCCTCGGTTTGCATAAAAATGTGCACGGTTCCACTGGTTCCCGGACGATCCGTCGGTCCGGCTCGGTTCTGTGCACCCTTAAGTGTGGTCGGGGTTGGATAGTGGGCGAGTCTTTCACTAGATCTGGGTTCCTGCAAGATTGATGTTTTTGTGCACACTTGGCTCGGCTAGAATGTTTTGTGCACACTCTCCTCCAACGCCAGGTTTGGCTTGGCTACGAACCCATTTTGGTGCACACTCCAAAATGTGAGTGTGACGTGCATCGGAGTAATGATTTTCCATGTAAACATTATACATGGGTGACAAGAGGAATAATGGTGGATTTTTGTTCCGGTTCTTCTCCTTGACATCTACATCTACGGGAAGCCATCGGCTTTTCAGTACCCAAACAATAATATCAAGAGTTGCGTATAATCATCGTCTTAGGCCCGTGAAATCATGCCGTTATCATCACAAAATCTTTCAACTTTTGTAACGCTCAAGTACATTTAAGAGTCAAAACGACGAAAAACTTTACGTCTTTCTCACTAATTTCAACTAAAGCCTTGGATCAAGCTCCAACTCGGATAGCTTATTTAGAGATTACTCCTTGCAATCTGTACTACTTTTCTTTGACAAGGAAACGTTGCCCCTTTAAAATCCATTGCATGTATCCAAATTTAAGTGAAGTATTAATGCAGTTATGCTCCATATTTCTTGGGTACGTGAGCCGAGTTTGACGATTAGAGAGAAAATTTAGCCTCATGCAATCAACTTTTTCCTATTTTTTTTAAAAGTTAAAAGAGTCGTCTACTATAATTTTTTTTTCTTTTTCATAAACCCTTCATTTTACTCGTACTACTTCAATTATAAATACATTCATCAAGTTTTCAGAGAGGGAGGGAAAAAAAGATGGGTGAATCAAATTCATCAAACATGTTGCTGTTATTGGTTATGGCCATGGCAACGGTGACAAATGTTTGTGCTCAAGGAAATCCTGATAGTTATAATATAAAACATAATTATGGTGATGCTTTAAAGAAAAGTATATTGTTTTTTGAAGGACAAAGATCAGGGAAGCTCCCATCTTCACAGAGATTAAAATGGAGAAAGGATTCTGCTCTTCATGACGGAGATGATGTTGGTGTAAGTATTTCTTTCTTTTCTGTTGATTGCATTTTCATTTTGAAAATTAAAGCAAAATAAAAATATATATGCGACGCCTGAGAGATTCGAACTCTCGCGGGGAAACCCCATGTACTTAGCAGGCACACGCCTTAACCACTCGGCCAAAGCGTCACTTTGTTGACACATCTTAAGTAAAAAACATGATGTGTATTCAGTCGGTAGAGATGATTAGCTAGAAGCACGAGAATCAATAGCGTGTGAATTAGAAACAATTTTGGTCAGTAGTCATTGGATTTCCATAAATGGCTAAAGAAGGATGAAATTTATGCAGGTGAATTTGGTTGGAGGTTACTATGATGCAGGTGACAATGTCAAGTTTAACTTTCCAATGGCATTTTCAACCACAATGTTGGCATGGAGTGTGATAGAATTCGGCAAGTTGATGGGTACAGAGCTGAAATATGCATTAGAAGCAGTTCGATGGGGAACAGACTACTTACTAAAGTGTACTACTAACCCGGATTTGATTCATGTTCAAGTTGGTGATCCATATGAAGATCATAAATGTTGGGAGCGGCCTGAGGACATGGATACGCCTAGAACAACGTACACCATCAGAAAAGACCTGCCAGGGTCTGAAGTTGCAGCAGAGATGGCTGCTGCAATGGCTGCAACTTCAATTGTTTACAAGAACATTGATCCTGTTTACTCGGCTAAGCTTCTGAAAAGAGCTATCATGGTACATATGAATTAACATATTTTTATTCGTAAGATCATCCAAATTACGTAAAGTTAATCAATGTTTTCTCTTTGTTCGGGTGTTAATGCAGGTATTTGAGTTTGCTGATAAATACCGTGGATCATATAGTGATAGCCTCAAAGAATGGGTTTGCCCTTTCTACTGCGACTATAGCGGTTACCAGGTAGGCTCGACGCACATTTTTGCTTCAAACGCCCGTTGCTGAGTTTTTTATTTGCGCCGGGTACATTCTGCAGGATGAACTGATATGGGCAGCAGCATGGTTGCATCGCTCTTCAGGCAAGCGATTTTACTGGAATTATGTGATGACCAATAACCATTACTTGGGAAGAATATCAGAATCCCGTGGGAACAAATCCAATTCTCCATTTTCAACATCTGGAACATCAGAACTGGGTCTTAACAAAGCACCACGTTCTCCTTTTTCAAAGTTTCGAGAAGCAGAACCCGGTTCTGCAGGTTCGCATAAAAGTGGTGGATATGGTAAATTTGGAGTAAGAGAACCTAATGATTTATACAGTGGTGGTGGTATTTTTGCTGAATTTGGATGGGATGCCAAGTTTGCTGGAATTAACATATTCTTTTCTAAGGTATGTACATAATTAGCTAATTCATCAGCAATATTATGATTACGCTTAATCTCAACCTAATCGTTTTTTGTTAAATATTTGTAGATGCTTATGAAGGGTGAAGAGTACTACGTTGATCCGTTTCGATCCAATGCGAATAAGTTTGTGTGTTCTATTTTACCAGAATCACCATCCAGAAGTGTCGAGTATTCACCAGGTTTGTACGTTGCTACGCTTAAAACACCGGCGGGCCAACGCCAAACTTGTAACTAATGTTTATGCACATATGTGTCAGGTGGGCTACTATTCAAACCAGGAGGGAGCAATATGCAACATTCAACAGCTCTTTCATTTTTACTCCTAATCTATGCTCGTTACCTGAAACATGGAAATGATATCGTCCATTGTGGAAATAATGTTTCTGCCACTTCTTCCAGGCTTATTGAGCTTGCCAGGAACCAGGTATTACACGCCATCACAGTTTTTGCTTGAATTAGCTTAACGATGTTTTATAAAGTAAATTGAGAGTGTAGTTGTAAAAGCAAAACAGGAACATTACCAAAAGAAGTCACCCTTCTATGGACAAAATCCATTTTAGTTCAGAGTTCTGGGTCATGGCATATGCGGGCTAGGCCCATGTACATAAGCACCATTTTGATCATTATAGCCTATAGGATCAAAGTTCCAATCTGTCCATTCTAATGTAAATTGTGTAATCGAAATGCTAAAAGATGTCAACAAATAACTATTTAGTTCGGAGTTATTTTTACCGTGCAATTTTTTTTCGTGAAATGTACTAACCCTATAAAATCTTACAGGTTGATTACATTCTGGGAAGCAATCCAATGAAAATGTCATATATGGTTGGGTATGGCCAAAAATATCCACAAAGGATACACCATAGAGGATCATCATTACCATCCATTGATCAACATCCGAATAGTATTGCTTGCAGTGATGGAACTCCATACTACACGACAGACGAATCAAATCGGAATCCATTAATAGGAGCCGTTATCGGTGGGCCTGATATGAATGATGTATATGCCGATTCAAGAGCTCAATTCATTAATTCAGAGCCTACTACTTATATAAATGCACCCCTTGTGGGTTTATTAGCCTACTTTAAGGCTCATCCAGTTAGGTAGCATTTTGTAAATTGAATTTATTCAAATAATTGTTATTGAAATAATCATGTTAAGAATTGACTTAGCAGTAGACTGGATTCTCGTCGACTTTCCTTCATGGAAGATGAAGATGGAGAGAATCGCGAGTTCGATTATCACCTGTTCTAGGACAAGTGTTATTGACTTAAGAGTGTGAGCTAATCTGTTACGGTGAATTTGTACGCTGGTTATAGTCTTAATTTTTAGTTTCTGTATAATGACGCTTGTCTTCATTTACGAGTAACTAAGTAATAATAATTCAGGCTTTGTTGATGTTTATTTTAAATTTATAATTCTCTTTTTGTTTACAAATAATTTTATTAATTACCAAAATTGTCATTGTCAATTAACAATCAAAGCAAAAACAAAATCCAATACAATTCAATAAACAAGAAAAAAGCTATACAAATCTATAATAAGCTCTCTAAAAAACTTAGAAGTGAGATCTAGACCCATATAAACAATTCTGACCACTACCAAGAACTGCACCCCTCTTTTCTAGCTTATCAACAACAAAGCTTGTCTCTCTGTAACCATGCCTGATTTTTTTTTCTTCCACTAAATCCTAAATTATATTAATAACTTCCTGTTTCCAAGGCTGACTCGGTTCAGAGAGAACATAATTTTAGTTTTAGTAAATTCAAGTGAAAAACAATTACAATCACCTCCTAATAATATAACAATTACATACTTCAAGTAACTAGTATGTAGTTACATCAATAGTTCAATTCCATATTTCTATTTCGAAAAAAAAAAACAATTACATACTTCAATTCCATGAAGATATCTAACCATTCTATGTTGATTTTTGTGATTTAGAAGTTACATCAATAGTAGTAGAACAAGGTTAAATGGGTTGGTTTGGATTGAAATTAGTTCATCCAAACCACATAAAACTCTACTATCAGTAGTGATGTAATTTGGTTGGAGGTTACTACGATGCAGGTGACAATGTCAAGTTTAACTTCCCAATGGAATTCTCAACGACAATGTTGGCATGGAGTGTGATAGAATTCAGCAAGTTGATGGGTACATAGCTGAAATATGCATTAGAAGTTGTTCCACGGGGAACTAACTACTTACTAAAGTGTACTACTAACCCGAATTTGATTCATGTTCAAGTTGGTGATCCATACGCAGATCATAAATGTTGGGAGCGGCTTGAAGACAACATGGATACGCCTAGAACAACGTACACCATCAGAAAAGACATGCCAGGGTCTGAAGTTGCAGCAGATGGATGCAACTTCAATTGTTTACAAGAACATTGATCCAGTTTATTCATCTAAACTTTTGAAAGAGCTATCATGGTACAATCGAAATAATCATGTTAAAAGTTGACTTAGCAGTATAGTGGATTCCAATTGACTTTGTTTTTTGGAAGATGAAGACGGAGATAGTCGCGAGTTCGACTATTACTTGCTCTAGAACAAGTGTTATTGACTTAAAAGTGCGAGTATATTCTAACCCTTTAGTTTTGTGGAAATTGAATTATTGTCCCTCCTTCTAATGGGCCTTCACAAATATCCCTAAGCCTCTTTACAAATATCCCTGATGGCATAATTGAAATTATCAATAGAAATATATTTTGCAATATCCTTTATTTAACCTTTTCCTTCTTCTTTTAACCCTACGTAATTTCACTTCCGAATCTAACGATTGTATATCTTTTCTTCTTATCTCCTTCTGCTTCAACACACCACCAACACCTCTGCAACTACCACCACCAGCTCCGCCGGCGTCGCCGCCACCACCATGTCCTCCGCTATTAACAACAGATCTATTACTATGTTTTTGTCAAACCAGATCTAAAAATTGAGAGAAGATTATCAAATTGAATCGTCGTAATCATGATGAAAAATTAAAACTTTATTCAGAATCACATCTTGAAATCGATTTACACTCTCTGCAATAGATTTCTAGAGAAATTGTAATAAGGTGTTGTAATTGGCAGTACAGTGGTGGTGGAGGAGGATTTATACTCGAAAATTTATCATCAGTGGTGTTAGATTTTGGATAATGTTTTATCAGTGGTGTTAGATTTGTATCAAATGATTATTTTTTTAATTAGTTTTATTTGTATAAATAAGAGGTTCGATCTAAGATGTTTAATTAGGGTTGATTCATATTTCATAACTACAGGAAGCTAATTTGTTTGGTTTGCAGCCATGTGTGTGGGAATCCAACCGGGAAGCTGATATATATGATTGTGGCTTACTGCCTTTGGTTTCCAGTGGGTACATAGGACGCCCTAGATATCCAGTTCACATGAAAATTCGTCTTTCTCTAATGGAAGCTTGGTCTTGAAACTGTTGTTGTTTATGAAGCTACAGGTGATGATCAATCGTTGTTGTTTATATGTTTTTATGGGATCAATTGTTGTTGTTGACCCAATTTTTTATGGGATCAACTACTAATGTTGATCCCATTATGGGATCAACTCCTGTTGTTGACCCAATTTTTTATGGGATCAACTACGGTTATTGATCCATCTATGGGATCAACTCCTGTTGTTGACCCAATTTTTTATGCGATCAACTACTGTTGTTGATCCTTTCAACTCCTATTGTTGACAATATTTCCTTGGATAAGTATAATCATGCTTGTAGTTTAAATCATGTAAATTCATTCAAATGTTGAACTTGTGGTGCAATGGTAGCATGACTGACTCCATGTCAGATGATGCGTGTTCGACTCACGCCAAGTTCAATCCATTTACATGGATCAACTTTCATTGCTGATCCAATTTAGTGGATCAACTACCATTGTTGATCCACTAAAGTGGATCAACTACCATTGTTGATCCCCTAAACTGGATCAACTTCTACTGTTGGTTCTATTTTTAATTGGATCAACTACTTTTGTTTGATACAAAAATATCTGAACCATTAGTGGCGGCGGCGGTGATGACGATGTCGATGGTGGTTTCTATGGTTCTTATGAGAGAGTGACGGGGTGAGAAGACTAGTGGTGGTGGAGGACTGGTGGTGGTGAAGGAGTGGTGGTGAAATTTTAGTGGTGGTGGAGGTTGGTAGGTGGTGGTGGAATGGTAGTTTAATGTTGGTGGTGGAGGTGCTGGCGGTGGTGGTGAAGTGGTAGAGAAAAATATTTGTTCCATTTTGAAATAAAGAAAATATTATATGGGTGAGGGTATTAAGGTAATGTAATTTTAAATGGATAAGGTTATTAAAAAGTAGGGATATATTTATTGTTGTATAAGGATATATTTATTGGGTTTCAAAAGTAAGGACATATAAATAATGTACCCTTTAGTTTTCGTATAACGTATGCTTGTCTTTATTTACGATCGTAACTAAGTGATAACAATCCAGTCTTTTCTTGGCGTTGAATTCAATCCTCTCTATATATTTTCTTATGCTTAACAAACAATTGTATTAATCATCAAATTTGTAGATTCACAACCAAAGCATAAACCAAATCCAATAAGGATTTAAAAAACAAAAAAGGATAAGCAAATCTATAATAAGCTTGAAACATGATTCTCTAAACAACTCAAATTTTTGTTACTTTTTTTTTTGTTGAAGCAAAAAACATCTTCTTGTATTGTCTTAAGTTTGCCGGATTACTAACAATGAACATTTTGTACGAGTAACATAACAAACATCTTCTTGTATGGGTAACATAACAACTATCTTACACAATATAAGCCTTCTAAATTTTTTTGTTTCTCCGATGTGATTCGTGTTATAATTTACATGTTTAAAAATATTAAATATTGTGATTCATGTGAAATTTTTTGCATTTCAAAATTGAAAGTACTCCACATATCTTGTAATTGTATTTGAATAATCCTTTATTTTACTAGGTTTTTGTTCGTTGAGTGTCTTACTTACATTCAAGATTTAGTTTTAATTTTGTAAATATACCGGACGTTTCGAAGTTTCGTATAAGCGATTAGTTTTCCATTTTTGTCTATTTATATACGTATAGATAAAAAAAAGTACGAAAAATAAAATTTGGCTCCAATTTATGTTCGACGTAAATCTTGTATATGTTAATGATGATTTTGTTGGCATCTATGGGACAATACTAGCTTTTCTTTGGACACATGTGTTTTTGTCGAATTTAACAACAGTGGCCTTGGCAAAAACTTGAACATGAGAGCAGATTGGATTGGTGTGAAAACTGGCTGTAAGTCATTACACATAAGCCTTGAGAAGAGATTCCTCGCAGGTCTCCATTTTCAGCATCCGGGACATCCGAATTGGGTCTTAATAAAGCACCACATTCTTATTTTTCAAAGTTTCGAGAAGCAGAACCGAGTGCTGCAGGTTCGCATAAAAGTGGTGGATATGGTAAATTTGGAGTAAGAGAACCTAATGGTTTATATAATGGTGGTGGTATTTTTGCTGAATTTGGATGGGATGCCAGATTTTCTGGAATTTACATATTCTTTTCTAAGGTATGTGCATAGTTAGCTAATTCGTCAGCAATATTCTGATTATGCTTAATCTCATCATAATAATTTTTTGTCAAATATTTGCAAATGGTTATAAAGTGTGAAGAGTACTATGTTTATCTGTTTCGATCCAATGCGAATAAGTTTGTGTGTTCTACTTTATCAGAATCACCATCAAGAGGTGTCGAATATTCACCAGGTTTGTATCGTCGCTACTCTTAAAACATCGGCGGGCCACCGCCAAACTTGTATAAAGTGTAAACTAATGTTTGTGCACATATGTATCAGGTGGGCAACAATTCAAACCAGGAGGGATTAACATGTAACATTCAACAACTTTTTCATTTTTACTCCTAATCTATGCTCATTACTTGAAACATGGAAATGATATCATCTATTGTGGAAATAATGTTTCTGTCACTTCCTCCAGGACCAGGCTTATTGAGATCGCCAGGAACTAGGTAATAACTTAGCGCCACAAACCATCAATTTTAACAAACTGATAGGTAGTACCTTAATTCCATCCCATCTTAGTAACTAGTTCTGGTGAAGGGAAAAGGGACAAGGGGCTTGTTTTGAACCACCATTACAACAAGGCCGATAGATAAATAAACATTATGCGCCATTACCATTTTTGGTTCAAAACCTTAATGACGTTTTAGAAAAGTAGACTTAGAGCAGTAAAATGAGAGTGTAGTTGTAAAAGCAAAACAAGAACAATAGATAAATCAAGCTATTTGTTTTACGTCCCATATACTCGATTGTATTACTATTCCATGGCCATCATTATGCACATTTCCGAACCAGTGATACCCATATCAAGAAAACTCATTTTATTTGGGACAAAAGGAATGTGATCTCTAAATATGACTTCATACGTCAAGGCATACCGAGTCATGGATTATATGGGCTAGGCCCATGTGCACAACCACCGTTTTCGATCATTGTAGGTCACAGTCCCACGATTTATAAATGTTAATAGATCCTGGCCATTAGATCGTTTAAATGGTATCACCCATGCTAATAGTGGTATCCTCCTTTATAAATCATGAAATGAAAGTTTCAGTACATCATTTCTAGTGTAATCAAATATTGAAAGTCGTCAGCAGATACCTATTTAGTTTAGAGGTTTTCTCCCATGCAACTTCTTTATGGAGCTGTTAACCTTTTAAAAACTTGCAGGTGGATTACATTCTAGGAAGCAATCCAATAAAGATATCATATATGGTTGGGTATGGCCAAAAATATCCACAAAGGGTACACCATGGAGGATCATCATTACCATCCATTGATCAACATCCAACTCGTATTGCTTGTGGCGACGGAACTCCTTACTACACTACAAACAATCCAAGAATCCATTAATAGGAGCTGTTGTTGGTGGGCCTGATATCAATGATGTATATGCAGATTCGAGAGCTCAGTTCGTGAATTCAGAGCTCACTACTTATATAAAAGCACCTCTTGTGGGTTTATTAGCCTACTTAAAGGCTCATCCAATTAGGTAGCATCTTCTTGAGTTTCATTAATCAATCTCATAAAAAAAAATGTAAATTGGATTTACTTAAATAATTGTAATCGAAATAATCATGTTAGGAATTGACTTAGCTGTATAATGGATTCCCATCGGCTTTCTTTTATGGAAGATGAAGATGGAGACAGCCGCGAGTTCGACTATCACTTGCTCCAAAACAAGTTTTATTGACTAAAAAGTGTTAGAATATTTTTTCAGTGAATTTGTATCGTCGGCTATAGTCTAAACCTTTAGTTTTTCTATAACATATGTTTGTCTTTATTTACGATCGTAACTAAGTAATAATAATTTAGTCTTTTCTTGACGTTGAATTCAATCCTCTATATATATTTTTTATGCTTAACAAACAATTGTATTAATCATCAAATTTTTCGATTTACAACCAAAGCATAAACAAATCCAATAAGGATTCAAAAAACAAACAAAGTCTAAGAAAATCTATAATAAGAATGAACATGATTCTGTAAACAACTCAAAATCCTGAGTCATATAAACAACTTTGACTACTACCATGACCTGCACCCCTATTTGCTAACTTATCAGCAACAAAGTGTATCTATCTGTAACCTTACCTAAATCTTCCCCCCTAAAACCTTATTATATTAATAATAACATGAATGGAATCGCAATCAGTTACATTGTTGACTCAGTTCGGAGAGTACAACAATTATAGTAAGTTCAAGTGAATAACAATTACAGTCAAACTACCTAACATAATAGTTACAGACTTTGCATAAACATAGATAGTATTTGGTATTTTCGGTTAAGTATTTCAATAGGAGTATTGGTCTACTGATCTGAGAGTTCATTGGGTTTTATTTCATTCTCTCCTAACCATTCTTTATAAGCACAACCAAATGCTGGCACAAAGTAATTACATCTTTCAATCGAGAAATGCTCTAACAATCTCCCTCTTTGTCAATCTTAGTGACAAAACTCTTTAAATGTAGAGTATACAAGAATTAAAAGACAAAGATGTTACATTACATAACAATTTCTTAACTGTATCTTTATACACTTTAAAAATGGGTATGGAGCCATACACACAACTTGTGTCAACCCGAAACTTAATTTTCTCATAACGATGAAGAACTTGCATAACACAAAGATTCAATTACTACTTTAAGAAATGCCCATACATAACATGAATCATGTGTAACCGAAGAAGAGGATGGGCGATTAACTATGTCTCACACCACTCCATACTACAATTGGATAAAGATAATATTGATTGGTATTTACGTTCCTTATATTTTTCATCATTCCTACTTTTACTTGTTTAGCTTGAGACGTTGATTTTGCAAGTTTGTTGTTTCTATAGATGATCCACATAGGACTCCTAACACCTTTAGAATTGTCTTGAAAATATAGATGGAGTAACATGGATTTAGTATTAACACACACAACAATGTTTGAAAAACAAACCCCAAAATCATTGTTTCTCAATACCGACTAAATCTAAGAGAATAACCAAAATTCCTTATTAAGGCTGTGTGTAACAACAATTTTAGCTTTTCCTCCTCCATATCTCTTGTTGAAGTCATCCTTGAAACATTTTAGGAATCCAATGTTACTTTTCTTCCAGCATATTCGACTGCTAGCCATGAAGTAGGCTCCAACACTACCATCGATTCAGATATTTAGACATCTCATAATTGTAGATAACCATAGTGCAGAAAAACATGCAACTATTAATCCATGACATATATCATCTTGTTCATATATATGAGGTAAGACAATTTTCAATTTACAAATAACAAAACAAGCATAGAGTTAATAGATTAAAGAGTGGTGGAAACTAAACAAAAAGGGGGAAATCTATGTACTTGATAAATCAGATAAGATACATATTGTTACCTTCTCAAAGAATCCTTCAGTTATGAAGAAGCTCTTAGTAATTCAGCTACCCTTGTGAAAATGCGGGGTACCAAAATACACCACCAACTTTTTCAGATACCCTTTCAATTTACAATTATTATGATGAGATTTAGTATTATGATTTTCTTTATAATACTAAAAATCATTTTTCATTTTTAAGAATCAAATCGTTGTTTAATCGTGAACTGTAGATTCATGGTTAATTTCTGAGTCGGATATTTGCCTATAAGTAATATTGAATTATGTGAGACAAATATTGATCTGTGCATTATAAAGTTATAAAATTAAGATAATTTCAATATAGGTCAAAAACAAGAACTTGGTCTAGTGGTTAAGTGGAGATACGAGCAAACCAGAGGTTTGAGGTTTGATCCCACACAATCCTTACTCCTTACTTTTCATTTTATCACTTTTAAAGAGAAACTAAAGTATGACCAATTATCATCTAGTTAGATTTGAATATTTTGTCACTTTTAAAGAGAAACTAAAGTCTGACCAATTATCATCTAGTTAGATTTGAAGGAGAATTGAGTATGAAAATCCCTTCATACTTTTATTATCACACTATCTCACACGTTGGACGTTATTTTTGCGAAAAAAAACCAAACCGTAACTGATTTGAAGCTAATATTTTGAGGATATGTTCCTCTTACCAAGTTCTACATACGTACCAAAAATGAGCGCATTCCGAAATATAAAACCCCACGATCTACCTGTCTTAATTTTGACGGCAAGAAATCCGTTGATTTTCAACGGCTCATTTTCAAAGTAGTAGATGGTGGTGTTATACTTCTCGAAATACGCTCATTTTTGGTAAGAACGTAGAGCTTTCTAATAACATATCCCCAAAATATTAGGTTCAAATATGTTACAGTTTGGTTTTTATTCGCAAAAAAGACGCCTAACGTGTAAGATAGTGTGATAATAAAAGTGTGAGGGGATCCTTCCTCATTGAGTATTGTGTTTCAATTATCATCTAGTTAGATTTGTAAAATACAATTTCTATCCTCTTTATTCGTGTTATCCTTCTTACTCCCCTTATCCTTCGTAAGAGAAGAGCCTCCATCACTTTGTTATTTCCAATTTGTAATTGGTGTAAGAGATGCCTCTTTTATCTTCTAGTTTCCAATCTTAAAATTGGGTAGAACCTCAAATCTTTGTATCTTCCTTGTTTCAAGGGTAGAAAAAACATCATTTGAAGGTTGGTTATTTCTGTTTTATGGTGTTTTTGTTACAATTTTACATTTTGGTTTCAATTATAAATATCACTTTACATTAGTTGGTACCAAGATCAGCTTTGGTTTCTTTTTTGGGGGGGAAGTTGTGGTGAAGATTTTAATTATTTGCTTGGGGATTTGAATCTTTGTGTGTAGTATTGCCAAATTGGGTTTGTTCTCATTGTGATTGCACTGGGGCTCCAAGAAAATTAAAGAGTTAATCTAAGTGAAACTTTTAAATTGAAAGAAGAATTAGAAACCTTTAAACATGAAGTGTTTGATGAAATACAACAAAGAATGAATGCGAATTTTGAAGATTCGCTTCTTTTGATATCCATGTTCATCCACAAGGGAAAAGACAAACGTTTGAAGAAAGATCGAGAAATCACAATCTTATCACTTCAAACTGATGGGAAGGTGGACCCAAAGGTTGATATTCTGGAATTCCATGGGGGTCTAACTCTGGAAGATTTTGTTGATTGGTTGGCAACGGTTGAAGAATTCTTGGATTTCAAGGAGGTATCCGAAAATAAGAAAGTTGGGTTGGTTACAACAAGATTTCAAGAAAGGGCCGGTGCTTGGTGGCAACAACTTAAAAAAACGAGGTTGAAGAGAGGTCAAACTAAAATTGAATCTTGGAAAAGCTTGAGAAACATATGAGAGTTGCATTTCTACCCCATAATTATACAAGACTTATCTATCAACAACTACAAAATCTTAGGCAAGGGTCCAAGTCGATAGATGACTACACCAAAGAGTTCTATCAGTTGATTACATTAAACAAAGCGTAAAATTGAGTTATAGGAAAATTGTTTTCTGCTGATGCTGTGAAGAACACGAAGAACATTAGACGCTAGAAACCGTTGTTAGAGCAAAGGTTTTGTTGAACCCACCAAGCGTTGGTATGTCAAGTTTGGTTGTCATATTTTAGTGAACCAAAACTCATTTAAAGAGTCGCTTGATTATTTACTAGAGTCAACTTCGTATAGGTTAGCTAGAAAGTTATTAGGATATGAGATATACAAGTACTACTTGAAGATTTGAAGAATATGAAGAAGTAAAGAGCTACAACGACGTCATCATCCTTCCTCTTGAGGTTAGTAATATTTTGACTTGAACTGTTTCATTCCTAACGTATCTTTCAAGTCATGCTACATTGAAAACATAATTGCGAAGCTGTGAATGATTATACTCTAGTTAGATGTAGTATTAAGGAATTACAATACGAAGTATGACGCCTATCTTTTGAACTTCGTATATAAGACATCGACATAATCGTATGAATGTTATTGTGATTATGTATGGGTATGGGTGAAGATTTCGTCATGGGAAAAAATGTTTTACATTTGTTTAAAGGAAGTACAATTCATAAACTTGTTTTGTGAATCGAAAGGGAAATCGCTAGGCTTATTGGTATTGTTATTCATTGCAAATATTTGGATTACCAATATGTGTGTTGAGTATAACCGCTCATAACTTGTTTATGTATCTTACTAAAACTATTCATAATGCCTGACTTATGTATCAGTATGACTTTTATTAGTGAAAACAATCTTAAGTAATCACCTAAGATGGTATGATCGATATTTGTAATTGGTGTGACCATTCCTAGTCATTGGATAACCGATCCTAGAACTTGGTGGGACTAATCACGAGATGTATAATCGATCCATGTAGTAGGTTAACAAGTTTTAGTAATTGGTATAACCGATCTTATAACTTGTGCAACCTATCACAAGTAAGTACCATAAATAAATGGTAACCGATCCTAGTATTTAGTTGGCCATTTTATGGAAACTAGTGTGACCGATCCTAGTAGCCACTTTGAGGTAGAACCGAAACTTGTTTTGGTAGAACCGTTAAACCCATGAATGGTAATTGAATGTTTTTGGTCAATCACCTAGTTCTTGGAAATCAGATGAACCAGTTCTAAACTCGTTTGGAAGTGTGGAAAATCAGTTCCAAGCGATTTACAAAGTAAAGATGCTGACATACTTTGAACATGTGCAGTAATTCTTATCTATTATTGTTCAAAGATATTCCTTAATAACTAAAGGAGAATCCCGGATCGAAATAAATTGAGAATCTTTTAATTAAGGTTTTTAGTTTTATATGCTTTTAATTTCCAGCAATTAAATGCATATCTTTAGAAAATAATAATTGGAAATGTGCATTTACTAATTGGAGATTTTCTACAAAGATTTCGGTCAATATTTGGACAAAGCATTTCCAGGAATTATGAAAACCGATTTTGGCTTTATTGCATATCTTTGAGAATATTCGATATTCGAAATTCCTTGGTGTCCAAACTTCCTTGGTCTATAAATATTGAAGTTTTCATTTCAAGCAAACTAATCCTCAGAGCCTGCAAAACTACCTTGTCGTGTTGTTATTGGTTGAGCCGTCTATTCGGAGAGGAAGGTACCTAATTAGGCGAAATCTCTTACGACCGCTCGTTTTAAAGACTTCTTTGGGATTGAGAAGCTCTACGAGTACCGTTGGTGGGAAACTAGATAATTGCAGTTTATTATTAGTTTTCGATTGATTTGATTGACTAATGGTTGTTGAACTTTGATTGCACCTAGTTTTTTTATGCTTGAGAATCTTCTCTTCTGATATAAGATTCACTCAAACTAAATCAAAGTATCGACGGGGATCTTTAGACTGTTTGTAGATCTAAAGACGTATATCCATTGTTAACAGACTCTGTTCTGTGTTTGATTGATCACAAGAGATTCAAGTTGATTGTGTGCAGGTGTTTATTGAAGATCTAAGAAGATTTGAATACAAAGAAGATTTCTTATTTGAGTTCATAATCTTTGGTGTGCACAAAACTTGATCGGCCGGGGATCCAACTATAATCGGTTTATCTTTTGATAGATTGGATTGATTAGTTGAGTAGATCGGAATCAATACATTTCTTTGTGATTTATAGTATTGATTGCATAGTCTAAACAATGACTTTGGTAGTTGTTGAATAGATTGATATAAGAACCCGATAACTGAGTTTATTGGGATAAACGGAAGAGCCTTTTGTCAAACTCATATCTTGTTGTTTGAAAAGAGTTGTTACCTGTAATGTATTTGTTGTTCCTTTACTGTTTGGAATACGAACCAAAGGAATTGTTCCAAGTGCGTGACTTATTGCAATTTGGAGGCGCAGGGATACAGACGGAACTAGGTGAACTATAGTTTAGTTGCTTGGTCTCAACTATATGAAGTTGGTTAAGATTTTGTATAGCGGCTTATCCTGAGAGTATTCAATTCTGGAGAAGGTCCCGGGATTTTTCTGCGTTTTCGGTTTCCTCGTTAACAAAATCTTGATGTGTCTTTTAATTTTCTATTTCCGCAATTATAATTATTTTTTATTATAATTATAAGAAGTAAGATACACAAACGTTAATTCCTAATTACTTGATAGCAATCCTATTGTGTTTGGTTAAGTCCGAACCTATTATCAAGTAATCATACTTCGTCGTTGTATTGTATCGATCTCGTATCCATAGACGATCACACGAAGTGTGAACCGATTAGTTGTATTGTCTCGACTCAGTCCATAGACAATCATTTTCGGAGAAATGACTTATAGGTGGAAAAGTTTTAGATTGAGGTATATTTGGGTACCCTCGTCTTTTCAACTGTCTATAAGCTACAGTGAGTACCACACATTCTAGTTAGCGTTATCTGTAACAGTTGGATTGTAACAAATATTAGTGTTACAAACCCGATTGTAATTATTTTTCATTCATTATTTGTGAACATTTTTTGAGCAATGAAATCATATTTTGAGTGTGTTTCCATGATGAAGAGCTAAACCCATCCTCTGGGGTGAAGGAGGAAGCCATTCTCTCAAAAATTATGTGGTAATCTCTATTTAATAATTTATGCAATATTTTTATATGATTAATTGCTTTGATAAAAAAATGAATTAAATGATTTTTATCAATCAAATGTGTTTTCTCTTGATAATGCATGCTTAGTTTAAGACTCTTAATGCATTATACTTGCGACTAATGTTTGATATTTTGAAAATTTGATTTTGACAATAATTTAGAATAAAATTAATTGTTTAAATTGCATAATATAAATTAATTGTGAATCACATAAGTATTGATGAATGGTGGAATCCTAGCCAAGTTTCTCCATTGAATAATATAAATTAATTGTGAATCACATAGGTATTGATGAATGGTGGAATCCTATCCAAGTTTCTCCATAATATTCACATCACTTTTACTTTGAGTTTGTCATATTTTATTTTTAGGTCTAAAATCTATTGCTTTCACAAGTCTTGAACGGAGCATCTTACTACAACACAATTGAAATTCATATCATGTATTTTGGTATCCCCTGCGTTTTCAGGGACAAACGACAAACAACAATGAAATTCAATGTATATTTATGAATTCAAGGTGTATAATCGGTTTACACGATACACATATAAAAACCGATTCCTAACATTGTACAACAACAATCGGTTTATATAAGTGCTCATGTAATGTGATTCTAAAAAAAAAAAAAAAAAAACACAAAAACATTGGGCACTTTACCCACCAAAAATCGGTTTACACGATACACACATAAAGACCGATTCTTAACATTATACAACAAGAATCGGTTTTTATAAGTGCTCATCCGTTTCTAACTATTTAATGTAGAAAAACTGAGCATTTTAGCCACCAAGAAAGGGTTTATGTGGACACTAAAATCAAATGATTATGGGCTAAGCAGTTAAGAAACCAAAGTCTACATAATTGGTTTATGTGTGGACACTCATGTAATCCGATTCTAACAAAGAGAAAACTTACAAAAAAACGGTTATCCCTACCGTACCAGAATCAGATTAGTTACTCTCAAACCAGAAAACACATCCAGTACAATCGGTCTTTGTGGGCATTAACAACAACCGTTTCTAAATGCAGTCGGTTCATAAGTACATTGACGTAAACCGATTCTGGTATACCCAGAAAACTTTGATTTTCAAAAATTCAGATTTTGAGCGATTGCATGTTATTAAAACCTAATTTAGAGGATTGGGTTGATAGAAAAGTACCTTATTCGAGCCATTTCCTCCTTTAGTACTTCGATCAAAGATGATTCGTCTTCCTCAACCGTTTTCTTCTTCGGTTTGTTTCAAATCGCTTGACCAATTCCGAGATCTTCAGAACTAGGATAATTCATGTTAGTGGCTTGCTTCACTCGTGTTGGTTTCAACATTATATAAAAATAAAATAAAATAAAAACGATTAATTGTTTTTTGGATCGTCGATGATTGACGATGTTTTCGTTTGAAAATGAAAAAAAGAGGAAGAAGAAGAGAAAAAGAATCGGTTAATGAAGGAGGAGAGATGAAATAAAAATGAATTTGATTTTAGTTTTAGGTTTTATTATTAGGATTTCATGAAACTAAACTTGTAGTATTAATACTTAGTAGAGGGTAAATTGGTAGTTTCAGCAAATTTAAACACCACTTATCCTTTTTTACTGGGTAGATGAAAAAATGTATAGGCCTCAAATAATATACCTACACCTCAAGCTAGGACACGTGTTAACACCACCCATTAGCAGCCCTGCAAACTTGCAGTAGGTAGATTAAGTATCGGACACGTGTTAAAGGGTGACAATATAAAAAACACAACCTTCGTGTCCTTCATGTTTGAATATATTTAGTTCACATTGTCTGCCTTGAAAAGCAAAATAATCACAAAGACAAAAGCTATAAATTTAAAGTACTCTTTAGTCTTAACAATACAATTATCGCCATTCTGTTTGATTTCAGTCCTTCTAATAATACATTTATTTTCATTAACAATACAATTATCGTCATTAACAACAAAGAATGAAAGGTGTAGCGGATCATGAACGAAAACGAATGAAAGGTGTTGACTTAGTGGTATGCGAGCCGCGAAGTGGATCTTCCCTCTGCCATGAAAAACTAATCCCTCTTTTCTGTCTGCATTACCGTTTTTCCCAAATAATTATCTAAAACTTCTGTTCTTCAATTTTCTTCATCTCCAAACCTAAATTTGCTTGAATATAATGTGGGATATCAGATTTTCCGGGTAAATTTGGGTTTGTGTAAATCGTATTTATTGCTTTCAATAAAAAAATCACAATTTTTGTGATTTTAGGTTTAGGTTTTTATCTTTTTGATGGGTCTGATGACATATCTATGCTACCAAGATTTGTTATCTAATAGCCTTAATGGTGTTCTCTGGTGGTGGTGCTGCATTATAATCAAATATATTTTGGAAGAAGACGGTCTGATCGGCAAATAAGACCGATTTTGATCACTTTGATATCAATTTGGGCATATTACTTCTTTTTTATGAAAGCATCTCACATATATGATGTCAATGATCAAGATTCAAAAGATCAAGAAACAAAATGGTTTGAAACCATTATCAGGATGTCAATTTCTTCATCAGGATGTAAAATCTTAGTACAATTTTCGTTTTTCGTTTCTTTAAGTATCGAAATTTGTAAATTTAATACTAATTCTTATTTTTTGTTTTCTGATGTAATCAAAATTTCATATTAATGAAATTATGTGGCATTGCCTTTTTCCTTCAAAAAAAAAAAGGTATGCGAGCCGCGAGCGTATGCGGAGAAACGTTTAAGGAATGAATAAATTTATTTTCCTTTTTCCTCTCATCAAAAATTTCCCTCATAACAAAATTGTCTTAAGAGCAAGGGCTATGAGGGTTGATAATCTCTTTCAAAATGAAAGAGTTTATCAAATTAGACCAAATTAGGTCCTACTATGAGTACAGGGAAAACCCCTTTCACCCCAAACTCAATCACCCTCTCTTTCATCCGAAGGAGTGAGTGAAAGTCTTCCCTATACGACTTTATCCTTGTTTATCGTTTAAAATATATATAGGAAAAAAGGCAAACAATTTGCCGTATATAAGTATAATGGAAATAAAAACCAAATTGTTTGCCGTTTAATTTGTTTTTCTTTTCAAACGACTTTTGATTTGACATGCAAGTATTTATGTACGTTTAAAGACTAACTTTATCCTTGTTTTCAAACTCAAAAATACCCAACACTATTTGAAGATTTTTAATCTACGGAAAATGGGTCATTTGTCCAAAAAAATTTAAAACACGGTTTAAATGGACGAGTACAAAATTTTATGGGTGAAATGGACACAAAAAAAATAGCAAGGATGAAACTGGATTCATCCTGGCTTAAACTTAAAAAATAGCAAGGATGAAACTGGATGCATCCTGTTGTTTATGGGTGAAAATCGTTTCTGCCGATTTCGGTAAATTCGGTTGGTGAGTGAGAAACTGGTTCAAACCCTAAACAAATGTGCTGCACGTGAGCACTTTATAGATTCGAGAGATCAATCCGCACAAGTCAGGCCTAAACCAAGAAATGGCCGTTCCAGACTTGCTTCGGTCACAAAGTGAAGGAGAAGGGTTGATTTGGGGAGGGAAGCAAAGAAAGGTGTTGAGACCGGAACCCCGAGAGAGTAGTATCTCGACTTGTATCAGAAAGTAAAAGCTAGGAAGCTTGCAAGAGATGAAAGCTTTTGGGAGAGCTTGCAAAGTTGCCTTTCGAGAGTGTAGTATTTTCTCCCGACCGAGACTTGTTGTCGGGTGGAAATAGGTAAGACCTATTTATACAAGTCGAGATTGAAACGCATCGTCTGGTCTCATGAAGGAAGAGAGTAAAGGGTGAAATAATGGGAGGAGGTGGTAACCGCATGGTGTTAATGGGTGAAAACGTTTTCACCATTATTTCCTCATTTATTTGACCGCTTTATTCCTTTTCACGCTTTCTTAATGTGAGCGTAGTGTACGTAAGGCGTGTGACTGCCAAACCAAAACCCCGGAAAGCATCCCCAGTTTGTGTTGATATCTCGAGTGTTGGTTGCACCTGAGTGCAAGTGGCGCCGCTAGTGGCGCGTGTGGCATGTGCCATTGGCAAGTGCGGAATGCCCTTGTTGCGGGTTGTACTTCGAGCGCAAGTGGCAATGCCAGAGCTGCTAGTGGCGTGAGTGGCATGTGCGGAATGCCTTGGTGGTAGGTTGTACGTTGAGTGTAAGTGGCAATGCCAGAGCTGCTAGTGGCGTGTGTGGCATGTGCCAATGGCATGTGCGGAATGCCTTGGTGGTAGGTTGCATGGTTTGCAAGTTAGGCTACCATGTGTGTTTGGCATGTGCCAATGGCATGTGCCAATGGCATGTGCGGAATGCCTTGGTGGTAGGTTGCACGGTTTGCAAGTTAGGCTACCCGGCGTGTGTGTTTGGCATGTGCCAATAACATGCGTGGTCGTTAGGGCCGTGGCTTTGGTAGGAAAAGCTACCAGCGAGCATGTTGGCATGTGCCAATGGCATGCGTGGCCATCAGGGGCCGTGGCCTTGGTAGGAAAAGCTACCGTGAGCATGTTGGCATGTGCCAATGGCATGCGTGGCCGTGGCTTTGGTAGGAAAAGCTACTAGCGAGCATGTTGGCATGTGCCAATGGCATGCGTGGCCATTAGGGCCGTGGCTTTGGTAGGAAAAAGCTACCAGCGAGCATGTTGGCATGTGCCAATGGCATGCGTCGCCATTAGGCCGTGGTTTTGGTAGGAAAAGCTACCAGCGAGCATGTTGGCATGTGCCAATGGCATGCGTGGCCATTAGGTCCGTGGCTTTGGTAGGAAAAGCTACCAATGAGCATGTTGGCATGTGCTAATGGCATGCGTGGCCGTTGGGGGCCGTGGCCTTGGTAGGAAAAGCTACCAGCGAGCATGTTGGCATGTGCCAATGGCATGCGTGGCCGACTTGGCCTAGGTTGCATGGTTTGCAAGCCTAGGGCGCTATATTTGGCATGTGCCAATGGCATAGCGGCTTGGAAATATGGCTTGTGGAGCGCGTTGGCATGTGCCAATGGCACGTACGGCCATGTTGACCTAGTTGCACGTTTTGCAAGCCTATGGCGCTATATTTGGCATGTGCCAATGGCATAGCGGCTTGGAAATATGGCTTGTGGTACGTGTTGGCATGTGCCAATGGCACGTACGACCATGTTGACCTAGTTGCACGTTTTGCAAGCCTAGGGCGCTATATTTGGCATGTGCCAATGGCATAGCGGCTTAGTTTGGCATGGTTGCCAATGAGTGCGATACGTAGTTTGGTTTTAGCGTCGCTGCCATGGTGCACATGTGCGGCTTGGTTTTGGCGTTGTTGCCATGGTGCGGTGTGCGGCTTGGTTTGGCATTGTTGCCATGGTGCGCGGTGTGCGGCTTGGTTTGGCATTGTTGCCATGGTGCGCAGTGTGCGGCTTGGTTTGGCATTGTTGCCATGGTGCGCAGTGTGCGGCTTGGTTTGGCATTGTTGCCATGGTGCGTAGTGTGCGGCTTGTTTTTGGAATTAGGGTTCTGTGTCAAAAACCCTAATCTAGTATTTTGAAAAAATACCCCTATTAATTATTTACACCTGAGTTAAATGCTCTTAGTTAATATGTTTATGGTAACACTAGGTCATGGGGTTTTACGATTTTACCCCTTGTTTAAAAACCACCATCAACATTAAGTCCCCCGCTTAGCTGGAACATGGGCTTTGTTGCGAGGTAAGCATAAGATGGTGACAAACTATCAACAAGAAACCGTAAAGAGAATTGAGGAGGCTTGTCTCGACCTTTTATAAATAGGATTTGGAATCCTTGCCTCGGTAGTTTTGCACAAATCGGGAGGCTAGCACAATTAGTGGGGCCTAGGGTGCAGCTTGGGCGACGCTGGGAAGTTGGCGTGAGTTGGGAAACTGAGTGTGCTAGCTGGTGGGACCGGCGCAAGGTGTGGAAGATGTGCGTGTTTGCAGGCGTGACTTGAGCGGTCATTGGGAAGTTGGCGTGATTGGTGGGGTAGGTGCGGCTTGGGCGACATTGGGAAGTTGGGCGCCCTTGTGGGCCCGTTTCTTACACGCACGATTTTGGTAAAGGGAAATCCTTCCCTATTTCGTAATCTTCACGCCTATATGTACAAAGTCCCTTTCTCCCATCTTGCACTTTCATCTTTTCATCCTTTCCTACTAGCGGCAGAGTCACAAAGAAAACCAGCCTTCCGTGTATGTCTTCCAAGACTTCTCTTGTTTCCCTTTTTATGTAGGTGTAAACCCTAAGAGTAGGCGTTTATATATTGCGCATATAATTTCTTGGCGTGCCTCTTGTAGAAAACATTGTTATGTATGCGCCCTAGGGAAATACTGCATATATTATTCGAACCCGTAGGAAAGTGCTCCATATATAATTTTGAACCCGAAGAAGGATATTGCAGACGCACTTGAGCCTGTATAAAATATTGCGTATAATTTTGAACCTCGAAGAAAATATTTGCGTGTGCGGTTTGAACCCGTAGAGAATACCGTATATGAATCAAGAAGAAGAATACTTGTATATGTGCTTCATATGACTTGAACCCGTAGGAAATATTGCATATATGAATTTCGGTCCTGAGAGAAATCTTTCGCGTTTGATTTTGAACCCGTAGAAAAATGCTCCATATATAATTTTGAACCCGAAGAATGATACGCCTTTTTTTTTTTTTTTTTTTTTTTGTATTTCGGGCTTTCCTTTGTTGGGCGCGGTTATGTGTCAGGGAGATAATTTTGTCTTTCTCTCGTGTGCGAGATATCTTGTTACTAAGTTGTTATGAAGAAATCCGGTAAGATGTTACCCGAACAAAATTTCGCCTCATCGAAAGATGTCCATAGTTCCAAACCGAACACGGATGATTAATTCTTCGCCAAAAACTTGCCTCTGCTCGGAAAAATCACCCGTGCTTTGTGCCAATTTTGTTAACCCGGTGGTGAAGATGAAAAGAAGACACGTTCGGTTCGCCGAGAGAACACCATACAGTTCCGTCTTCATAAAGGGTTATATTCCTCTTCCAATATTGATTTCAGGATGTGCCAAAGCCCATTGCGTTCTTTTGATAGATGGGTTGAGTTCATGGTGAGCAAGGAGCATATAAATACCAACTTGACTCGGCACAGATTATTGATGTTTGTCGAGCTTCAAGTAAATCTCCAGATTAGGAAGGATATCTCGGGCTTGGTTGCTTTCATCTCCAGATGGTGTTCGCACACCCATACGATCATATGTAGATGGGGTGAGATAACTTTCTCCTTGGAGAGTGTGGCTCTCTTTCTGAATCTTCCCAGAATCGGGAATCTTAAAATCCAATTATCCGAAAGTGAGGGGAAGATGCGGGATAACCTTGCCGCTAAGTTGGAAGATTTCTCCGGAAAGACTCCACCGCGAAGTCGAAGGATTCTGTCCGGAAAGAGGATGAAAGGTGCCTTTACGGTGGTGGATATCTCAATGGTTTCTGGGACGAGTTGGAACCCGAACGCTTGAGTGATCTTCACGTTGCAGCACTTTTGGCTCTCTGGTTGTCTAGAGACATTTTTGACGACGGTTCTGGTAAGAAGGAGATAAGACCAGAGTTGCTAGTGATTGTTGTGAAGTTGGCAAAAGGTGAAGTTCTTCATATTGGCAAGCTATTCCTCGGTTCCCAGTATGTGCATCTGGATCACCTAGTTGCGAACATGCGAGTTTCGAATGGTTTCATGAAAGTGAATTCATATGTGCACGTTGCTTTTCTGCAAGTCTGGCTATGGGAGCACTTTGAGAAGTATGTTCCAAACCGATGCCTTCGATTCCCGCGAGTTGGGGCGGTTCTCGAATTCTTCGATGGGTGAACAGGCGTCCAAGAGTTGGTGTGAGCTTGGTTAGTCTTCTTGACAAGTCGTATGAAATCAGTTTTAGCCCATGAGAGCCGGTCCATAGGTCGGTGACTCAAATTTACACCTTTGCTTCTGCTCCGAACATGTCTTTGTCTTCTGATGGCGATTTGAGCGTTGGTGAAAACTTGTTTATTCAAAGCTGCATGTCCGGTTATATGCCGTCTTTCTTTATGGGGTCTTTCCAGATAGCTTCTTACAATATTGACCGTCTTGCTCGTCACATGGGTTTCGATCAAGGGGTGCCTCTTGCTTACCAATAGGTGATCCCCAAGGATTCATTGCGTGCCGCCCTTAATGCCGGTGCCCTTGAGTCGGTATCCGCCTTCCCTTCTTTCAAACGGGAAGAGTAACTTCGACGACCTTCGGCTATAACGAGTTAAGTGCGACGAGTTTATTATGATCCAAGATTTTGTGAATAACGTGGTGGAGAACGTTCGTTGTAAACCTTCCCAAATAGTTTTGAAGAAGTATCCAATGTTGAGAGATCTCAAGCGAAAGTTGCCTAGCAACTCGGAAAGTCCCCAAAGCCAAGGAACGGAGAACCAAGAATCGTCTTTGGCATGGTTTCGGACGGTTTCAAAAGATCCTCCCACAGCTCTCGTGTCTTTCAATTCTTCCAATAACCAGGTCTGTGTCGCTTCTTCATTGGTTTGTCTCAAAACACGTGAATTTCTTTGAAACATGTGTCTTGTTTCTTCCAGGGATTCGGTAGTGTTAATGCTTTCGCTGCCCTTGCACGTTGCCAGGAGATGGCAATTTCTTCAAAGAATTCCAGCAGCACTGAGCCTTCTCATAGCGGTGATGAGTCAGAGAAAGAGGAAAGTTCGACAAGTGAGAGTGATTCCTCTGGCAGCACTGGTTCTTTTTCGGGAAGTGGTTCGGTGAGTTCCGCGCTTCTCTTCTTTCTTCTTTCTCGTTTATTCTTTTGAAAAATGTCTCGACTCAAGCTCGCAGGAGGAATCCGGTTCGGAGGACGATTCCGGGGTAGAGCCACACGTAAACTTGCCTTTGGTGGCCACCGCCGTGACTTGGAGATGGGAGTTAGCCAATTGCTCTGGGCATGAGATGTGGTTCAAAACGGTGGATGATTCTCTCACGATGGTTGCTGCCGTAGACATGGAAGAAAATCCTCTGCGAGTCGTGAGGCCAGGTGCAGACGCCATTTTGATCCTCCGTACTTGGTTCCTTATCCAGGTCATGTCTTTGGTTGGCGGCTTTAGCGTGCCTGGGCTAAGCATGAGGCGTTGTACACCGTAACTGGGAGAAGTACGGACATATGGCCACAACCAAGAAAGTCACTAGTCGATTTACGCTGGCTAAGCGTGTAGAAGAGGCTTTATCTTCCATCGAGGATATGCGTGAGGTGACTGGTCACACCGTTTCTGAAGACGTTATTGCCGACTGGGAGCACCATCGCGACGTGTGCGTAGAAAAGGAGTTCAACACTTCGTGGTTTGTCGAAGGCCTTGCTGAGATCCAAAAGTTGAAAGATGCAGCAACCGAAAGCCTTTCCGCCGAGGAGATTGCACGACAGGAGGTAGAACTCGAAAAGCTTTCCAAGATGTTGACTATGAAGAGAGCGGCTCTTGAAGATGCAAAGTTGACTTTCTCCAAGAAGAACAGACCTTTGTTGGATGATTTTCCTTGAATGTTTCTCTGTTAAACTTTCATTTAGGTTCTCTCTTTTTTTTTTTTTTTTTTTTGAAAGACATATTGGATGTCTGGTTCAAAGTTTGACCGGTTTTGGTAGACAGCCGGTAGCTTTTGAGGATATTGGATTATTTATGGGATGAATGGTTTTGATAGTATGACTCTGATTATGCTTTGGGAAAGGAATATTGCTTTTATGAAAGTGTGTGCTAGCAATAGGCACAAGAGTATGACGGTTTTATTAAGAACCTAAAAACAGATCGTTTATTCTTGCCCAATCTAATTTTACTCACTTGCAAACATGCCTCTCTCCAAGTAAAGGCGGCTTTGCTGGTAGCATCGCCAGTTAATTCCCCAATTGCTGGTAGCGTCTTCAGCGAGTCCCCAGTTTTCTGGTGTAGTTTTAACGACAGATAACCGGGTTGTCCGCGGTTGAGTCGAATGAGTCGCAAGTCCCCAATCGCTGGGGTAGCATCTTCAACGAGTCCCCGGTTTTGGTGTAGTTTTACAACCGGTAACCGGGTTATCCATGATTGAGTTGGATCGAGTCGCCTTCCCTACCATCTTGACATCCGGGTCGAAGAACGAGATTGACAGATCGACATTGTAGCCGATAGATCAATCCTCCCATTTGTGGTCGCCAATTGTTTATGGGTGAAAATCGTTTCGCCGATTTCGGTAAATTCGGTTGGTGAGTGAGAAACTGGTTCAAACCCTAAACAAATGTGCCGCACGTGAGCACTTTATAGATTCGAGAGATCAATCTGTACAAGTCCGACCTAAACCAAGAAATGGCCGTGCCCGGACTTGCTTCGGTCACAAAGTGAAGGAGAAGGGTTGATTTGGGGAGGGAAGCAAAGAAAGGTGTTGAGACCGGAATACCCCGAGAGAGTAGTATCTCGATTTGTATCGGAAAGTAAAAGCTTAGGAAGCTTGCAAGAGATGAAAGCTTTTGGGAGAGCTTGCAAAGTTGCCTTTTCCGAGATTGTAGTATTTTTCTCCCGACCGAGACTTGTTGTCCGGTGGAAATAGGTAAGACCTATTTATACAAGTCGAGATTGAAACGCACTCGGTCTCATGAAGGAAGAGAGTAAAGGGTGAAATAATGGGAAGAGGTGTTAACCGCATGGCGTTAATGGGTGAAAACGTTTTCACCATTATTTCCTCATTTATTTGACCGCTTTATTCCTTTTCACGCTTTCTTAATGTGAGCGTAGTGTACGCCGCAAGCCGTGACCGCCAAACCAAAACCCCGGAAAGCATCCCCATTTGTGTTGATATCTCGAGTGTTGGTTGCACCTTGAGTGCAAGTGGCGCCGCTAGTGGCGCGTGTGGCATGTGCCATTGGCATGTGCGGAATGCCCTTGTTGCGGGTTGTACTTGAGCGCAAGTGGCAATACCAGAGCCGCTAGTGGCGTGCGTGGCATGTGCCAATGGCATGTGCGGAATGCCTTGGTGGTAGGTTGTACGTTGAGTGTAAGTGGCAATGCCAGAGCCGCTAGTGGCGTGTGTGGCATGTGCCAATGGCATGTGCGGAATGCCTTGGTGGTAGGTTGCATGGTTTGCAAGTTAGGCTACCGCGTGTGTGTTTGGCATGTGCCAATGGCATGTGCGGAATGCCTTGGTGGTAGGTTGCAAGGTTTGCAAGTTAGGCTACCAGCATGCGTGTGTGTTTGGCATGTGCCAATAACATGCGTGGTCGTTAGGGCCGTGGCTTTGGTAGGAAAAGCTACCAATGAGCATGTTGGCATGTGCCAATGGCATGCGTGGCCGTCGGGGCCTTGGCCTTGGTAGGAAAAGCTACCAATGAGCATGTTGGCATGTGCCAATGGCATGCGTGGCCATTAGGGCCGTGGCTTTGTAGGAAAAGCTACAACGAGCATGTTGGCATGTGCCAATGGCATGCGTGGCCATTAGGGCCGTGGTTTTGGTAGGAAAAGCTACCAGCGAGCATGTTGGCATGTGCCAATGGCATGCGTGGCCATTAGGGCCGTGGCTTTGGTAGGAAAAGCTACCAGCGAGCATGTTGGCATGTGCTAATGGCATGCGTGGCCGTTGGGGCCGTGGCCTTGGTAGGAAAAGCTACCAGCGAGCATGTTGGCATGTGCCAATGGCATGCGTGGCCGACTTGGCCTAGGTTGCATGGTTTGCTGACCCTAGGGCGCTATATTTGGCATGTGCCAATGGCATAGCGGCTTGGAAATATGGCTTGTGGTGCGTGTTGGCATGTGCCAATGACACGTACGGCCATGTTGACCTAGTTGCACGTTTTGCAAGCCTAGGGCGCTATATTTGGCATGTGCCAATGGCATAGCGGCTTGGAAATATGGCTTGTGGTACGTGTTGGCATGTGCCAATGGCACGTACGGCCATGTTGACCTAGTTGCACGTTTTGCAAGCCTAGGGGCGCTATATTTGGCATGTGCCAATGGCATAGCGGCTTAGTTTGGCATGGTTGCCAATGAGTGCGATACGTAGTTTGGTTTTGGCGTCGCCGCCATGGTGCGCAGTGTGCGCTTGGTTTTGGCGTTGTTGCCATGGTGCGCAGTGTGCGGCTTGGTTTGGCATTGTTGCCATGGTGCGCAGCAGTGCGGCTTGGTTTGGCATTGTTGCCATGGTGCGCGCAATGCGCGCTTGGTTTGGCATTGTTGCCATGGTGCGCAGTGTGCGCTTGTTTTTGGAATTAGGTTCTGTGTCAAAACCCTAATTTGGTATTTTGAAAAAATACTAATTATTTACACCTGAGTTAAATGCTCTTAGTTAATATGTTGCGGGTAACACTAGGTCATGGGGTTTTACGATTTTACCCCTTGTTTAAAAACCACCATCAACACCTGTGTAAATTAAAAATAAGAAAAAGTATTTGAAAATGGACAGGATGAAACTGGTTACATCCTGCCTATTTTTAAATTTTTGTCCATTTAAACAGTATCAAAATCTAACTGTCCTTTTCACCCAGGAAATTTTAATTTTGGTCTTTTTAACCAATTTTGTGTTTAATCTAACGGTTCATATCAATTCCGTATGATTTTACTTTCGAAAAATCTCCCTCTACCCGGTCGCTCAACATTCGGAAGTGATAATACGGGGGCCTATTTTACTGTTTGATTATACCAAATACCACTTATGCTGATGGTTGCAAACCTGCTGCTGCTTAGGCTTGGATATGAATACATTCCGTCTTTTGTGATCATAATGAAGATTTTTTTTTTTATTCTCCTTAAACAATTAAGCTTTAGCATGCAGTATGAACTCCTCTCTTTTATGACGGCATGAGCTTTGGATGCTTTATAATGGAAATTATGTTAATGACTTTGCATTCTCTCTCTCCAACTTCTCTCCTCTTGAAGCGCTCTCTCTGCTCGGCTATGGAGTAAACCTCTTTTTGAGTCCCCTGGGCGAATTCATAGGGGCCTGAAGTATGGATTGGCAATTTTCTCATCTACAAAATGGTTTTCAATAATATTTTCTTCAGATTCTCCATGTTTGTTTTTCTTTAATTCTCCTAAATTCTTTTCAAATCATTATTCCCCATCTTTTTAAATTTTTTCTTAGCTTGGTTATATATAACTGTAAAATGTAGTCGTTTTCGTAGTACATCTCAGCAAATTGAAAAATCAAATTCTTTAAAATTCTGTCTCTCTTACTGCTAAATTTCATAAACATTTTAAAAAATTTATTAGAAATGGTTTTTTTCCTTCCTTTCTTGCGACTCTCTTAGATTTCGCCATTGCAAGACGGATGTTTCAATGAAAATGGTAAAACCTTGATCTCCTGAGTTGTGAGCCTCTATGTTTACTTCATTAAACTCTTCCTCTGATGATGTGTTATGATTTGTTAACTAACGATGCCTATGAGGATTACGGTAATCATACATCAATAGTATAAAGCAGAGTTTAGCTAACTTTGCCTATCTGAGTGGTGGTCAGGATTTATCCTTGGCAAAGATAAATCAAAGGCTGTGGTTCTCCGTGCCACACCCTACAAGTCGCACACGTGGTGTTCATTCCAATATTATGAATTAAAAATAAATACTCAAGTCAAGATATGGAATTTCAAAAATTATAACGGGGAGGTTCGAACTCATGGTTGGAATTGATAGAAAAGATAAATCAACAGTGGTTGTTTGTTCAACTTAAATATTAATATTAATTAGTATAAGTGTTTTATTAATTAGTATAAGTGATTTGTCGAGAGAGAAAATAAATTTATGATTATGGTTTTTTCAACTTAAATATTAATTAGTATAAGTGTTTTATTAATTGATGTCTCATTAATTTCTCATGATAAATGATTTATTAATTTTACATCATAAATATCCCTTAATTAATATTAATACATATCAATAAATAATAATTTTGACAAAAATAATTTCAATAGATATTAGTGGTGGTGGTGGTGGTAGTAGAGGAAGAAGTAAGTGGTGGAAGCGGTGGAAGGTGTTACTAAGTGGTGAAGGCGGTAACATTAGTTTTGGTGGAAGAAATAGTGGCGCTGGATGGTTTTAATGGCGGTGGTATTGGTTTTCTTTTTGAATCAAAAATAATAAAAAAAATTACATGACGGGTAACATTGTATTGTGAAAAGTATAGTTGGTTGTTTTTGACACGATCAAAGAAGGCGGATAACAAATACTTTTGGGATGATACCAAATCATATAAGACAAAATGGTTGTTTTTGGTACCACCGCTATCTTTGGTAACCGTCAGACGCATGATTTTCAATATTAACAAAAAACATATAGTTGAATAAATTAATTGACGACCTAAGTTTGTTAAATCTAAACTTTATACATGACGTGTGGGATCAAAAGTTATAAGTGTGCCCAATATTCTACGAGGGATGGTAAATGGTGGTGGTGGAGAAAGAAGTGATATCCGTGGATTGTGGTACGGGCCGATTTTGATGAGTAGTAATTGACTATGTTAATTATGTGTGCTACAAAAGGATAACACTATAAATTAGAAATGTGGTTGATCGTCTTAATGCTAATATAAACTCGGTTAAAATACATGAAAATTAAGAAGAAGAAAAAACATTTGGATGTCACGTTATATAATAAATAACACTAAAAACTACATATTTAGTATCAAGGTTTCTCCGTCCAATAGATAAATCTAAGGTTGTATTGAGATCCCGTAAGCGAGAGGGAGAGTTGGTCTTGGATTTTCGAATGATAATGAATATAATGAAACGCTCCCTCTCGGTTTCCCCAATGAAAACCGAAACCTTCTAAAAAAAAAAAATAAACAATCCAACAACACTTAGATGGAACGCATCACCAGTGTGTAAACTTCTCCGAATTGCTACATATCCAAGTGAAATATCTACAGATAACTGGGTGATTTCGTCCTACCGTAGTTTTTAACGAGGCATGCAATTAAATCTCTAATAGTGATTTTAAAGGTATTTAATAATTACAAAATTCTCTTATAAGTTTTGTTTATGCAAGTATTGATTTAACTTGAGTTCTTTTACATTTTTGTGTTAAGTTGATGACTTTTTAATTTGAATACATGTTTGGTTAACAAACTTTGATACATATAGGTATTTTCTTTGTAGAACCGATGTTAGTCTCTCATTTTTCCCGTTAGCACTTTGTTTCGATCCCTTATTTGTAGACATTATTTGACTAATGTTGGGGTATTTGTTTAATCTCAAGGCTGATTAAACCCAATGTGTGTTGTATACATTGAAGGCGCATGTAAGTTTGTGTCGGCTCTACCTTGAAACTAATAATTTTTCTTCGGAAGGTTAGTTGAATTTATGTAGATACAAATATCAATATGACTATGCTCTTTAAAACTCCAAATTACTTTGAGTAACACTAGATGTGAGAACGTCATTCATGCACTACTTAGCATAGTTGGTGTGATTCTTTTTATCCACGAATGTCTTCAATTTTATGTTATCAATATGATTGAGAAAGAATCTTACACATGTTTTGATTTACTATTATAAGTTTATTTTTTCAACTCACATGTGTATATCTCAGCCTTCCAATAGCCAAGGGTTCTTCATCTTTATAACTCTCACATTTGCAAAAAATAAATAAATAGTGTTTATCTATAGTAGGGAAAATATTATGGGTTTTTGCTTCACTCCTTAGAGCCTTAGTTATCAATAATTTTAACAAATGTATTCATAAACATCATGGAATTGGATTGGCAGTTTATGTATATGTACTTTGTTAGATGAAATATTCTTTTGAAGTTTGAAATTATGGTATGATGGAACAATAAATGGGGAAAAATTTATTTATCGTATGTTTTATTTTATTTTCATGTTGGCACAACATTATTACTCCGTCCCGTATAATAAATGGAATAACATGCTTAAGTAAAAATAAAAAGATCAGTAACCCATTTTGTTTCCCAAAACCTATTTGAATATCAAAATAATTACTCACGAATAAAATGAAGCAAGAGGAATGTGAACAATATCGTATTAGAGACAAAACATCCCGTGCCGTTACGGCACGGGTTAAGATCTAGTTATAGCATAAAGTAGAATCTTGGCCATCTTTCTTTCTTCTGTAGGATGAACTATTAGTTTGTTATAAAATGAGATGGAGTTTTCTTTATCACTGGATTTTGTTTCCAGGAAGAGCCTTTTTATACTTGATTTATTAGAATGTGGTTTACAGTGTACCGTTGTCATAAATCTCTTCATTTATCTGTATGCTTGTCTCTTGGTTTTCCTTTGATGTCTCTCAAATTGTATTTAAAATTTTCGATTGTTCTATCAAACTGCTCCTAAAATGTTCGATCGGTCTCTTTGTTTTTGCTGGTATAATCTTTGATCTTCTTAAAATCCATTAAAGGCTGATTAATTTCATTTCTGAATGAGTCGTAGATGTTTTTTTATTATGGTTAATTTCCCAGCATCGTTTTCTTTTCCGATGGGTTTTTCTGACTAGGATTGGTACTGAGAAGGTTGTTCTAAACGGTTACTTTTTAAATTGATTATTATAATAAAATTTGAATTTTGAAATTAAGGTTGGGAGAGAGAAAACTTGACACTGGTCATCTTCAAATATTTCCCTTACAACTAAACCGTAGTTTTTGTATTCCAAATACGAAATGGTTTTTTTCATTAGAATCCAAAATAGTTTCTTCTTACTACTCCACTGAGTACTATTTGAGTTTTCGTTCCCTCTGTGGGCTTTTACGGAATTACGACACTGGTCGTATTTCAGTTTGTTTTGGTCCGTTCGAGTGGGATTTCAAGGTATTGACACTGGTCATTTTATCAATCAAGCCCTCTCATTTCAAAATTGTTTTTCTACAATTTTCAAACTTTTGTTATCAATCAAATTGCAGTTTGACTCCACTTGGTTTCTTAAACTAAAGTGTATAGCGTTTTTGCTACTTAGGCTCTTATAAGAATTGGACACTGGTCTCTTTTCCTTGGTTAGGCCTAAGAAGTGTGTTTGGTACTGTACAAAAGGGATCTTCCCAGTTTAATTTTTGGTGCTGTTCTAGTTACAACAGTGACTATGTTAAGAAATATCTAAATTTCGGTAAGGTGGCTTTTTGTCTTTTACTTTGACAGCTTAGTCTGTACTTTCCATACCCATACCTTCTCAGGAAAAACCATGCCCTAACTTTTTAGGAAGCATTATCTCTAGTGCATAGGTTCTCGTCTCTCTCTTTTACGTGTAGTGTACTTGGTTTCTTTTTGACTTTCAATCTCTGCTATTTAACTCTTCGGATGTTCTATGTTGTCGCTATCCCAGTTTCTCTTGTAAACTTTCTCTGCAGTGAAACTTTCTTCTTTGCCTTTTCACTCTTCTCCGTAAGAGTGAAAGTATTTACGTTTCTGTACTGCATCTTTAGCTACATTTCTGATTATTCTTTGTATCTTTAATGAACTATCCAATGCTTTTGCCGGTGGGTTTACAACCCTTAACTGCAGAACCAATTTTAAGACGTGCCTCCACTAGAGACTCACCTCCACGCCCTTTATTTCCCTTGATGATTGAAGATGTAAACTGTGAAAACTCACTTGTGGGTAGAGTCTTCCCAACCTCTATTTTCGACAAGACATACATCAAATATGCTTTAAAGTACCGTTGGGGTCCTAGAGTTAAATTCAATATTTCTTTTATCTCTGAAAATTTGTTTCTAATAGAATTTCATCATAGAGAGCATGTGGCTCTAATTCTAGCTCATAGACCTTGGCAGGTTTATGGTGATGCATTCCCTATGTGCCCCATTTTCTCTAATGGTCTAATCGAAAGAGATGCCCTGAAGTTCATCTCAATTTGGGTTCAACTACTAAATCTCCAAAACTTTCATTACCATGACAACATCATAGCTAGGATGTGTAAGAAGCTTGGTAGGGTCTCCGAAATTTATCCTCCAAGTGCTATCCCTGAACCAGGAGACCCTCTTTTTGTCAAAGTTGAGCTTAACATTGAAAATCAACTTCCTAGTTCTGTTAGAGCAAAGGTTGGGTTTAACCCTGAATCTGTGATCCACTTTGTATACATGAATCTTCCTCATCGAGTTTGCCTTTCCTGTAATAGATTGGGACACGTTCAAACGAACTGTGCTATTGTTGAAAACCGTATGCTAGAAGGTATCTATGATAATTCCCCTTACATAGATTTAGATGATGAATCGCATAGCTGGAGACGAGTTTAAGGTCTTAATAGATGAACAAATTGATTTGGCTTTTACTTCTGATACATCGGTGATTTCTCCGGCTTTTCTTTCTCCATCTTCTGTTTTAGAAGATATTAATGATTATGATCTCGTGAATGCTGATGTTTTTCTGGATCGTCTGTATGGACCTGACTCAGACTCATCTGAAATGGGTGTTGAAGAAGGTGAGTCAAATGATCTAACTGTCTCTCTTGTCGGGTCGGATTCGGATATGGGTGGATACCCGTCTAATTTGGGTAAGCGACCATATTCGGATTATTCACCAGTTACACCTAGATTTTTTCCTTTACCCGACTATAGAGAAATCTCAGATTGGGATTTCAAAATTCGGGCAGACGGTCTTTTAGGGGACTTAGTTGAAAAAGAAAATTATTGTTTGGGGGAATCATCTTCAGCTGCTCCGATGTGTAATCATCACATCTCTTATGGTTTGGGTGAATCAGTTCCTGCTGCTTCAGATTTTATAGATCTCTCATCTCCTCACTTATCTGATGAGCAATTTTTCACTCCTGAAGCTGATATCCGTGTGAAACCTGCCTTCATAATTACTTTCTCGTCTTCTTCAAAGGATTCTGCTTCGAATGCAAATTTTGCTCCTTGTGGTTCATCTTCAAATCATTTTAATCCTTCTCCTCCCCCCCTCCTGTTTTAAACCTAGAGGCTAATTCGAGTCAAAATGAATTTAACCAATGTGGATCTTTTTTAGGAGAATCAAAAAATTTGGTTTCAGTTACAATTCCAATTGAAGAGAAAATTGCTTCCATAACAAAGGCTGCTGATGAAGGAAACCAGGGGGCTCAGGTACTTTTTCTTAAACTTAATCATCTCTTATATATTTCGTTCTTCTAAGATTAATTTACATATGTTTTGTTGTTTCAATTCAATATTGTCTTATATGCTTTGATAACTGTGGACTTGCTCCCTTTTATATCTTTCAGTTCTCTGTCTTATATGCTTTGATAACTGTAGACTTGTTACCTGAAACCATATTGTGTGTTTTCTTGTTTCTCTACATTCGTTTGATCTTTACATAAGGGTCATAACTCACTTAGCTTTTTAGTTTATCTAAAAGTTTTCGGTTTTACATAATGAAGATTATAGCTTGGAATACTCAAGGGTGTGGAACAAAGAAAACTAAGAAACATTTAGATCATATAATAAAAATAGAAAAACCAGAAATCTAATTTTTATCTGAGACTAAGTCACAGAGGTACTTTTTAAAAAAACTACTGACTGATTTTCCTAATTGCTACTTTGTAGACCCAATTGGTAAAGCAGGTGGTCTTGCTTTGGCATGGGTCGATGGTATTCACTTTGAAATTGTGCATTCAAACACAAATATGTTAAATGTTTTGATCAAAACTAACTTCTATGATAACTTTTGGATTTTGACTGCGTTTATGGAAATCCTTATAAACCTACGAAACTTGAGTCTTGGGAATTTCTAGAATATATATCCTCTAGAATAGCACACTCAAGTATGCCATGGGTTGTAATTGGCGATTACAATCAGGTTTTTAGCCCTGCTGAGAAAATGGGAGGGATTCCTTTCAATAGTATGGAAGCTGAACCTTTCAAAAGGCTGCTTCAAAGAGCGGGTTTATCGGATCTAGGCTTTCAAGGGAACTCTTTCACTTGGAATAACCATAGAGAGGGCAATAGAAACATTCAGGAAAGGCTTGACAAGGCCTATACAAATGATGAATGGATATCTTATTTTCCTGAATCTTTCGTAACCCATCTTCCTTCTTTTGGATCTGATCATTGTCCAATTAGGCTGGACCTTTTTCCGTTTTCGGCGCATAATATTAATTTGGGATGATTGGAGTTTGATACTCAGGTTTAGACCAACACTAGGCTTTGGTCTAACATTTGTCCAACGTTAGGCTTTGGTACCTGGACCAGACGTTGACCCGTGTTGACCAGGTTAAGTCCTAAATTTTGTTTAATAATTATTAGAAAATTAATATAAAATTTAATTATTAAAGATTTTACTATAATACCCATCAGGTTTCTTAATATTTACAAAAATCTTCTCAGTACAGAAGATTTATGGTGCAAAACTAATCTTCCATCATTCCCGTAACAAACTTTTTACAAACTCACAAACATCACCCTGTTTACAAACTCGAAAGACCCTGCAATGAATCAGCACATCTTTAAGACAACACCATTAGCATACCCATCTCTTCATTGTCTTACGACCTAACTCTCAACTCTGATTATAGCTTATACCCACTGTTTATATCCCTTCAAAACTCAGAGTACTCATCATTCTTCATCTATGTTCTCAATTAACAGAACCCATCCTTCAAATCGAACCCAGATTTCACTAATTGAGACACTTCCGAACTTTTGCTCTTCTCGTTCTGATTCATCTTCATCAGCAGATCTATCTTCTCTCTTTCCTCATCTCGTCATCCAAGTTTGTCTTCATCGGAAATCTCTCTTAACCCATTATCGGAAGATACTCTTGGTGAGATGGGTTCAACGTTGTTCCGAGATTAAATAGGCTTTTGCTTTGAATCTGAGACAGGAAAAGAACAGTGCTGTTGCTATTAAATATCAACGGCAATGAGCACTTACAGCTTCTCCATTCACTGGATCATCCATCAGAACAACTCCTTCACACTTGAGTGTTGTCGATGACATCGCCGATACTACTGCCGATCACTTTCTCTGTTACTTTCTTACTGCCATTACAACCACCGTCACAACTGCCATTTCACCTTCAAACCGTAATCATGAATTTCATCTTCAATCACTATACCCAGACTATTATTCCTTCTTGTCAATCAATGATTGAACTTCAATCGAATTTCTAAACCCTAACTCCTCAATTATATTCTTGTTCTTCGGACTTAAAGAAACCCTAATTTCCCTTAATTTCTTCGATTCTTAAACAATCAACGCCATAACATCACTCAATCGATAACCCTTTCGTTCTTAAGCTATCAATAATTCGACTATCCTGTCAATTCTGTTCAATCTCAAAAATCGATTTAGGAACCCTAATATGATATTCTCATATGCATCTCCACGATCTTAATATCGATCTATTCTACAATTTACAGCAACCTCGTCACCTTCAACTCATATGTATCCCCCAAATCAAATCTCACAATCGTCGCTCAACTCAGCAGCAGGAGAGAATAAAGAAGAAACGAGAAGAGGAAAGAAGAAAAATAAAAGAGAGAACTCCTCGATCTGGTTTTGGTTTAATCCAAGACGATAAAATTGAAGGGTACAAACAGTTAATCCTAGATTCAATTGATGGGTACATTTGTAAACTAATAATTTTAGAATATTTTTATTAATAAAATTAAGTGAAGCCTGGTCATAAACAGTCAATGCATGTCAACGTCTGGTCCAGGTACCAAGCCCTAACGTTGGACAAATGTTACACCAAAGCCTAGTGTTGGTCTAAACGTGAGTACCAAACTCTAATTATCCCTATTAATTTCCCTTTTAAGTTCTTTGACACTTGGCTTAAAGAACAGTCTTGTATTCAATTAATCATGAATACTTGGGATTCTTCTTTGCTCAATGTTACTGATGTAGTTCTAAACAATCTAAAACTCTTAGGAGAAAATCTTACTACTTGGCGCAAAGATGTTTTTGGAATTCTGAAAAGAAAATCAAAAAGTTACTAACTAGTATTGATATAATTCAGTCGTCTAATAGAGACCAGAATAAACAACAACTTCTAAAACCGTAAACTTTTGGACTTAGAAAACTATACGATATTCAAGAGGAAATCGCAAAACAATTGTCCAGAGACAACTTTGTACAACTTGGAGAAAGAAATACAAAGTATTTCCATATAAAAACTTTAAAAAGAAGGAAACGCAATCAAATAGATTGTCTTCTAAACCAAAATGGGGAAATTTTGAGACAGAAACCCCAAATTGCTGAGGAATTAAAATCTCACTTCGAAACTATCTTTACTGAATCTCCGACTGTGCTAGACCAAGAACTGATGAGCCTAATTCCTAGAGTTATATATGAACTGGATAATATAGACCTTTTAAAAATACCAACTTCAGATGAAGTTTGGAAGGTAGTTAAATCAATGAAATCGAATAAATCTCCGGGACCAGATGGTTTCCCGGTGAGTTTCTTCAAACATAATTGGTCTCTAGTTGGGAACCAAATGGTTGCTATAATTCAAAATGTTTTTGTAACCATTCACGTCTCTTCTCGCATTAAATGTGTTTATCTTCTCGAGAATTCTTCTCTATATATAGTTTTCTCATCCTCCTCTTCTTCTTTTTTACTTTCTCTCTGCAATTTTTCTTCAATTCTCCTCCGTAACTTCCGCTTCTGCTACTGTAAATTTTCTTCTTTCCTTTAATCTTCAACTCCTTAATCATTCCCATACTCTGAAAATGGCTCCACCTGGTCGTAGATATGAAGTTCTCTTGGGAGAGGCTCAAAAGGATTTACAAGAGAAAGGTTTCACATTATCCACTATTCCCCATCAAGAATCTTCATCTATTCTCTCCGCCAAATTATTTTTCGATCACCGTTGTGATAATCAAAAGATCATAATCTTGCTAGGTCGATTCTCGCGCCTTCCCATTCCTCTCTACAACCCTGAACTTCCTTTGTTTTATGAAATTCTTGCTCATGAGAAATTCTCGCGAGCTGTTTACCAATTAAGTGGAGATTGTATCCGCTTAATGCTTGAGTTTGCCAACCGTGGCGCTGGTAAGGGGTCTCTCTATTCTGATGCAGTCAGAGATCCTAAATTTGTAGATTTAGAGATATTCGTTGAGAAGTATTCAGTAGAGAGTTTCTTTGAGAATTATGAAGTAATAAACATGAAGAACGATAGAACTCGCTGGGGAGCACGTTTGAAAAGAAGAGAAAATATCCCCAGCGACAAAGTACTTATGCAGGATATCGATTGGCATTCTGGTAAGAACAATGTTCCTCGCCATTCTAAAGACGAAAAATGGTGTGTCTTTCCACTATTCTTGAATGGACCTTATATTTCAGGTTAGAATGTACTCCTTGCAAACCTCGCCAACTATCAACCTTGGGTATTTAACTGGCCCGAGAAAGCTAAAAAGGTGTGCTTCCCGAATTTCGCTCAGTTTATAATTATTACTTCTTTTTACATCTACTAATCTTGCGAAATTTTCAGATTGTTAAATTGAGAAAGAGTTACGAGAGAAATCCTAAGGCGAGTACTCGGGCAATTCTCCAGTCGATCACGGATGAAGTAAGAAATACTTTTCTTCATTATTTTTAACAATATTGCTGCCTCTGTTTCTTATCTTCATTCGTGTGCGAAGGTTGGCGTTGAAGTTGTTGAAGAAGAGGATATTTCAAGTCATGAAAGCTAAAGGCAAGAGTAAAATTCCTCTTCGCCAAAAGAAATCTGTTGCTCCACCTTCTAAAAAATGGAAGATCCATTCTTCTTCTCGTTCCAGTCCTCAATCCAGCAAGAGCTCTGATAAAGATAATGATGATGTTGAAACCTCTCATGCGAAGGAGAATCATCCAGTTGAATCTGCTATGGCGCAACTATCTAGTGTTTTCTCTGATTCTATGCAAGGAATTGGAGATGATCATTTTTCTGCCACATGCGTGGTCGGTTGTCAATCCGTCAAATATAATTTCACTTTCTCAATCCACTAGATATAAATATAGCATGCGATAAGAAAGAGTTCGTATCCACAGAGAGGCTTTCGTTGTTATAAAATTCTAGTTTCTAAGTAACCCATGGTATGTTTGTTGTATCTAAGCAAATAAAAATAATTAAAAGCAAAGTAAGTAATTCGAGAAATCAATAAGGAGGAGATATTGGTCACGGGATAGTATCATTCGCAAACATGTATTTTCATCAATGATTAGAATTGGTATTTAATCTCGTATTTATTAAAAGTCCTAGGATATCTTGATCGCAAGTATAACCCGTTAATTCCTCGTTTTCATCACAACCACATTAAAAGATGCATATGTGAATTCTTCGTAGAAAGCAACCTAAAGTGTAAAAGCACAATTAAGTTTAACTCCCTAAAAGCATTAAGATTTATGGAATAAGACTCATCAATGCAAACGAATGTGTAAAAGCACTAAACATTTTAACAAAAGTTATGATTCACTTGTGACTAGTAGGATATATCACTACAAGCACTAACCACAATTATGCTACTTAGAATCAAGGATAAACAACGTTTTCGTATTGAAAACCCTAATATAGCTCTAGAGATGAACACAAATCGGATTGATTCCGGACTCAATCTAACAAGTTTTCAAATCTTATAACAATATTAATTGTGAATCACGAACAATAATTACTGAGACAAAACTAATTCATTGAATCAAAAGCATGTTGAGAAATCAACTTTTATCCCATAACCAATAATATGTTTAGCTACTCATAGCTATGGAGTTCATCATCATCAATATTCAATAATAAAACAAAGAAGAAGAAGAACAAAAGCAAACCCTAGAAGCGTAAACAAAAGTGGCTCTCCAAAATTCCAAGAATAAGATATCTCTAAGTTGTAGAAGACCTTCCCTTTTATAGCTTTTCTCCAACTTCTAAAATTAGGTCTAGCCTTCAAAGTCCATTAGATGAGAATCCACCAAGCCCAAAAGAAGGAGAAACCCGTGTAGAAAATATGACCCAAAAACGGTCACAGGAAGTGCAGGTATTGTGGTAAATCGGCCGGAAAAGTGCCCGGAAACAGCTCCGATGACCGGCAAAGTCCGCCCGGTCACCGGTTCAGTGAGTCAACTCGGCGAGTCAACGAGTCGGATCGGGTCAAGGTAGCCAGTCGGATCGGGTCAAGGTAGCCAGTCGGATCGGGTCAGGGTGTGCCATGGTGAGTCAGGTCAGAGTCAGACCTGGATCAGCTGAGTGAGCTGAATGGCCAAGCCATGCCGTGCCATTGCACAGGCTGAACTCTGATGCACCATGATAATGCATTATGGCTTCAATTTTTCTCCTCTTGCCTGCCATTTCACCAGCTCCCATCACCTGCAGCTTACTGCTCATAACTAGCATTGCTTCCTGCCATTGTGTCAGTTCCATTAACACCAGTTTCTACGACTTCCCACAGCTCCAGCTGCAGTTCATAGCAGCATCAGATCCTTGCCCATCCCAGCCAACCTCAATTCAACCATGCCAATGAAGCACAACCACCAACCTCCAAGCCTGGTACCAGCAATTTGATCACAAACAACCATTGCTTCTGTGCTAGCTTCATTGCAATCCATTGCAGCACAGCTGATAACTCCAGCAGCACCATCTCAGCATCAGTACTCAGTGCAACTCATATTCAACCCTTAAATCATCAAGCCTCCAGCTCAGTCATTTCAATCACCTGCCCTGCACTTCCCCAAATCCCCACTGGCAACAACAATGCACTTCACTACAAAACTGTAATTGCCAAAACTTAACTGCCACAACCACCATCTCTTCTTGTTCACCTGAATCAAACCTGCAATGTCAATATTACTTCCTCCAGTTCCTGTAGCTGCATTGCCATCAGCAGCATCACTCAACTCATCTCAAGTTCATGCATGCCACACTTGAGCTTCACTACATCCTGTAAGATCCAAGGCATGCCCTGTACTTTGGCCCAGCAATTACCACCATTTAACTGTCATAGGCAACACACAGCACCACTTCACTGCCATCAGGCCATGGCAACAGCTTCAGGCAGCATCATCTACACAATCATCTACTCTCAGCTGTTGTAACTTGACTCTCAATTCCCTTTTCTCCACAAATCAACCAAACCATTTCCATGGCTGCAAAACAGCCTCAGTGAACCACCTGGCCAGTTCCATATCCACCACCAAGCATTGCCTCACTGCACTGGAACCACCATAGCTGCACATCATTCTATCTCAGGCCACCTCCATCTTCTCTGGCCAATAACCTGTAACTTGAATCCCAGAAGCAATAACCACCTGAACCTAAGCATTCATTAAACATCACCACAATTCTGCAGTGCAAGTCCACCATGACATAGACTCTGCTGTGCTATCACTTCTCAGCTGCCAGTTTGAGCTCCACCATTGCCTCAGTACCGTCTGTTGCAGCTCTTTCACTCTAGCTGCTTCCACCAACACCATCTGGCATTGCAGCCACCAGCTCCACCTGCACATCTCAAAAATCCCCAATGTAACCTGCAATTCATTCATCTCCCTGGGCATAAACCACAGCACCAATATCTACCAAATTAGCTCCACACTGCAGCACCAGTCCATCATCAAACCCTGGCAGCACCAATATCTAACAACCCTAATAGCTCAAGCATTATCAGGCCAACAGCTGCAACCACTTGCACCATGTGTATTTCATTGTCACTGCCAACACCAGTCTGAACCCATTCCTGCAATTCAATGCCTGTACCTATTCAAAAGACCATCATTATATTCTTTAATCGATTCTCGATCTGTTGAGCTTCAATCTTCCATTCCTTGACAATTTGACTGCATTACCAACACATTCTCAGAACAAGCCCATCCTGTAATACACAATCAAAGCACAACCGAACCTCAAATTATCATCTCAGTCTTCAATCTTTCCTGGAATCAACCCACAGACCAGTTATTCCTTCCAGATTTGAAACATAACCCTAACTGCATCTCTACCATTTTCTGAGGCTACGAATCAATTCCTACAGATCTCCTTTCTTTCTTCACCAAAATCAAACTAAACTCAATCGAGTTTAACCCATCTCTTCAACCTCCATTTTCCACGAAAACCCATCACACAGAGACTCTTAAATTCAATCTTTAATCACCAAACCTCTTCATTCGATCGTCTTCAACAGTGAACAACAGCCCCTCTCCGTTCTTCTCACTTCTCTCTCCGAACCTCAACTGCAGATAAAATCCCTAATTCCTCTCTCGAATTTCTCTCTTTCTCGATCTCATGGCTGCCTTCATTTCCTCTCTCCTCCGATAAACTCGGGTATGCCGCCCTCTGCATTTAAAAATCAATGAAGAAGAAGAAATAAATTTCTTCTCTGAATTTTAGGTATTATGTAAGAACCTGGATTTATCCACCCCATCTGGTAGGATAAGGGGTAACCAAGAATGACTATAAGCACCCACTCATTATTAAGGACCACCAAGGTTCTTTGCTCCATGCTTCTCTAGACTAAGCTCGTGGTGTTCGCCTCCTATTATCGGGCTAGGCTCGGCTCTCAATAGCAAAGTGCACGTGAACTGGCCTTTTTGCTCCTTTTCGCTCCAAATGGCTAATTTCTTCTTCTTTTCCCCCACGCGACTCCAGAGTACCTAATAACTCAAAAACACACATAAAGTACATAATTCACAAGAAAAATAACAAAGAAAGCGTAACTACTAGATAGTAAATACGGTGTATTCTACACCTATCAATGCGAAGCTCTCGCAAATATCTGCGATGCTCCCTTACTAGAGGATGATGATTCTTTTCGTGGAGTTTCCAGAGCAGTGACTCCCAGTTTCCTAAACGCACTTAGTGCCTTGGTATGTCTATATTTCCTTATTTCTGCATGATTTCAATTATAAACCTTATCTTGACGATTTCTTTATTTTCCTTTATAGTCTGGGAGAGCTTCCTTTGTTGTTGCCTCAGATCTCGAGAAAAGGCGCAACAGTCTCGAAAAGAAAAACCTTCAACTTAAGAAGAAGAATGAAGAATTGGAAGCTGAAGCTGTTTCTCTTCGCAAGAGAGATAAAGAACTTGAAAATGAAACTGCTACTCTTCGTGAAAAAACCAAACAATTGGAAGTTGAGTCCTCTTCTCAGAAGGACAAGATATCTAGCCTTCAAAATGCTAATCAACAACTTTATAGTATAAAATTCTTCTCTTTTTCTTGCTTTTGTTCGTCATTTATTTTTCTTTATCCGACTTATCATTTTGTGACGTTTATAACCTTTTCGATGAAGCCATTCTTCTTCACACATTTTCCGAGTCTATGGATAACGATGCTCTTCTTGCCCATCTCAATGTTTCTTTAAATAGCTTCTCAAATGACAGAATCAAACATCTTTCTCTAAATGAACTTCAATCCAAATTCCGTCTCTTAGAAGCTGATCATAGATCTAGTTTAAGTTTAGCCAACCAACTTAAACACCTACACCTTAGTTCCCAAGAGAAAATTAGTACTTTAAGGAAGAAGGTTAGTGATCTTATAGATGACAAAGATCGCATTGCTAATCAAGGTGCCCAAGCATTAGCAAAATTTCAAAAAAACTCTTCTTGAAGTTCAAGTTTAGCGGGATGAATCCATTCGCCAAAATACTATTCTTAGCGAAAGAGAGAATCAAATTCGTTCCCTTCTTCTCATAAACAGTGACGATGAGTTCGCTTGGCTGCGAAAGTTCTAGATGACGCTTGAGAAATAATTTAGGTGTTAATGTTAGTCTTCAAGTTGAGCATACAACCTTGATTAGGGATATGATTTCTGATAGAGAAGGTTGTTGATCATTCCTCTTTACTTAATTGTTTATTATATATGAAGCTGTTATTAAGTTGCTGATTCATTGTTCTACGTTCGCATAGGCCGAGAAGAGATTTCAGAAAAGAATTGAAGAACTTGAATCCGAAAAAGGGCAACTTGCAAAGGACTTTTCTCTTCGCAATGACAAGTATTCCAAGTTGAAGAAGCAACTACAAATTCTTGTGGCGAACTTCAAAATGATCTTGTTCTCTTTCGCAATGAAACTATTAAGACATCTGCGATGACAACGGTATCCCTCATTCTTCATACCCTTGTCTTCTTGACGAAATTCCTGAGAACATGCCTTCTTTGGATATCTCTGATAGCGATGATAGCGAAGAAGAATCTGATGATTATAATGAAGTAGAAGGATCTGATGAAGAAGAAGAATCACACAAGAAATAGCTCCATTTTCTTCTTTCTCTTTTTGTAACATCTCGTACATTTATCCTTTTAATCTTCCATTTTTATAATCTCTTATTGTAAGTTTCTTGGATCTCCAAATACAAATTCTACTTTTGTTGTCCCTTTCTGCACATGTTAAAAAAGCAATTCTTTTTTGCAATATAGTTAATCAATATATTGTGAGTGCGTAAATCTATATTATGAAAATAAATAACATATTCTCAATCTATTCATTCCCATACTTGCCTCTGTTATTTGTTTTCAAATGAAAGATTAAGCAAATAACCTTTAGATGATAACATACCTCAGCCTCGCAACTGTTCTGCTTTGAATTCTCGCGAGAGAATGTTTTTGGTTGTTTTCAAGATCTCATTTTTTATTTTTCTTTTGTGTGGTCTTATTTTGCCTTCCTAGTTAAAGGTCTTATTGCGCCACCTCTTGTCATTGCGACAAAATCGCAGGACGTCTTTACACTTTCATGTAAAGACCCATTGATTTTGCCTTATCATTTCTTAGTATTGTTGCCTCTCAGCAGATAATTTTATTGCGACAATATGACAGGCCTAGATTTTCTTGCGAAAATAAAGCCCCATGACATTGCCGTCTTGCGATTTAAATCGCAGGACGTCCTTACACTTTCATGTACCGACCCCTTGATCTCGTCTTATCTTTGTCTTTTGTATTATTGCCTCTTCAGATCATCGCACAAATATGACAAGCCTAAATTTTCTTGCGAAAATAAAGCCTCATGACATTTGCGTCTTAAGACACTTATCAGCCTCCCTAATGGAGGGTGCCGCCTTATCATCTCCCTGGTTGCCCTTCAAGGAGGCGTACATCGGCCATACAAGACTAGCTCCTCCCATCCGGTCTTAACAACAACCAGTTATTTTCGCAGCCTCTTATCCCTTTTACCTATATGGCTTGTGGTTACGAGACTGCACCCTAAGTGGAGTATTCTTCGGGCCGAGTGCAACATATGCCAAGACTTGCCAAGAATGGCCGAGACACTTCAAATGCCCGGTGCACTCTTGGCTCAACCGTGTACCTCGGCGCCTTGATCATACGACTCCTTAGAAGAGACCCTCGGTCGTCCAACCAGGGTATAACCTTATATATATAGTTGGAAATCCAAGGTATCTCTCCTGGATGGGCTTTCTTGACCCCAAATCTCCATGACCCAGTTCCGGGCGGTGTAACCTTTTTCCTGAGCCATGTTAACAGATACCCCCTTTTATGACGTACTTTAGGTCTTACATTGGCCTCTTGCGAAATTTTGATTCGCGAACTAGGGTGTACGCCATAGCAGGTTCGTTCCATTCTGATATGTCATTGTTTTTTTATTGTTTCTTGTCATCATTTCTGCGAGAATTTCGCGTATTCTTTTTTTTTATTATTATCATAGTCTTTGTATCTTCAGCTTGTCTTTATCATTCAAATCCCTGCGAAAGCTTCGCGTATTATTTTTTCGATTATCATAGTCTTTGCCTCTTTAACCTGTCTTTATCACTCAAAAATATAATTTTTTTTTTTTTTTTTTTTTTTTTGTTTTTTTTTACAACCTTCGCAAATCTAGAATCAACTATTCACTCCTTTCGCCTCTTACTTATGTTGCTCTCTGCTTCTTCATTATTTAAATTTCCTAATACTGCCTTCCCTTTTGCGAAATCATCGCAATTCCCAACTTTCTTCAGGCATTGGTTTCGCAACGTATTTTCTTCTCTCACCTTTATTGCGTCCACCATTAATCTTTCCATTCTTTGTTCATTTTTGATGTTTTGCTTCCAGTTATTCTTCTGAACAGCTCTTTCCTCGCAAGATTCCACATCAACTTCATAGCACTTTTGTCCTTCAACCCAATCTCCTTTTATGACTCCGACACCAGTGGGATGAGGAAATTTGATGCACTGGTGATAAGTCGATGCTATACCCAAAATCTCATGTAACCAAGGTCTCCCAATAAATGCGTTATAGGGAGATTCCACATCGACTATGCAGAACAAAATTTCAGTTGATAATCCTTTCAGTGTATTCGCATATGAGCTTCTCCTTTAGGCTTGTTGGCAGTACCGTTGAAACCATAGATCTTATAAATTGAAGGTATTAGATCTTCGTCCTTCCCTCCTATAGTCTTGTAAGTATGATAAAAAAGGATATTTACAGAGCTTCCAGTATCGATTAAGATTCTATTGATTGCCCATGAATTTTCTGCCTCATCATCTTCATCATCAACAGGTTTTGGGTTAATCTCCAATCTTACCACTAATGGGTTGTCATGCATCTCTCCACCCGCAGGTACTTCTTTTCCATGTAAAAGAAATAATCTGCTTTTTCCATTGCTTTAGTGGCGATGTCTTCGCGATGTTCATTATTTCTCTATTATCAGCATCTCTTGCGAAAACCGTACTGATAACACTATCATGAAAATATTCTATTGTCCTGTGCGAATGTACAATAGAGTTGCAAGACAAATTCTTGGCTTTCGCTCCAACTTCTATCACAAACGTTTCTCCTCCTTTTGTTGTGTTTGCTCTGTGAATTTCTGGCGGTGGTGGTAATGGTTGAGATTGAGGTTGATTTTTTAGAAATTGATTTAGTTTCCCTTAGTCTATCATTCTGAGGATGATTTTTTTTACATTTCTACAATCGTTTGTGGAGTGTCCATGAAAATGATGATAAGAACAAAATTCATGACTTCTATCACTCGGAGGTGGCTCACTTCCCATGTTCCATGGTGCAGGTATATTTTCCATCAAGATTATAGCTTCCCATATTTTCTCCACACTAGCATTCAGTGGTGGCATCTTGATTTCTTCCCTGCACCACCCTGTGACTTCGTTGTCCTCTATGATAACTCTGCCTCTGACTTCCATAAGTTTCTTGTGGCTGATCAAGTCTTTGAATTTTGTTATTTCCTCCACGGTTATAGAAGTTTCTCTCTCTCTCGAATTCCTCCTGATCACGACTTCCCATGGCTACCAACTTTCGCTGACCATCATCCGTTATCATTTCTTGTTGACTCTGCGAGGTGCTCGCCACTGTGTTTATTAGTTTAGGTAACAAGCTTGCATTTGAAACTTTTGAACTTGTGTTCGCAACGGGGTATGATTCCATCTCATTTTGTTTTTCCTCTAGAGCAATGTACTCCTCTTGAAGTTCTCGCAACTCAGTCATTGTGATTGTATTCTTGATTCTAAAAATTTGAATATATAGCAGATTGGTTGCGAACATAGCGTTAATGAATGATAAAATGAGATATCTCTCATTCACACGACCAACCATATTACTGCACATTGTCTTCCATCTCACGGTTAGATGCTTCAAGCTTTCACCAACCCTTTGTTTTAACCCAAATACATCTTCAATACCAGGTCGCGAGGAGTTATTACTAATATATGCCCCTAAAAATATAGCCTCGCAAATGATTGAAAGATGTTATTGTATTCCTCAGTAATCCTTCAAACCATTTCAAAGCTTCTCTTGTCAAACTTGATGCAAAATATTTGCACAAAGATAGCATCATGGTTCTCCCATTGTAACATACATCTCACATAAGCTTTGATATGTTGTATTGCACAAGTTGTTCCATCGAAAATGCTGGTTAACGTAGGTAAGTTGCACTTTGGAGGTATTCCTCCTAATTGTACTTCTTGTGTGAATGGCTTCATCCAATTGTCTCTTACCTCCTCCCATTTTATTATTTAACATTCCTCTCATTTCCGCCAATTCTCTCAGAATTTGTTCATTTACACTAGAATTTGGCTCCATTGGTCTTTTTAACTCCGCCTCTCTTCTTCTGCGTTCATGTCTGTTTTGACTTTCTTGTTCATCATTCTCTTCTTATCTTTCTCTGCGATCTTGTCTTTCATTCCGCTATTGAATTCACACACCATTATATCTATCATTTTCTCTTCTTTGCTGCCTTTCGATTCTCCTTTGTACTCTTTCATACTCTTCATTGATATTAGCATTGTTGCGATTTTGTTCTCTCCTTCTTTCTCTATTATCATGATTATTCTGGCGAATTGCCTCTTGTAACTCCTGTTCTTCCATTTCTGTTCTCAATCTTTCTCTTTCGCAAGCTAGGCGTGCTTGCTCAACATAGTGTCTTTCAATTTCATCTTCAATTTCTTTTTGCTTCCTCCGTGCTTCTCTCCCATGCAATATTCTTCTTCCTTCTTCCCGATTTTCTTCATCACCTGGACTATTCCGCCCCGACGTTTGCCTATTTCCTTGATTTCCATTATTTTGCCCATTTTGAAGAGTCTCGGGACGTGGGATATAACGATCTTCCATTATTTCTCTTCTTTCGCAACGTTATTCGCCTGGATTTTGCATTTCCTCTCGATTTTCTTCATTAGCATTTTCTATAGGTAAAGTTCTCCTTCTTTCCTCTCTAACTGATTTTGAGTTTGACCTTGTAGCGCTTCTCGACCTTCTGTTTTGTAATCTTATATTTTCCATCCTCAACTCATGATTTTGCCTTGTCAAATTTGCACGTTCCCCTGCTTCTAATCGCCTTTCTTCATGTATTGTTTGTCTCAATGTCTCTAATGCTGCGACCTCTTCATTTCCATGAATAATTTCTCTAATCACTTATCGGTCTCTCTCCTCTTGTCCATTGTTTATCAATTCTTTGTTCTTTCCCCTTTCGTCCACGAGTCCGATCTCCAAGTATGCACGCTTACTCTATCATAATCCACAGGTTCTATTCTAAGATCTTGGTTGAATTGGTGATTGAATTTGATTTTCTTCATTATTTCTTGTGTTCATTCTTGAGGATTCCCCATTTCATTTCTCCCTTCTCCAGCAAGTCTCCTACTCCTTCTAACAGTTGTTGGTTGTTCTGATGCATATCTTCTTCTAGCCATTTCTCAATTTCAGTAAGTTGTTGAAAATTATATGAAATTCCTTCCCTATTACTCCAAATTCTTTCAAATCACGATGTCAATCTTCACTCTCTCCCCTGTTTCTAGCGCCAATATGTAGTTGCAGGAAATCCTACACTACACCGCTCACAAGAATCCACACAATCAAACCATTGAAGATGAACAGTTATAATTTTTGTTGATTAATTTCTTGAATGTTTACAAGATAAAATGGAAAAGAGCTAAAGAAATTACAATCACTATAAACTTTCTCTCTCTTAATGACTTGCTCAACACTCGAAAAAGATCTCTCTCTCAATAGGCCTGTTCGGCTCTTTATATAGGGTGTTACATAATGGATGACAGCTAAGCTGTCCTTTATTTTCGGGAATAGCTTGCGAAGTGTCGCAAGTGTACAAATGCATAATCTCGCGACACTCCTAGTTCTCGCACCTTTCTCGTGTTCTGGCTGTCGTCATCCATTGCGTCACTTATTTTACTCGTCTGCGACACCTTCACTATGTAACATTTATGGATTTCATAGTGGTATTGGTGCTGCGATATTCTGATCCTACAAAGGTGATTGCCAGAGGTTGATTTATTATGCTCAAGACAAGCAAAGTAACATATTTTGGAGTAACCAAGGATTAGTCGCAGAAGCAATGAAAGTTCTGAGGACTTGTGAAAAAATTTTGGGGTTTCTATTTAAGAATAGAAAAGGCAATGAAGTTGCAGACACTCTGGCAAAAGAAGCACGTAAACAGGGCATACATAAACAACAATGGTTGATAATGCCGCATTTCCTTATTTCTGTTTTATCGAAGGATGTATGTTTTTCAAATTCAGTTTTTAATTCTAGCTTTCAAATTAGGGGTAAAAATCTGTTGGTAGACACTAATATCTCTACCCGGTTAGAAGAGATAAGGGAAACCAACAGTTTGGAAAACCTGGTGTAACTTTCTTTTGTTTCAATGCAAGTAATTTTCAAAAAAAAAAAAATGTTAATGACTTTGCATACTGAAATGTTGCCTGGTTGAAATCGGCTACAGTAACTATTAGTTTTCTACATTTATAAAGATGGTAGCATGCAGAAAATGGTTGATCTCACATGATCTTGTTAATAGCCAAGAGCCATATACCTCAAGCTCCCCTTAATAAAATGACCAACATATGTTTCGATTTTTCATTCATATATCATGATACAGATATATTACAAACTACAGTGGGAAAATGGTGATATAAATCAATCTTTTCTTTTTATTGAGACGTTAAGGATGTCGGTCTATGCCGGTCGACACAACTTGACAGAAGTTGCAATTTTTTTTCTTTTTTTCTTTTTTTTGAAGACAAATATAATTCACTAGCAGCACTTAAAGAAGCCACAATTATAGTACTCTAATAATAAATTGTATGATTCCATTTCATCCATCTAACTATTTAAACTTGGAATCAAACTCAGCCAAGATAATTTCACAATTCAATTCAAGTCATTCCGCAAGTGGAAAGGAAGACCCAAACAACTAGAGCAATCGTCACCAAAATCCTAAGGTTTTGATTTTCCTTCGGATCCAAACCAACATTTTGACTCGGCCCAAATAGAAGGACAAGTGAGTCTGTAAAAGTATATGTTTCTTAAGTTTTGATTTTTTTTTCCAAGTTTAGCCCTCCACCAAAGTTAGTAACCAACTATAGTTAGGCTTTATATTTAGGTTAAGAAAATGGGTGGGTTTGAGAAACAGATTGGGATATGGATAATATATACTGTAGAGATGTTGAGACTTGAATTAGACTCTAAAACAACTATTGCTTGTAATGGAAAGGATTGGTCGGACGTGGATATAATGAAATTGAAGCGAGTAAAAGACACCATGTTTATGTACCCTACATTTACAAATGATTAGTTATCATGTAATAATTAACAGATCCTCAGCGGCTTAACACGACTAGTGATATCATAACATATACCGTCCACAAAACGGCCCTACAAAATAAATTAGGTACGACATTAGATGGTTTGTATAAACTAAATTGGGTATTCTGATCTGTGGGCGTAAGAATGATACTCAATACCGTAAGAATTACATCCACAAACATAATACCGTAAATTTCGAATTGGCTTCAATGATACAGAGAATGAACAAGAATACTGCCCAAGCCATTCTATAAGGAAAAGCGTAAGAATGATACTCAATCATACCTGCTCACAAATTGCTCCAAGTTTACCTAATGTTAAACTTCCATCAGCTCGTGTAACAACAGCCGTTCCAACCTTCATATTCACACATTAAGCAAAATCAGCAATAACATTTCATCTTGAGACACAAAAATCAATAATGCATAAGCCATAGGTGCAATTAAAGACATTCGATTCTCAACCTTCTGGCACTCACCAATGGAGCCAGCATAGGATGCAGCGCAAATTTCCCCATATGACTATTAGAAAATTCAAATTTTCTGTAATCCACCCTCCAACATTTAATTTTATAAATACTTATCAAAATCTCATTAAAGTTGTTTGAAAGATAGAAACTTTTTACATTTAACGACATGGGTTTTAGCTATAAATCATGAATTGATTAAAACATATAGAATCGTGAAATTTGATTATCATTGCCTCAGCTTTGACATACATTTACTAATCAAAATTAAATCAAATCATTACTTAATTAGTTGTTTTACAAAGAATTCCAGTGGGAACTGGCTATGCTTGTTTTTAATACCTTCAAAATGAAGAAATTCGGAAGATACAATTTATCGAACAGTTATCTACCGTTAACAAAGTAAAAAAGAAACAACAAGAATTCTGATTTCCTAGAGAAGATTAGAAAGAAAAAAAAATTGATTTCGTAGAAAATATTCAAATATTTGGGGAGGACCGTACCTTCAAAACTAATCGGACATGCGTTTTGATTCAAGGATAAGATTGAACCCAAAGGAGAAGATTCAATCCGAAGGAGAAGAAAAAGAAAAATAAGGGAGAACGAAGAAGAAGAAGAAGAAGAAGAAGAAAGTTATAAAATGGATTTTTGTTATAGGGAAATCCAATATCAATAAGGGGAAAGCTGACTGAGGTCAAAATAAGTAGATTTGAGATCAATATGTGTGGATTCTGTGGAACAATAAAATCTCAAAAATCCATCAAACCTTCGATAGAATTTCAAGATGGTTCTCTGTAAAAGTTGAGAGTAGTTTAGTTTCTTAATAATGTTACGAAAATCATTATAACAGCAGGTGTAGTTAAGTTATAACAAAAATCATAAAATGGGGGTCGGGTGGTTGGGTACATATTTTAGTTTATGGGTGTGTCTAACTTCACGCACAGCAGGTGTGGTTAAGTTAACAAGTTAAGGGATGATAACGTCTTTTTCAACAGATTCCATTCCAACTAGATGTGTCGATTTGACTCTGTCCGTTGATCGCTGTCGTAAGCGTCAAAACTAATTTCACTTTCTTACTCACTAAATATAAATGAAGTACAAGGTAAGGAAGAGTTCGTTTCCACAGAGAGGCAATTGTTGTTATGCGATTTTCAGTTTCTAAGGTAACCAAGGGGGGATGTTTGTTTTTTTAACAAAGTAGTAAAATAAAATAAAGCAAAGCAAATAATTGGGGTAATCAATAAGAAGAAGATATTGGTCATGGGATAGTATCATTCACAAACATGTATTTTCATCAACGATTAGAATTGGTATTTTAATCTCTCGTTTACTAAAAGTCCTAGGATACCTTGATCGCAAGTATATCCCGCTAATTCCCTGATTTCATCACAACCACATTAAAAGATGTATATGTGAATTCTTCCTAGAAAGCAACCTAAAGTGTAAAAGCACAATTAGATTTAACTCCCTAAAAGCAATAAGTTCTATGGAATAAGACTAATCAAGGCAATCAAACGTGTAAAAGCACTAATTCAATTTAACCAAGGTTATGATTCATATGCAATTATAAAAATGTATCACTACAAGTAATAACCACACTATGCTACTTAGAATCAGGGATAAACAACTATTTCGTATTGACAACCCTAATCTAGCAATAGAAATGAAAGTAAATCGGATTGATTCCGGACTCAACCAAACAAACAATCAAATCATATGATAATATTAATAACGAATCATAAACAATAAAATATTGAGACAAAACTAATTCATTGAATCATATAACATGTTGAGAAATCAACTTTATCCCATAACCAATAATAATTGTTTAGCTACTCATAGCTATGGAGTTCATCATAAAAATATTAATTGAAAAGAAGAAGATGAACAAAAGCAAACCCTAGAAGCGTAAACAAAAGCGGCTCTCCAAAGTTCCAAGAATAATACGTGATATCCAAAGTTGTAGAAGTCTTTTCTTTAAATAGCTCTCTTGTCTCCAAAATTAGGTCTAGTCTTCAAAGTCCATTAGATGAAAATCCACCAAGCCCATAAGTGAGAGAAACCCGTGTAGAAAATATGCCCAAAAATATGTCGCCGGAAAACTGGTATTATGGCGGAAATCGCCGGAATCCGGCATAGGAAAAGTATCTCGGTGGTGGCAAAGTCCGCCTTGTCACCGGCCAACGAGTCCAACTTGTTCAACGGTACAACTCGGTCAACGGTCCAACTCGGGTCAACCAGGAAAGTCAACTGAGTTAACACCGAGTCAGAGTGTGAGTCAATCACTGACTAGCCTGACTGAGCTGAGTTGTGTTGGCTCAGGCCATTGCACAGGCCTGAGCTGTGCTGCACCATCATTGCGCATCAGCCACATTCTTCTTGTTTCTTAACTGCATCATCACCCATATATGTAGCTCCATAAGTATCTCTTCCATTTGAGCAACCACACACACACACACAGACCATCTGACTTGTGTACTCATAAATTCAGCTGCACTTGGACTCATTCTGCAATCTCCCAGCTGCTGCAACAACACCAATCTATCTTCCATGCAACCTCAGACAACTCCCATCTCAGTTCTTGGTCTGCAACTCAATTCCTCTCTAGACCACTGCATTGAATCCCATCACAAATGTAGCCGCAACATGCTAATTTCGCGTAACCCATTCCATTAGCTTCATTACCAGACCATCTCAACCTGCAACCTGAGCTACAACCACAGTGTCACCAGCAAATCGACCAACTTATCCATTCAACCCATTACAGCTGCAAATATCACTCCATGCACTTGAGCTAACACCACCTTCATCATAGCAACAACAACATCATCTCAACTCATCCTACCACATCCATTCTGCACCAGCTCAAGGAAAAGAACAATTTCTTCCCTGCAATAATCCTAAACATTCATCTAAGAATAACTCCATCTTCCGCAATTGCTTCAATCACAACACCATCACCACTGCCTGCCATTCTTCATCGCTTCTGCGTATCGGAGCGCATCTCCATTCCTCATGACTCACCATGAATCCACTAACAACAGAGTCAATCTCTTGGTTTGTGCCTCAACAAAAGCACCACCATATGCATTCCGGCTTCGCAAGCTCCTCTTACTGGCACTTGAGACCTGCAATACAAGCTAACACCAACATATTATTCTGCAGCTTCACGTTGCGACTCATTCTTCTCAGCATCTCAAGCTAGCTGATTGCATTAGCATCACTACCAGATTCCACTTGCCATCTACAGACCATCACCAGTACCACCAGCAAAACCTCCAATCGAAGAACCCACCGTGCTCCAGCTCAGTCATACTTGCAACATCATTTGCAATTCAGACTCATCATCACAATCTCAGGCTACTTCCTGCAATCCCAGACCATTCTTGAGCCTACCCCCAATCACGGACTGCACACAAGATTCGCCTCCAGCACTCAGCTCAAAACATTACCACCAACACACATTCAAACCCATTTGTAGCTTCATCATCTAAATCATTCAACAACAGCACCATCTCTAAATTCATTGCCACTGACCCATTCAAACTTACTTGCAGCTTCAGTTTCCTCATTACAGTTCAACCCCAAAACCTACAGCCATATATTTGTATTTCAGCTACCTTGCAATTCCACTCGACAGTAGCTCCATTAGCTTCTAATCATCTCTAATTCAACAACACCTCAAACCAACACCTGAAGCACCATTAGATCCTCTTCCTTCAACTCAGAGCAACAAATCCATCACTTCCTTCTTCATTCTGTAGCTATATTGTACTCACAACAATCTCATTCCTAAGCTACAGATGAACATAACAAAACCCTTAAAACATAGACACTAGCTCAAGCCACTCCATCAGTTCTTCATCTTCTTTGCCTGAGTCATCTCAAACCCTAAATTCTCCAAAACTCCACAACAACAACATTTCCATCAGTTTTTCAATCAATCCAAACCCGAATCGAGTTCAACCCAATCTTCACCCACAATTTCATTCTCTGTTCACAACCAAACCCTAACAGATTCAATTGCCGTAGCATCATCGTCTTCATTTCAGATTCATCTCTGAATTTCAACATCTTCCCTGTCTTGATTTTCCAGCCACAAAACCTATTTCAATCTCAGAATTCAAACCAATACAAACCCTAGCTCTAGTTTTATCCATCTGAGACAATTCGAACCCATCTTTGTTTTCAATCGAAGCTAAGAAACCCTCATTTCGATTTCCATCTTATCCCTGAGTTCTTCATCTGCATCTGTGCTCGAGCTCATTTTCATAAATCGAACAGACTTGCTGCCAAATCTTTCTGATTTCTCGATCCGTCTTCCTTTCTCTGAAATTTTGCAATCTCTCGGACAACATCCATTTTTCCTCACTCATCTTTAATTTCAGGTGAGATGTAATGAGAAGAGAAGAGAATTCTTGATATAGGGTTAAGCAGTGAACTGGGATCGTTATTTGCACCCACTGATGGATACGGCCGCCTTTGTAGTAACCCCTTAACCGGTGGATCGGATCCGGATAACACCGGCATGTGAAATGACCATAATCCTCATGTTGCGCCTATTTTCTCTTCTTTTGCTCCGAATAACTCCATTGCACCTAATAACTCAAAACGACACATAAGTTACATATTTTACAAGAAAACTCGCAAAGAAAGCATAAACTATAGATATAAAATTAGGTGTTTTACGACACCTATCAGATTCCCCCACACTTAGACTTTGCTAGTCCTCGAGCAAATCAAACAAAACAATTCAAAAAGATACATACAACTCCGTGTCGTCGAGGCTACGGTCACTTTTAGCATAAATAACAAGCCTTTAAACCCCTAGGTGTCCCTAGTGGACGAGTTATAGTCTCGTGAGGGTTTACTAGAGATATACCCACAAAACCTATTTTTCCAACTTACTAGTTCTCCGTAATGATATCATCCAACGCGCTAAGAAGACATAGAAATTCTGCACACTAGTCATAAGAATTTAGACACATAAATGAACACAATCTCATTCTTAAAAGTTGAGAGAGAAATAACCATCCCTTATCGAAAGAATTTCGGGTTCGGAATGATCGAAAGTCTTGACTCTGCCTCACAAGAAAGGGTTTTGTGAAATTGCTCTCAATAATAAATAGCTTTTTATGGGTCACACATGTGTCCAGGTAGGAATGAAGAGAGAATCCTGCGACACGTTGAATGGTAGGAAGGCAAAAACCCTCCGAAGTATTTTAAAAACCCACATCTTTTATTCATTTTTGAAAACCCAGTTTTCTGACGATCTCTACGAAAGGAAATCAACCACTTAACGAAGGTGGGAATATGCTTACTTACCTCGTTATCCGTTTGGCGTGCAACTAGCACCACTCTCACAGCATCCATAGAAACGTCTTCGGTCTTCAATCGGTGTCTTCATCTTCGTCTTCGGTCTTCAACTCTTGATGATAACTCTTGAACTTCGTAGAATCTTGACAATGTAATTTTTTCCTCTAATTCCTTATTGCTTGAAACTTCTTTGTAGATATTCCTTCTTCCATTGACTTTATTGAAAGAATACAAAACTAAAAACGAACTATACAAACCCAAAATATATTTTTTTTCATTTTTTTTTAATATAAAAAAAATAAAACAAATACAAAATAAAAACGAAATTAAACAATAAAACTAGTAATGAACCTAAAGAAATTTTCTCTTGTTTTTTTTTTTTTTTTTTTTTTTTTTTTTTTTTTGAGACAAGAGAAAGTAAAATACAAATAAAAAAAAAATGTAAGTACAAGGCCATGGTGTAAGTACTTTACCGCTCGATTCTTCACAACTTATATGTCTTGATATCATAAACTTCTCGAACTCTCATCCTTGATAATTTTCACTCTTGTACAATAGTCTTCAACTTATAAAAAAAATTCTGCTCCTTATCTTGTTGCTTTACTTGAATTTGAAATCTGCCCATTTATGTACCGTTGCTTGTAAACCTCGAACGTGTTCAACTTTACTTCAAATTTGTGATGCTCTTCTTGTTGATGATGATTGTGTTTCTATGGACTTGTTGGTGTAGAGAGAGATAAGGTGGATGGTGCTAACTGCGAACAAGATTACAAGTGGTATGTAAGTTAGCAATTCGATGTCACCATCATGGTTGATAAAAATAGCACTCAAGAGATCAAAATAGTTCTTCTATGGTGGGAGGTTGGGTAGCTCACCATTCTACCCGGAGTTTACGTACGGTGACACACACTCTAAAAGCATAAATTTAGACAGGTACAAAGAATTGAAGGTCGGTGCCTCTCATGATGTAACATGGGTAGTCTCCACTATAGGGGATCACTACTCTAATACCGAATTCAGTCTGCACCTTATTTGCCACTGGCATGGTTAAATCCAACTTTAACTCTCATACAATTAAGAAACCCGATCATATTCCCTGTCATCTCTAAGTTCAGTCACTCTTATAAGAATCTCGATGTAATCTTAGCGACATGTATACTATGTGACTCTAAACTAACTACAAGTTGGAGTTTTCTTATTCACTATTTTACACAAAAGTTGAAAATTTCAAAAAATTACAACGCAAATGCTTAACCACTCCCCCACACTTAAACTTTACATTTTCCTCAATGTAAATTGAATCGTCCAAAGTAAGTCAAGGTGGGAAATTCTAACAAAAAATCAGAAAAAATAAAAACAAGACAAGAAAAAGCTAAAAACAAGACAAGAAATAAATACAAGACAAGAAATACTCATCCGATGGGTTGCCTCCCATTTAGCGCTTGGTTTAAAGTCGTCAGCGCGACTATCTCCTTGCTTTCTATGACTCCTCCAGAGGGAGCACATCCACAAAATTAACTCATTCCACCACTTCGGAAGTGAAATTCTCATAATATGGTTTCAACCGGTGCCCATTAACTTTAAGTTCTTTTCCTGTAGCTATGCTACGAATTTCCACTGCACCATGAGAAAACACATTAGTAACAATAAAAGGTCCGATCCATCGTGACCTTAATTTACCCGGAAATAAATGCAAGCGAGAATTAAACAAAAGCACTTTCGCCCAATGCAAAATTGTTTCCTTGAAATCATGTTATTATGAAATGCTTTTGTCTTTTCCTTATAAATGCGTGAGCTTTCAAATGCATCATTGCGAAGCTCCTCTAGCTCTTGGAGTTGTAACTTCCTTTGCTTTCCAGCCCCATCCATCTCCATATTGCATTGTTTAATAGCCCAAAACGCCTTATGCTCAATTTCAACGGGTAAATGACAAGGTTTACCATACACAAGCCTAAAGGGAGACATCCCTATAGGTGTCTTGAATGCGAATCTATACGCCCACAAAGCATCATTAAGTCGCATGCTCCAATCTTTCCTTGTTGGGTTCACCGTCTTTTCTAGAATAGATTTCACCTCCCGATTAGACACCTCGGCTTGTCCATTTGTTTGGGTATGATAAGGTGTTGCAATCTTGTGCGACACATTGTACTTCGTCAACAAGCTTTGTAAAATCCTGTTTTTAAAGTGAGAACCCCCATTGCTAATTATGGCTCTTGGAATTCCAAACCTTGCAAAAATATTAGCTTGCACAAAATCTGAAACCACTTTAGAATCATTAGTTTGGGTAGCCTTAGCTTCCACCCATTTCGAGACATAATCAACCGCAAGTAAGATATAAAAATTCTCATGGGAGTTGACAAAAGGCCCCATAAAATCAATACCCCATACATCAAAAAATTCAATAAATTGAATAAAAGTTTGTGGCATTTGATTTCGGGCACCTAGATTGCCGGTTCTTTGGAACCTATCACAAGTTGTACAAAATATATGTGAATCCTTAAACAAAGTTGGCCAATAGAAACCACTTTCAAGTACCTTGTGAGCGGTCCTCTTACTCCCAAATCCTCCGCAAGCATAAGAGTGACAAAAAGACAAGATAGAATTAAATTCAGATTCGGGAACACACCTTCGTATTACTTGGTCACTACCATGTTTCCATAAGTATGGATCATCCCATATGTATTGGTTCCCCAAATTCTTAAGTTTGTCCCTCTCAGCACGAGACAAGTTCTTTGGGATTTGTTTAGAAACTAAGTAATTCACAATATCGGCATACCATGGTTCTCCAAAGGCAATTGAGAATAGTTGCTCATCCGGGAAACTTTCACGCAATGGGATAGCTTCCTTGTCCACAACAAGACGGGTCAAATGATCCGCAACGGTGTTCTCAATCCCTTTCTTGTCCTTGATTTCAATATCAAACTCTTGCAAGAGTAATATCCATCGTATGAGCCTCGGTTTCGCCTCTTTCTTTGTAAGCAAGTACTTAAGCGCTGCATGATCAGAAAAGACAACAACTTTTGTACCAATTAGATAAGAGCGAAACTTTTCTAAAGCAAAAACAATGGCTAATAACTCTTTTTCAGTGGTTGTGTAGTTTTGTTGGGCCTCATTTAACGTTCTAGAAGCATAATAAATAGCATAAGGAAGCTTCCCCACACGTTGCCCAAGCATCGTACCAACCGCATAGTCACTTGCATCACACATGAGCTCAAAAGGCTTACTCCAATCCGGTGGTTTAATGATAGGGGCTGAAATCAAAAGTTCTTTCAAACGATTAAATGCTGCCATACACCTTTCATCGAAGTTAAAAACCACATCTTTTTGCAATAAGTTACAAAGTGGTGATGCTATCTTGGAAAAGTCCCGATGAATGTACGATAGCAACCTGCATGACCAAGAAAAGAGCGTATCTCCCTCACCGTAGTGGGAGGGGTTAGAGAACGAATAAGGTCTATCTTAGATTTATCGACTTCCAAGCCTTTAGAAGATATTATATGGCCTAAAACTATGCAATGAGTTACTATAAAATTGGCACTTCTCCCAATTCAGCACAAAATTTGTTTCAACACATCGTTCAAGGATTATAGACAAATTGTTCAAGCAAATGTCAAATGAATCACCAAAGACACTAAAGTCATCCATGAACACTTCGATTATGTTTTCAACATATTCCGAAAAGATACTTACCATACACCTTTGAAAGGTAGCTGGAGCATTGCACAAGCCAAAAGGCATCCTTCTATAAGCAAAAGTACCGAAAGGACAAGTGAAAGTAGTTTTCTCTTGGTCCTCTGGCGCTATCACAATCTGATTATAACCTGAATAGCCATCAAGGAAGCAATAATAAGAGTGTCCAGCTAAACATTCAAGCATTTGATCAATAAAAGGTAAAGGAAAGTGATCTTTTCTAGTAGTGGCATTCAATTTTCTATAATCAATACAAACCCTCCAACCGGTTTGCACATGAGTTGGGACAAGTTCGTTCTTATCATTCTCCACCACTGTCACACCTGATTTCTTTGGTACTACTTGTACCAGGCTTACCCACTTGCTATCGGATATGGGGTAGATAACACCCACTTCCAAAAGCTTGAGTATCTCCTTTTTCACAACTTCCATCATAGGGGGGTTCAAACGACGTTGCGCTTCCCTTGTAGGCTTTGCATCGTCCTCCAAACGGATTTTGTGCAGACAAACGACAGGGCTTATACCCTTGATATCGGCAATTGTCCATCCTATGGCCGTCTTGTACTTCCTTAGTACCCTTAGAAGTTTTTGCTCCTGTAAATCACTAAGCTCATTAGAAACAATCACAGGTAACTCTTCATTATCACCCAAGTACAAGTACTTTAGGTGATCGGGAAGAGGTTTCAATTCTAAAATTGGAGATTTAACAATTAAACGTATAAGCTTTTCATCATTGCATGGTAAAGAAATAAAAGAGATATTATGAGTTTCCGGGCATCCTTGTAGTGAATTAAGATCACCAAGGGCTTCCTTGACTTCATTACCACACTCTACACCATTATCCATGGATATAGTTAACACGGTTTCCAAAGCGTCATCACCATTTAATTCAAACATTTGTTGTGCCAATGTATCCATAACATCAATGGAGAAACAAGAGTGGACATCACTAGGATATCTCATCGTCTCGAAAATATTGAAACGTATTGTTTCTCCATCAAACTCCATAGTCAACGTTCCCTTGTCCACATCAATTATGGTTTTCGCCATTTTCATGAAGGGACGCCCAAGTATCAATGGAAGAGACGAGTCCGGTGAACCTTCATCCATCTCTAACACACAAAAGTCAGCTGGAAATACAAGTTGATTAACCTGCACAAGAACATCATCAAAAATACCCATTGGGTAGACATTAGATCGATCGGCTAATTGCAATACAATTTCAGCCTTTTTAAGAGGACCAAGATCAAGTGAATTATACATTGATGCAGGCATAACATTAACGGATGCACCTAAATCCAACATAGCTTTGTTAAATATTGTGTTACCAATTGTGACGGGAATATCAAAACTACCGGGATCCTTGCACTTAAGTGGGAGTTTGTGTTGTAATATTGCCGAAGCATTCTCCCCCACACTAAGCACTTCATTACCTTTGAGCCTTTGCTTATTGGTACACAAGTCCTTCAACACCTTTGCATACTTTGGAACTTGCTTAATATCATCAATGAGTGGTATGTTCACATGGATCTTCTTTAGAATGTCTAAAATCTCCTTTTCTAATTCCGCCTTCTTAGAACTTGCAAATCTGCGAGGAAAAGGTAAAGGAGGAACATAAGTAGAAACCAGACGATGCAAAACTCTGGCCCGACGGTAGCAATTTCATCTAACTGAGGACACTCCCCATCGTATGTTGAAAAATGAACACGTGGCGTCCATTCAATGGCTGGCGCAGAGGGGTAGGGAAATTTTTGGTTTAAACGATCCGGAGCCCGGCCCATTCATTGAAAATCTTGTTGTTTTTGAAGAAGAATAACAGCCTTGTGAACAGCTGCTATTGTGGTCTTTTTCTCTTTCAATAAAGTAAGCTTTTCATTCAATGAAAGTGAACGTTCGAGCAAATAAAAGTAAAAAAAAAAATTGGGTTTAGTCATAGTTCAAGGTGGCTTTTCATATGCGATCAAGAAGATAAGAGGAAAAAAAAATCAAAAGATGTATAAAAAATTAAACTTCCTTTTTATTTCAAATCTTAAACTTCATAATATGAGAGACAGAGATTACTGGAGAGGACCATTTATATTTGTAATTATGCCAAGAGAAATGATAATTAGCTGCTTGAATTCATTATATTGTTCCCTATACCAAAATCTAGAGGTGTAAACGTCCGCCCTAAGACGTTCCTAAGACACGAAGTCGCGTGCTTCACATGCCATGTGCCGTCTTTGTCTTTGTGCTAACGATTTAAACGTGATGTGCCGTCTTTGTGCTTTACTAGTCAAAAGCTAAGCAAAGCCACACCCACGGGCACAAAGACACGAATAAACGTGCCGTGTTGTGCCGATCTTGGCACACGTGCTATAAACAATTTGAAATCACTTAATGTATACATTAAGTCGGACATTATCACAAGAATTTAATTAGACAACATATCATTTGAAATTATTTCAAGTAAAATTAACAAGTTTATTCAATAAAAATAAATAGCCCATCAAATATAAAATTGGATTATTGTCATGTAAATTAATGTTCTAGTTAAATATAGGTGACGACATTATAACAACGATATTGAAATATATTTTCCAAATATTTAGGTATTATATGTGTTGTTATAAAAAGCCAACATAAAATGTTAAAAACTAGCTAGAATAGTGACTCTTTTGTGAAATATACAAAAAATGTGATGTATTATGCCTTATTATATGGTGTATTTGTACATGTTATGACGTGCTCTCTTAACGTCTTTGTCTTTGGCTGGGCCACGTGCTTATCCGTGCTCAGCGTCTTTGTCTTTGTCTACTCGTGCCAATTAGTCAAACCCAACACGTCCCATTTAACTAACGTCTTTGCCGTCTTTGTGTTGTGCTCAAATTTTAAGCGTCTTTGTCTTTGGTTGTCTTCGTCTTGGCACAGCCCAATTTACACCTCTACCAAAATCTATACCAGCGTCTGTAAACTGATCTTTACAAGTTTCTCCATCTACCCCGGCAGCACCCGCGTGTATGATAGCAGTTACATAATCTTTACCACTGAAATCTTTCATTGCTTTTTGAACGTCATCAAAAGCCATAGAATAAAATTCTATACAACCCCCTAGGCATCCTTTGGCTCCCGGTTCTGCTTTTCCATCTTTCAGAATGCTACCAATATATGTCTGGATATAAGTTGCATAATTCGAACACAGCTCCATCGATATTACAGCAAGTCCGAAAATATCAGAAGTTTTGCTCAGAGGGTTGGCTTCGAGAGATGAAACGCAAAAGTCATAATTTAGTTGGAAGTCGCGTGTTGATATATTCTTACATTGATCACTGATTATATCTCCATTTACAATCACCCCACCATAAAAGTTGAGAACAAGAAAAAGAGTGAGGATTGATGAAAATAGGGAACATAACGAGATTGATTGATTCATGACTTATCTTTTGTTTAGGGTGCAATAAAAGAATGATCTTTAGAAAACCCTTGCTACTGTTCAATGTTATAAGACTCTGTGACATTTATAGGTGGTGATAAATTCTTAACCTTTTGAAAATACAATTTGGTATTAATGAGATATTATGCTGTTGATTTTGGTATTAATGAGATATCATTTTGACCCAGTGAACCTGGGTTAAACCACTGATTGGCCCACTGACCCTTGACCCAGTAGTTTTTCCGATTTGATGACGGGGCCGGTTTTCAGAACATTGAGTGATATACATCTCGCGGATCTAATCCTGCGGATTGTCCCGTAAAAGAGAAAGAATGAGAAACCTAATGACCCGGCGAATTTGCAGGGTAGGTTGAGTGTGGATCCCACCCCTTGTGTGGTACAGCAACAACCCGCGGGATGTAAATCATTTTCGCTCAACATTTGGCCCAGTGGTAATGACGTGGAAGGCTCTTGAAGCAAGTCCAACTGTTCTGATCAAAAATAATTTAAAAAGACGGGGTAATGATTTGCCGTCCAATTTGGTTCTTCCTATAAAACATCTAACAGTTCGCCGGATAGTCTCTTGTCACTCCATCCATGGTTAATTTTTCACTCTTTAGATAAAGATTCGCTGAAAATCTAATGAATGGTAGTTACAAACATAGCCACCTGTCAGCTAGTGACTGACGGGGGGAGAAACACAGAGGCTTTTCCGGTACGGAGGATTCGGAGTTGTTTCGTATCATAAATGGCATAATATATCTCATTAATACTCCCTCCGTTCCAATTTAGATGATGTTATAAAGTTTTTCACACAGATTAAAAAATATCAAAAAGAATAATTTTTTTCCATATCTACCCATATTAATACCCTCTTAAAAATTTAAACTTCATAGTTTTTAGTTTCTAGATTATGAATCCACATATAATTGTACTTGGGATCACCAAATATCCCAAGATGATAGAGAATAGATTTAAATCTTAAACTAAATTAATTATCTCTCACTTATTACAAAGAGAATGAATGTTATGTTGTGATTCCAAAGCAGGGGTAAATCTGTGAGAATATGGAGAAAATAGGTAAACCTTCATCTATTTTGAAACACAAAAAATCCCTTAAAACATCATCTAAAGTGGAACGGAGGGAGTACCAAATTCAATAGCATAATATCACTCATTAACCTGGCTAAATTGGGGCCTATAGAGATTAATTGGGGCCTATCACTACGTGACAAAATAGAAACATTTTGAAGTAAAATGAAAAGCCCCTTAACCAAATATTTTTTTAATGACAAATTTACCCCCTAATTAATTAGTGTTAATTCGGTGATTAGAGGTAAAATATAGTGTTAGATGTGAAATTAACGTGTGTTAATGAATCATCTGAACATGAAAATTTTTGAAAATTTGAAATTTTTTGAAGAACATAAACTCAGAATCGGTATATGTTTTTATTGGTATCAACCGATTATCCAGAATCGGTTTATATGGGCATGAACATAAACCGATTGTGGGTAAATTTTTTTTTATGTGTTGTTAAACATCAAATAAAATCAAAATTCATTTTATACCCGAGTTAAGAATGAGTATGACTTCATACTCAATCTCAGATCGTTTAAGATGTTATACTCGCTTTCAGATCGTTTAAGATGTTATACTCGCTTTCAATTCGCGTATGAAGTTATACTCTCTTTCGATTCGAGTATAAAGTTATACTCGTTTTCAAATTGGGTAAAATCATACGGAACTATTTTATTTTTCATTTGTAATCGAAATGAAATTCATACTCATTTTATGATCGAGTATTAACTGAAGAAAAAAAAATGGATTAAGCAGAATCGGTTTACACGATACATATGTAAAAACCGATTCCTGACATTGCACAACAGGAATCTGTTTATAAGAATGCTCATGTAATCCGATTCTAACAAAAAAAGATGCAGAAAAATTGAGAATAACAATCGGTTTACTCGACACACATATAAAATCCGATTCTAACATTATACATTAACAATCGGTTTTTATAAGTGCTAATGTAATCCGATTCTGGTTCAAATTTCTTGAACCAGAAAACATATCAAGGACAATCGGTCTTCGTGGGCATGAACATAAACCGTTTCTATTTGCAATCGGATCACATATACATTCACGTTAACCGATTCTGATAAACCAGGAAAAATTTGATTTCAAAATTTTCAATTTTTGAGCAATTTTATGTTACTAAAACCTAGTTTATAGGATTGGGTTGAGAAGAAAAGAAGAAGAATCAGTTGAAGTGGAGATGGAAATGAATTTGATTTTCATTTTAGTTTTTAATTTTATGATTTTGGTTTTATGATTTTGATTTTGATTTTGATTTTAGTTTTTAAATTTTATGATTTTAGTTTTATGATTTTGATTTTATGATTAGGATTTGATAGAGGGTAAAATGGTAATTTCATCAAATTTAGACACCCATTATCATTCTTTATGGGGTGGATGAAAAAATACATAGGCCCCAATTAAGGCCCCAATTTAGCCAGGCTCATTAATACTAAATTATATTTTCTAAAGGTAAAGAATTAAGAATTGATCACTACTGTTTTACTTTATAAATGTCATAGAATCTTATTGCACTCTATACAAAAGATAAAAGTGATGAATCAATCCATCTCTTTACTTTCCCTATATTCATCAATCCTCACTCTTTTTCTTGCTCTCAATTTTTATGGTGGGGTGATAGTAAATGGAGATATAATTAGTGATCAATGTAAGAATATATCAACACGCGAACCCCAACTAAATTATGAATTTTTTGTGTTTCATCTCTCGAAGCCAACCCCTGAGCAAAACTACTGATATTTTCGGACTTGCCGCAATGTCAATGGATCTATGTTCGAATTATGCAACTTATATTCAGACATATGTTGGTATCATTTTGAAAGATGAAAAAACAGAACCGGGAGCCAAAGGATGCCTAGGGGGTTGTATAGAATTTTATCAATTTTTTGGTTGAATAGGCCTTGGATTTGAATTCTTGGGTCAAAAAGATGAGCAAAATATGGTTGTGGTTTAAATAACCAAGATTTCAAATATACTTTTTTAAGTATCCAAATTTGGGTAATCTGCCCAAACAATTAGAGACGTGTGATTAGAGCATCTCCAATGCTAGGGGTCAAGGTCTTAAATTGGTATGACACATACGATTTAAGACATTTTATACCAACTTTTCATCTCCAACACTAGCGTGGTCTCCAACATTAGGGTGGTCTCCAACACTAGGGTGGAGGTCATAAAGGAAGATGACATGTCCATGTGACCCATGATCATGAAGAAGGTCTAAATAAGACTTTCTCCTTTACCCATGATCCAAACAGTGTAGATGAATCAAGGGATAATTTCTTTAAGAATTTTTGTGGTAAAGCATCGACGTCACCTTGTATATTTGGACAAACTTTACGGGTTTGTCGCTACTTGTCAACTTGTACGAGAAATTCAATTGAGAAGGATTTGGGGAAGATTAAGACCAAGGAAGACGTGGAGATAATGGAATTATTGTCGGTGTTTTGAGGGTGAATGTGATGGTAACAGTGGTGGAATTATTGTTGGAGATCATAAACTAGTGATTTTGGTTGTGCATGATATATTGTAAGTGATTTTAGGATAAACCTATACTTATCCACGAAATACACAAGATGCACCTGAGTGCATAATGCATATTCTCAAAATAAATAAATTTTTGCTAGGTGCACCCGAGTGCATTATGCATATATTTTTTCGGTTCTTATAGGAAAAATGTTTTGTCCAGGTTGCACCTGGGTGCATAATGCATATTCTTATAGAAAATAAATTTTCCCGAGTTGGATCCGGGTGCATAATGCATATTTTTATAGGAAATAACTTTTGGTCAGCTTGCACCTGGGTGCATAATGTATCCACGACATGGTTTAAAATAATTAAAAAAAAATCTTCGAATTTCATATCAACAATGGATCTTGTTTTGTAGAGATTTCGAGCCCTTTCCAAAAATATAAATTTTACTAAAATCCGGCTTATATTTCAGTTAAGACCTTTCTCGCGATTAATTTTAAATTGGAAAATAAAAATAAATATGAAAGAGAAAATGATATGATAATGACGTTCAAAAAGCAAAGAAAGATTTTAGTGGTAAAATAAAGATTATGTAACTGCTATCATACACGCGGGTGCTGCCGGGATAGATGGAGATACATGTAAAGATCAGTTTACAGAAGGTGGTGTAGATTTTTTGTATACCAGGGAAACAATATAATGAGTTAAATCAGCTTATTGTCATTTCTCCTGGCATAATGACAAATATACATGGTCCTCTCCAGTAATCTTTGTCTCTCATATTATGAAGTTTAAGATTTGAAATAAAAAGGAAGTTTAAGTTTTTAAACATAAACTTTCAATTATTTTTCCTCTTATCTTCTTGATCGCACATGAAAAGGCACCTTGAACTATGACTAAACCCAATTTTTTTTTTACTTTTATTTGCTGGAACGTTCACTTTCATCGAATGAAATCCTTACCTAATCGAAAAGAGAAAAAAAACCACATGGCAGCTGTTCACAGGGCTGTTCTTCTTCTCTCTTTCACGCTTCAAAAACAACAAGGTTGTTTTTTTTTTGGAGCTGGTCAAACATCATTTTCAAGGTTAGTCTTGAAGAGTTTTATCAATGTAGGTGCAAATAATCCATGGATCTAGGTGGAATCATCCTGACTAAGGGCGCACCAGGCGAAACGAGTACTAGAAGCACTGAATCACCTCATCAGGCACGGGGCACGGGAAAGAGGAACAGAGACAGCTCGAAAAGCCGACATGAAGGGGAAAAAGCTTTGATGTGATGCTCGTCGAGTTCGAGGACAATTAATGCACTGACAAGGTCGGTAAGGAGATGAGAGAAGCTCGGCCAAAACAAGACTCGGCCAAGCATCGAAGAGCGATGCGATCATATTCACCCAACGGACGACATCGGGCGATGACACCGCTCGGCTAAATGACTCGGCTCGATAAAAAGTAGAGATCGACCGAGGCACCAACAAGTCGCCCGAGAAGAACATCCAGGAAGCTATACCAGGCTCAACACTGTAATATTGATGTATCATCGCCTGTAGCTATAAATAGGGATCGTGTAGGAAGGTAGAGGGAGGATTTTTTGGAAAGAAAAGAGAGAGAAAGGAGAGTAGTAGTAGGTATTGGTGAGCATTATTGTGTGTGTTGGATCCTTGTAATATTGCGTGAAGTAATAAGATCATCCCTTAACCCCCGTGGACGTAGGTAACCATACCGAACCACGTAAATCTTGTGTTCTTTGATGCCTTTGTTTGTTTACTTCTTAGTATACTTCATTCGGATGTAGTAGTAGGATTTTCTACATCTACATTCTGGCGCCGACTAAGGGGACCGTATAACATCTTCGGATACCTTGAAATCGGTTACCAAAAGAGGAAAGTCCAAGCTCCTAAGCCACCTTGCGTGCTAGTTGACGCTAAGAGAGAAACTCTTTTGGTTTTTTTATCTCTGTTTTCCTAGCAAAACCTTATTGAGTTCGATATAAGTTCGCTTTGTGTTCTTGCTTTTTATCTTTGTTTTCTTAGCAAAACCTTATCGAGTTTGATATAAGTTCGCTTTGTGTTCTTGTTTATTATCTTTGTTTTCGTAGCAAAACATGTCTTTCGTTTAAACAAAGTCGTCAAGACTGTTTCATTAAGCTAGGCTATTAGCTTAAGACACCTCAGCGAGTTATTGGAAGATCCGTGAGCTCCCGAAATAACATCTTTCGATGTTGGTAGAAGCTAGAAGGAAATCCCATCTCGCTGGCCGTCATCTATTGTTTCAGACCTCGTTAAAAGAGAGATTCAATAGCTCCTATCAACATCTATTGAGGATAGTTGATGCTAAATGAAAGACTCTAACGGTCGTAACGCATAGGTTGCTAGATTTATCATCTAATGATCACCTCCATGATTTAAGGATAGATATCGTTACATTTGTCTTCATTTATTCGTTTCGCCGTTTAAATCCTTGTTTTTAGCAAATTGAACAAAGCACAATAATGGTGGAAGCAAGACTAGCTCAGAATCATTGAGTCTAGTTTTCGGAAACTATGGCTGGAAGGATTATAGTGAGCGGTTCGTTAGGCGAATCTCATTTTGATCCTACACTAGAAGCCTCACAGTATCAGTAGAAAACTGTAGGAATCCTACGGTTCAACCATCTCCGGAGAATTAAGAATCGGTATAGGAAGGCCATCAAAGACAAAGCGTTTGTTGAGGGTTGTCATTACTATCCATCGTCGCCAAGAAAGAAATCTTCCGATTTAACGTACGGGTGATTAATGACTTCTGGCGCTAGGAATGTTAGGACAAATAATGATTAATGCATAGGGAAAGTACCGAAAGCGATGTGTCGAGACAGCTTTTCAAAGATTGTCCTTTACGGCCAAAACTATTTGATTCTGAGACCAACACGCTAGCGTAAATGGAAGTGTACTATAAGAACTTTTCCGCCTTGCACTGCAGAACTGCTGTACTCTATCCTTAACCTTTTCAAAAGCAGTTCGAAGTAAGTCTGTGTACTTTGCCGACGTAGGTACGAACGGGGCGGGCGGCCGAGGAACGAGGACGATATCGAAGGAAATGGCGAGCACCTCCAGGACGAGCAGGATCCTAAGAAACCGAGTCACGGCGGGATCTAGTGTGCAAGAAGGACTCACGGATTCCCGACACGACGATCATCGGCCAAACAACCAGGGCGGGACTCAGGCATTAATCAAAGGCATGACTACTGTCGACGAGGAGGTCGATTTAGGCCGAGACGACGATCTCCCACCTGGGATGCTGAGGATTAACCCGAGCCAGGTGGGGCGGAGGAATGAGGACGACATGGAAGAACTGCATCGGATACCGAGGAGGAGGAGGAAGTGCAGACGATACAGGAGGAACGAGGGAGAGAAAGACAACCGATAGAGTACCAGCGAGAACTAGAACGAGAAGGTGAGAGGCTTAGTGATGGTTATTTTCAATGATGTTGTAGTAAGAAGGGTTGTAAGGTTGTCGTTCACTCGGACTTGACGAGATTGTTTTTAAGAATTAATAAAATAAAATAAAAGAAAAATATATATACAAATATTGTCACAGGATGAAGAGATGTGCTGGGACTCAGGATTCGGCCAAGCTCATAACAAAAGGTTCAAATATTAATTCTTTTAACAATTATCGCTCAACAAATAAAAACACGGACTCTTATTTTTGCCAAGATAGATCCTCAAAAGATTGGTTGTAAATCCTAAGCATGATGTATCAAAACAATTAAGCTGAGCATACATCATCAAATTAAATGACAACCAATTAATTCAAATCATTTTTCAATTAAAATTAATGCAAAAGTCTAAAAAAGAATTAAATAATTTTACCCATGTATGAAATTCGTCTTCCTCCGTCGTCCCAGTAATGGGGTTTAGCTCATCATGTTGGAAACACGCTCAAAATATGATTTTATTGCTCAAAGGCGCTTACAAATGATGAAAAGGAGAGATATCAAATAAACCAGGAATTTGCAATGCATGAAAAGCGTTACAAACCATTTATTCGAGAGATCGTTAAATATTAACTATCATTTGTTACTATTTTTTAAGTCTGCCTCCAATATACGACCCACGGTTGAGAGTCGTCAAGACCTTTGTTGAAGAACGACGGTCTTTGGCCGTCTGTTCTTCGTGTTCTTGGTGTAACAAAGCAGAGAAATGGTAGTTCCCTCGGAACTGAATTTTTCGACTCTGCGTTGTGCTAAACTGCTCCCAATCTCTCCATACCTTCTCCGATCGACCCTAAATACAGACATATTTATACCCAACAGAACCGTAATCAATGCTTGAAATCTTCCCGTCAAGGGATTATTCTCGGGAATATTTTTTTCTTTATTCTTACCAAGTTTATCTTGGCCACGCGATTGTAAGCTGCCAACTTCCCTATTTTTAGTTCCTACACGCTTATGATACCTTTAAACACACTCCCAACACGAGACATACATGTCTTAACCTTTCTGACTCGTGAAAATCACCTCCCGACCACACGCACCTCTGTTTTCTTCGTTTGGATTATGCGGCCAAATTTAGTCGAACCAAATACATACACCAAGTCCATTAAGCCAAAGCAGACCATCCCAAGAAGTTTGACCATTGAATCGCTCTAAAACTCCTCCAAAAATCCGAACAAAAATCTGCCTGTGATGTGAATATTTTCCCGCCAAAACCAAAACTTGAAATGAAGAAGATGAAGTGCCCCGATCCAAAACAGGGGCGCCTTTATCAGCTGGTGTGCCTGGGGTGCCCTTATCCAAATTGAGGGTGCCTTTAGTACTTTTCTCCTGGGGTCCAAATAGCACTTTTCGAGCAACTTTTTCCGCATAAGTGTAATTCTCCAATAACACCTAAACAAACATAAAAACACCAAAATTAGTACAAAAATCGAGACCAACAATAGAGACACTGAGGACAAATTAGACACAAAAATGTGTCTATCAAATACCCCCAAACTTATTATTTGCTAGTCCCGAGCAAATTTATTCTCGAAAAATAAAATTCATTTGAACCCCTAGGTGGCCCTAGTGGCGGAGTGTTGTCTCCGGAGGGTTTACCAGAGGTGTACCCACAAAACCTTTACTCCAGACCCTAGCTATCTACGCGGAACCTTGGAAAGCACTAAAGAATCTCCTTGGTTGGCATACTTATTGACTACGGGGAGGAAGTACCCCGATGCGAAATTCCAATTCTTTGTACACGAGTTTGCACTCAAGCATACTAAAATTCATATATAAGTCACAGAGCTCTACTCAGATAGTTTCACTATGGACATCAATATAACGGAGTCAAAACTAATCACATGGATAGATCAAGAAGATGGATATAGAGAAAAACATAGATGGTTTTGATGTTTATTAAGTGAATAGTGTTTCCCATATCTGTCTGAAGGCCTCCGCCAAAATGAACCTATCCTAATGGACTGAGATACTGGTTCGACTAATATCAACACACTTTGGCATATACAAGGGAACCGGTGGTCGATAATCCTAATCGTAGGTCAATACAACTGGCATATACAAGGGTTCCAGTGGTCGACTTTATTGAATTTATTAGGTTGGTCGGATGGTCTGGTCTCACTTTCTTTTTTTTTTTTTTTTTTTTTTTTGTATATCTCAATCACTCTATTTCACTCTAGCATTGGTAACAACTTGATTCGTGGGCCCCACCTAATCACTTAGAGAAACATAGTTTAAAAACAAACAAAATAAAAACAGAAGTGAAAAGGACTCAACGAGATATGGTGAAACTATCATGTTATTTCTAACACCCGAGCTCGTGCTTTTATGAATAGACTCTTTAGATGTTTCCATCTAATCAGATTGGTTCCTCAACTCCTACAACCAAGATGTTTCCATCCACTTAGATTGGTTAGTGCCGACCTTAATAAACATAAATTTCTAGGCTCTGGAGTTTATTTATTGCAACTAAAAGTTTCTCCCATACCCCCAAACTTAAATCTAACATTGTCCTCAATGTTCTAAAGATGAAATTAAAAGTATGAACAATGAGAAACTTTTACCACTTGAAGAGCATGGGTTACCTCCCAAGAAGGAAAGATATTACCGTGTTGCAAAGATGAAATTAAAGGAAAGATATTACCGTGTTGCATGAGCATGGGTTACCTCCCAAGAAGTGCTAAGTTTAAAGTCTTCAGCCAGACATTGGAAGAGATTAGTCACCTCGAAGAATCATAAAGCATTCTTTAGGAATAAGCTCGGGTCATCTAGATCAAAAGTACTAACCACAATAAGAGGAGACTGCAACAGACCAGGAAGATATCCAACACACCCTTATCTATTTTTAAGACCACTACATCTAGGCGTGGTTCGGGTTCGGAGCTTTATAAAAGGGTCTAGATAACATATTTTCATGGGTTGCGTTTCCTCATGAGTTAGATCCGAATGTTCAGGTTCTAGAGTCTGGAAATACTCAAATAAAAACTTAGAAGCACATAATAATAACCTGAATAATTGAGGATCCTCTAAGTCAATCAGTTTTGACTTACACAGCTGACCACAATAAGATTGGTGGTCTTCCTTAAGCAAATGTGTCGACCCTAATATCCTAAAGTAATTAGGTTTAGTCTCAAAACTTAATAATGGACACATCTGAAACTTATACGTACCCACAATTGGAAGGAAGGTTTTTGGTGGGAAAACAAAGTCAATCGTGGTATCATAGCCTGGGTTAACCACATCAACCAGAGGATGGGTTCTTAACAACTGAACTTCTTTATGGACACAACTAGGTTCAGGAAAAAGTGTATAAAGATAATCTTGTAACATGGTTGAGGCACAGATGTCCAGTCCTAAGTGAGAGGACTTTCGGAGAGTTAAAGGTAAGGCACTAAGAGAGTGATAATCACCCCCAAACTTAGAGTTTTCAGTGTCTCTAGATAGACTAGTCACAATTTCCCTAATTTCGAGAACATCAGAATCCTGAAAATGGTCAATTGATTCTTCTAAGTTATTATTAGGTAATGCATCCTTACTCATCTCTACGAGTTTATCGTCTTCTAAGACTAGTGTTTCTAAATCACTAGACTCTAAAACATCTCAGGGTAAACTCTTTCCTCTAAACCGTCATCACAATCATATAAAGGATTATCAGCGAAAGTTTCTATTAAAGGCTCGTTAACTAAGGTGTTAATCATAGTTACTTCCTCTGATTCACTTATAGGCACATCAAATAATGGATTATCCAACATATTGTAGGCTAAAGGATCATGAACTACATCGTCTAAAACGGTAGCATCTCTAGTCAAATCCTCGTCCTTTCGAATAGGTGAATAATTATTAAAATTATTGGGATTTGGACCAGAAATAGTACTATCATTATAAAGTTCAATCGGAGTAATAAATTCCTGATCACTATGCCTATTTATTTCGAATTCTTCATCAACACTATCCTCATCATAATCATTATTATAAAAACATGAAAATGGTTGAACCTCATCTAAACAAGTAGTGTTACCAATTCTAACCTCATCATCTTGATTATGTGAATAATTATCTTCATTCTCAAAGGTATTATTGGATACACTATATTGGAAATTCAAGTTATTTCGAGCAATACTTTCATTCGTCTCTAACTCAAGTCTACGTGTCGACTCGGCTATCCTCTCAAGGGTCTCCTCCAAAGAAAGTTCCCTTAGTGTTGGATCTAAGTTTTGAGTTAATCTATTGAGGATATCTTATAAAGATTCGGTCGTTGTTGTTGAGTCCTTTCGTCCATAACTACGTTATTTACCTCAGCTAACTTACATGTTGATTCAGCTAACTTTTGTGTCGACTCAACTAAACCCCTGAGGGACTCTTCTAGAGAAGGAAGAGGAACAGAAGGATCATAATAAGGACTACTTTTCAAAAGTTTGATTGTATCCTCTAGAGACGAAGAACTATTACTATAATCTTCTTGCTCGAATGACCGATGCACATGCGGATAGTAATTGGGCTCACCATGGTATGACCCATAACCTTCCAAAGGTTGGCGTTCCCAACCACTATTCACACTATGGTCATAAAAAGAGTGATGTCCATAATGTTCGATTGGATATTCATATTCATCGTGATGGCTATTATAATACCAGTTTGACATCCTATCCGCAAGGGAATTCTACATAAACACAAACAAGGTGACTCGACCAAAACAAACCTACGATTTCTAGCAAACAAAAAGCATGATGGCTCCACTTAGATTGTTTCTAGACCAGCTTCTAATCCTTCGAAAGGGAATTCGTTACAATTTAAGCAAACCCCTGGAATCAATCCGAGTTTAAGTAATTTGAATAGAGGCGAGGGAAGCTGCGTGGAGCTTTGATACCCAAGGCCTCACCGCATTACAAGGCGGCGCGATCACGCATTCAAATCACGAAAACCATCATGAACTTCGAAGTATGCTTTAAGAGTAACCAATATCTTTCGAATGACTTTCCTATTAAGCTCGTTACCCTATCGGTCTCGTTCTATTCCAAATTTTAAGCTTAGGTTCGCGTTTGGTTTTGTTTTCCTAAGGCGGGCAAGAAGAGAACGGTGATGAAATCCGAACCCTTATCTTGTATGGCCAGTCCTTGCCCTTTACTAGGAATTTAAAGCAGCCGTTTTCAATACCTCAACATATATGCATACAAAATCATCCGAGTAAACCCCTGGCGGAGGATTCGCGGGTGTTTAGAATTCTTACCTCCCGTTCCGGACGGGGATGAACCGTTGAAGTCGACTCGGGCCACGACTCCTATGTCATGTACGAACCCGAGGGGCCGAGACGATATCGTAATCGTCGTCCTTCCCTGTGCAGTTTATATTTAAATAACCCTTCCTTAGGGTTTTAAAAAAAATGTCCAACAGTCCAAAACTAAAGTCCAAAATTAAGAAGTCCAAAAAATAAAAATAAAAATTACAAAGATAATTACCTAATTACAGTTTCTAAAAATAAAAAAAATAATTAATTACACTATATACAAAATTTTCCTCTTCACTCCTTTGGATTTTCTCTCTTCTTTCTTTCTTTGGCTTCACTTTACTTTTCAACACCTTCTCTTTTATATAAGCTTCGCACCAAGTCTAAAAGCAAAATAGAAAAAAACCAAAACGCGTAAAAAGGAACAAATAATAATAAAAAAAATAAAATAATAAAACCTAAAAACAAATCTATACACAAGTCCGCGTCGGCGGCGCCAAAAATTGATGGTTATTTTCAATGATGTTGTAGTAAGAAGGGTTGTAAGGTTGTCGTTCACTCGGACTTTACGAGATTGTTTTTAAGAATTAATAAAAGAAAATAAAAGAAAAATATATATACAAATATTGTCACAGGATGAAGAGATGTGCTGGGACTCAGGATTCGGCCAAACTCATAACAAAAGGTTCAAATTCAAATATAATTCTTTTAACAATTATCGCTCAACAAATAAAAACACGGACTCTTATTTTTGCCAAGATAGATCCTCAAAAGATTGGTTGTAAATCCTAAGCATGATGTATCAAAACAATTAAGCTAAGCATACATCATCAAATTAAATGACAACCAATTAATTCAAATCATTTTTCAATTAAAATTAATGCAAAAGTCTAAAAAAGAATTAAATAATTTTACCCATGTATGAAATTCGTCTTCCTCCGTCGTCCCAGTAATGGGGTTTAGCTCATCATGTTGGAAACACGCTCAAAATATGATTTTATTGCTCAAAGGCGCTTACAAATGATGAAAAGGAGAGATATCAAATAAACCAGGAATTTGCAACGCATGAAAAGCGTTACAAACCACCATTACTAAAGAGATCGTTAAATATTAACTATCGTTGTTACTATTTTTTAAGTCTGCCTCCAATATACGACCCACGGTTGAGAGTAAATCAAGATTGAAGAACAGCGGTCTTTGGCCGTCTCGTTCTTCGTGTTCTTGGTGTAACGGCCCAGAGAAATGGTAGTTCCCTGGAACTGAATTTTCTCGACTCTGTGTTGTGCTAAACCGCTCGCAATCTCTCCATACCTTCTCTGATCGATCGACCCCCAGCATATTTATACCCAACGAACCGTAATCAATGCTTGAAATCTTCCCGTCAAGGGATTATTCTCGGGAATATTTTTTCTTTATTCTTACCAAGTTTATCTTGGCCACGCGATTGTAAGCTGCCAACTTCCCTATTTTTAGTTCCTACACGCTTATGATACCTTTAAACACACTCCCAACACGAGACATACATGTCTTAACCTTTCTGACTCGTGAAAATCACCTCCCGACCACACGCACCTCTGTTTTCTTCGTTTGGATTATGCGGCCAAATTTAGTCGAACCAAATACATACACCAAGTCTGTTAAGCCAAACAGACCATCCCAAGAAGTTTGACCATTGAATCGCTCTAAAACTCCTCCAAAATCCGAACAAAAATCTTCGTGATGTGGATATTTTCCCGCCAAAACCAAAATTTGAAATGAAGAAGATGAAGTGCCCCGATCCAAAACAGGGGCGCCTTTATCAGCTGGGGTGCCTGGGGTGCCCTTATCCAAATTGAGGGTGCCTTTAGTACTTTTCTCTAGGGGTCCAAATAGCACTTTTCGAGCAACTTTTTCCGCATAAGTGTAATTCTCCAATAACACCTAAACAAACATAAAAACACCAAAATTAGTACAAAAATCGAGACCAACAATAGAGACACTGAGGACAAATTAGACACAAAAATGTGTCTATCACTTAGGCGAGTACATTTGGCAAGGGGCGACCACAATCGGGACATCCCCCCAGCAGCGGCCGACCATCCCGTAGCTCCGATCGTCCCCCCTGTCGTTCTCTCGACGAGACCTCCAACTGCACCCCCCTAACATAACAGGACACCAAATTAATGGCCACTCTAGCCATGAAAGCACCGACCCAATGTTACTCGCTATATTGGCAAGCCAAAGAAGGCAAGAAGACCTAATGAGAGAACTGCAAAGGAGAAACCTAGCTTTAGAACATGAAAACTACCAACTACGTAACAGGAGAACGGGGTCGAGAGGATCGTCGAGCCGAGGCGCTTCTAGCAACCACACTCCGTCGAGGAACACCCCACCCCCCTCCCCAAGCCGAGAACGCATACCCGACCCTAATCGGCCGAGAGGAGGGTATGGGCCAGCCGAGGATTCTTCGACCGAGGAAGAAGCGACCAATGAAAGCACGGATGCGACAACCAAACAAAAGATCGAACGACTCGAGCAGATGGTCAAAAAACTGACCGGAAACAACGAGGACGATAAGTTAGCAGAAGTAATCAGCGAAGCCCAGAAGACACCGTTTACCAGGGAATTGGATCGGACTCCGTTCCCGCCTAAGTGTACGTTGCCGATCTTCCCATCTATGTTTGACGGCACGGGCGACGCAGGAGAGCACATCAAAATGTACGGCATGTCCTTGTTACAGTGGAAGAATCATGATGTGGTCATGTGCAAATTCTTCCCAGCAGGTTTGGAGGGCGAGGCGAAGAGTTGGTTCTACACCTTGCCCGATGAATCCGTTGGGAGCTATGCAGTCCTGGTAGAGACCTTCCTTGAAACTTACATGCATAACAGTATAGCTCGGCCCAGAGTCGATAAGCTGTTCACCCTGGCACGAAGACTCAGGGAGCCGTTGCGCTCTTTAACGGACATATGGAGAAAGTTATGTACAGACATTGGGAAGGCGCCGGTCGACCAACAGATATTCGGTTTCGAGAATTCATTAAGGAAGTCGGATCCCATATGGGTAACAATGTACACTGAGAAGCCTAAGACATTAAGAGAGATCCGGAAGATGCAAGAGCACTACATCGCCTTAGAGGAGATTCAGGAAGGAGCGCAAGATAGAGGAATACAAGAGACAAGCGCCACAGTAGAGGCCACCCCGCGAGAAGCCACGAAGCGATCTGAGAAAAGGCCGGGCACCCAGCATCAGGGGGAAAACAAAAAAAGTTTGGGCCGAGAAAGGAAAGAAGCCTCGTCACGAGCCAAGGTCTTATACTCCATTAATGCACCATTAGAAGAGATATTCAAGGAAGTCGAAAAGAGGAATGATATCCGATATCCCAAGACTCGGGGAATTCAGTTCGACGGAACAAGGAACCACCCGGAGTTCTGCCATTATCACCAGTTCCGCGGCCATTCGACTAACAATTGTAGGGAAGTGAAAGACATCGTCCAGCACCTAATCCGAGATGGATATTTATGGCATTTCGTCAAGACATCGCCGACACCTGCTCATCCCGACGTCCCAGTGCACCAAATAAGAATCAATCGTGGCACCCAATTCGCCTGCAACACCATATCGCACTCGGCAACTCAGGGGTACGACTTGGGAACTGGTATCACCTCGAGAATTCATAAAAGGGATCGATCGGGCAAATAAATCCTCAGTGTGGCCAAGACCCTGCCCATGGAACCATGGATGATGCATCCGATCACCTTCTCGGCGAAAGACGTCCCATTGAACGGCCTAGCACGGGGATCCCTTAGTAATAACTCGTTGATCGAGGAATGGGGCGTCCGCAGATATTAATGGACAGCGGCGGCTCGGTCGAAGTCTGTTCTATGACACTTTCAAGAGGATGGAATTGTCCGATGACATCGATCCGTCAACCTATCGAATTTACGGCTTCAACGGTACGGTGACAGTACCAAAGGGAGAAGTCACCCTCCGAGTCTCGGACGGAGAGGGATTCCTTGACACACTCACCACCTTTTGCGTGGTCGATATTGTGTCACCATACGAAGCGATTCTGGGTCGGCCCTGGCTTGCGGGAATTAAAGGAGTCGCCTCGGCCTATCATCAAAGATTGCGGTTCCCATCTTATGGAGGAGTGGTAGAGGTGCTAGGCGACCCCAGGCGGCGAGGCAGTGCGTGCAGATAGACGTCCAGCAGAATGAGGAGAGGCGGTCAAGGAAACGACAAGAAAAGAACAAGTCTAAGGAAATAAAGGCGGGAGAGGAGCTGGAAAGGGTAATGTCACAAGCCATCGCTACCTATGAAGCCGGCGAGAAAGAGACCTTATAGCAATCACAGGAGCCGGTAACAATCGGAGAACCAAAGCAAAACTTCTCGGCCCTAGAACCAACCCGACAAGTCAATCCGGGCACCGAGGAGGAGCCAAAATTAGTGAGAATAGGGTCTCTCTTGAAAAACGAACAATCTCAGCAGTTGACAACTCTTTTGAAGGAACACATGGATATATTTTCTTGGCAAATGCACGACTTGGAAGGAATTGACCCTAAGTCTGTTTCGCACCACCTACGGATAGACCCCAAGTTCAAACATATCGGACAAAAAGATGAGAAGAATCGCACCCGAGTTACAACCGGCGGTGGAGGCCGAACTGAAGAAGTTGTACGCGGCAGGAATCATCCGAAAGGCCCAATACCCACAATGGATATCTAATATGGTGATAGTCCCCAAAAGGAATGGGGGCGTTCGAATCTGCATCGACTATAGTGACTTGAACAAAGCATGCCCAAAGGACAGACTTCCCTCCCCAAAGATCGATCGGCTAGTGGAATCCATTGTCGGGTATAAGGCGATAACGCTCATGGACGGATACTCAGGATATAATCAAATACCTCTGGCCCCCGAAGATCAAGAGCATACATCATTCTTCACACCAAGAGGATTGTGTTGCTACACCAAAATGCCATTTGGATTGAGAAATGCAGGCGCCACCTATCAAAGGTTGGTGGAAGACATGTTCGAAGATAAAATACACGACACCATTGAGGTATATGTGGACGATATGTTGGTCAAGAGCAAGGTGGCCAACAACCACATCGACGACCTCCGAGGCATATTTCAAACCATGAGAAGATACAAGATGAGGGTAAATCCGGCCAAGTGTACTTTTTGGGTCACCTCGAGCAAGTTTTTAGGATACATAATCACCGACAAAGGAATTGAAGCCGACCCAGATAAAATTAGAGCCGTCGTGGAAATGCCATCGCCTGTAATAGTCAAAGACGTGCAACGATTGAATGTGAACTTGGCGGCCTTAGGGCGATTCATCTCTCGGTCGTCAGACAAGTGCAAGGACTTCTTTGGGACATTACGAAAAGGAGAGAAGTTTAAGTGGACTGAGGAGTGTGAAGAAGCATTTCAAAAAATCAAGCAACATCTCGCGAGTCTGGGTGTTACGGAGACCCGAGCCCGAGGACATGCGACACTATATCTTGGGGCAACCAAATCACGCCATCGGTGCCGTACTAGTCAAGAACGCGGGAAGGGAAGAAAAGACGGTGTATTTCATAAGCAAGACCATGAATCCGGCAGAAAGGAACAACACCAGGATAGAGCAACTAATATTAGCATTGGTGTTTGCAACACAGAAGCTCCGAACGTATTTCCAAACCCACAAGATTCGGGTGCTTACAAAGTCCTCCATAGAGTCAGTACTCGACAATGCAGCCAGGTTGGGACGGATCTCTAAGTGGAGTGCGCAAATAAAGCAGTTCGACATTGTTTACGAAATGCGAACAGCGGTAAAAGCACAGGCAGTGGCCGATTTCCTGGCAGACTTCCCCCTCAGCGACGAAGATGAAGTAGAAGACATACCCGGAATGGAGGAAGACCAAGAGGACCCGTCCGACCTGCTCGAGTCATGCAGCCCGACACGGTGGGAGGTTTTCATGGATGGGTCATCCAATAAAGATGGATCGGGTTTGGGATTGGTCTTCACGACGCCAAAGGGGAAAAAGATGGTCCACTCCTTTAGGCTCGAGTTTAAAGCAACTAACAATGTCACGAGAATCACGAGGCGGTAGTACATGCTTTGCGCTTGATAGTGGAGATGGGAATCCAAGAGGTACGGCTTACAAGCGACTCCCAGCTAGTTGTCCGACAAATCAGCGGGCAATACGCCATACATGACCCTCTACTACAGAAATACTGGAAGCTCATCCAATTCTACATCGGCCAGATACCGAGCATCAAGTTTCGGCATATCTGTAGAAAGGACAATCGCCACTCGGACGCCCTGGCGTACATTGCTTCCATGTTGACAGATTCAAGCGTCGAAGGCATCAGAGTTATGAGAGTCTTAATGCCTTCAGTACCCGAGACCGTGGATATCGGCGCACATGTCGCGGCAACCACTATTGATCAATATCGGGCCGATGATTGGAGGAAATCGATTCACGAATACCTCGAAACAGGAAAGTTGCCCAAGGGGCGACCCGAGATCAACAAAATCAAGAGCAAAGCTGCTGCGTACGAACTTCGAGACGGCACCCTATACAGAAAGTCATACCTGGGACCATTACTAAGATGCATGAGTAAAGAATAAGGGCATACGATCCTCAACGAATTACACTATGGGGCTGCGGGAAACCACAGCTCAGGCCGTAGCCTAGCGGCACGAGCTAAAACCATGGGATACTTCTGGCCGTACATGAACGAGGACGCGAGGCATATGGCCCTCGTCTGCGACGAATGCCAAAAATTTGGGAAGAAGATACACGCACCGGCAGTAACATTAAACTCCGTTATCAGCCCTTGGCCTTTTTCTAAATGGGGGATCGATATCGTGGGACCATTGCACGTCGGATCGGGGCAGATGAAGTACCTAATTGTATCCACCGACTACTTTACTAAATGGGTTGAGGCCGCTCCATTGAAACACATACGAGATAAAGATGTTTTCCGATTTATCTGGGAACACATCATATGTCGCTTTGGAGTACCGGCAGCAATCGTATCTGACAACGGGAAACAAATACAAGGCAAGAACATCGACCTGCTATTCAACACCTACAACATCCGAAAGAGCAAGTCTATGCCCCTGTACCCCCAAAGTAATGGATAGGCTGAGATCACGAACAAAACCATAGCCGATAACATGAAGAAGAAGCTTGACGGGGAATATGGAGAATGGTGCGAGGAACTTTATAACGTATTATGGGCATATAGGACAACTCGCAGAGAGGCAACCGGATTATCGCCTTTCATGCTAACATATGGGACCGAAGCCATCCTTCCCACGGAAGCAATGATACCCACCACAAGAACCGAAGCATGGAGACGAAACATCTCAGCAGATCTTATCCTAGCTAAACTCGACGATCTAGAAGAAACGAGAGAGATGTCCCTGCAAAAAATGGAAAATTATCAAGCGAGAATACAACAAACGGGTTCGACCCAGAGAATTTCAACCAGGGCAGTTGGTACTAAAGCATCTACCCAGTTATGAACGTGATAAAAAAGGCGGAAAGCTAGCACCACGATGGGGGGGGACCCTACACCATTGTTGAGAAGGTTGGTGAAGGGGCATACAAGATACTAAAACCGGACGGAACACCTGAGCCACGACCGTGGAATGCTACGCGACTAAATCTATATCATCCATAAAACCAGGTATGATATCTTGTCATTTATTTCCGTGAAAGGACACGTGGGGTTGGAAATATGACAAGTGCGTCTGAATGGTCGTTTCGAACCCGGGGCGATGGCATTGTGCAAGTGCCGGGGCGACTTACACTAAGACGAACTATTCGAACTCGGGGCGATGGCAGTGTGCAAGTGCCGAGGTAGTCCAAGGGCCCTGGTGGTTGGAAACCAGTGGCCGATTGTCGAGGCATGAGTACTCGACAATCGAGCAGTCAATATTGCTCCCCTCGCAAGTGGCCGAAATCACTTGCCCAAGAAGGTTAATCGATAACTTCTTGGGATATCGATCCCATAGAAATTAGGAAAAACCAACTACCCTTCCACTAGATCTCGAAAGACGGTGATGAGATACCTCAATCGGGACATGGCATTCGGCCCGATGATCCTCCTTGTTGAGTGTGTTCGACAGAAACGGCATTTATGATTAACCTATCTATTCATGCAGGCATACATAACAAGGTCGCAAAAATAAACCACACATCGTCAGCTTAACATAAATAAGAACAGTAACATGCATAATAGTGTCGGTAGCAAGAAAGACAACCAAATCGGCGACGCAACACCCCATTAAAAGTTTACGAGAAATTAAAGGTGTTTGAGCGGATTACAACCCAAGGGAAAGGGTAAGAAAGCGACGCAGCGCTGCAAAATACATGTTCACTCCTTAGAAGGAACGGGCCCCGGAATCGCCTTCTTAGCAGCGGCATCGGCCCGCTTCTTATCAAGCACTGCCTTCACACCGGCTTTAACCTTCGAGACGAGCTCATCATTAAACTTCGCCTTTTCGGCAGTAAGATTTTGCGCCAACTGCATCGACGCCGCTTCGGAAGTGGCCACCCGCTCGAGCAAATGAGACTCCCTCCCCTTCAATCGGGCATTCTCTTCTTCCAACGATGCCGCCTTCTTCTGCTCGGCTGCCAAAACAACAAGGACGGTCAGTCACACAATAACAGCACTAAGACAATGACAAGGAAAGCACAACACGAGGCACACCACCTTCCAACAAAGGGGCAACTACTCTAATGGCCTCTTCAGACTCAGACAGGCTACACTCGAGAGAAGACATCTTTGAAGAAAGTTCTAGATATCGCTGTTTGTTAAATTCATTAGTGGGGCAGTACTTCTTGTGATCACTCCATTCGGCCCTCTGCCGGGAGTGGGCTATCTGCAAACCTGATAATTGAGCGCGAACCCACTCCAACTCCTCAGAAACCTTTTTGGACTCGTTAAGCTTCTCAAGGGATTCTCGGCTACACTTCTCGGCAGCATTCCTCTCCCCCAAGATCCGGAGGCGATCTGCATGCAAATCTCGAACCTGAAGTCTCACCCGACCATATTGACTCTCTAAGTTGTCGGCCAACAATGTTTTATCGGCGGCGATACCTTGGAACCGAGCTAAGTTCGCCCTAAGATTATCAATTTCCTCGGGGACATACTCAAAAGTCTCGTAGCGATGCAGTTTGGACTGAAGATCTTCAATCTTGGTCTCTAAATGGTCGATCTTAGCGTCCTTATTAACTATTCTCTGTTGTAAGTTCGAAACATGATCCCGTTCTATGTTCACTTCCCTTTTCAACAAACGACACCTCGTGGCAGCGTCGGCCTCCGCACTAGAAGATTCGGCTAGGCAGGTAGTACTAAGCTCAGGATATTGGCACTACAAGATCAATCATAACTAGTCGAAAGTAAAATAAATACCTTGGGTCTCGGCCAACTGCTTCTCCATCTTTCGAGATCGTTCGCGTTCCTGCTGTAACAAGAGACGAAGACCCTCCTTCTCGGCGGCCTCCTTGCGTTGAAGGGCAGCATTCAACAACGAGCGATTGATATCCTACAAACACCATTGTCGTTAGCAGTTACCCCATGGCGTGAAAGCATAACCTGAATAACACAAACTTACCAGCAGATCAAAAGTGCTTTTCAAACCAGCATCATAAAACGAGACAGCCTGGATCTTCTCTTCATCCGACAGAGAGGAAAACTCAGGGGAAATGAGGGCCCCAAGAGAGTTGCACATAGGACCCGAGACAGTAAAAGAAGTATTGCTGCCCGAGTTAGGAACTACGGGAGACAGAGGCTCAAACAACTCGCTTCAAAGCAAACAACATTTTCTTCACCACGAATAACCACATTATCCCCACCACCAGATATCCCCTCCACACCACCTTCAGCATCATCCTCCTCATCAAAAAGACCATCATCATCATCATCATCAGAATTGAGATACACAACGCCATCGGCAAGAACAATCCCTTTATCAGCTAACTCCCGGGGCACGATTTTCTCCGGGGCAGATAGATCATCCTTGGTTTCCTGGCCCCTCCCTTTGGGCTTTCCACCTACAAGGGTAGACAAAACATCAGAAGATTTCTGAGGCGACTTCCTCAGGAAATGTGATAAAGGCAGCCGATCATCGGGATCCTCACATTCCCTCGCCAAAGCGCCACCAGCCTTGTCAACCCTCAGCTTCTGCACATGAGCCGATGTCAGAACCATGCAAGGCAACAAATAGGGGCACGTACATGTACGTCAAATAAAAATGAGTATATTTGTTACCTTCCCTGTCTCCTCCTCGGCTCCTGCAACTCTATCTCTTTTCCGAGGAACCAAAGACTCAGAAGGAACACCCTGGGACTTAGTCTGTAAAACACAAAAATTAAAACATCACCCCCGCGAGTCGCCCGAGCCAATCGATCAAGATAGAAAACAGGGAAATACACTTACCCGATCGATATTGACCACCCAGAAAGGATAAAACTCGGCCGGAGGAGGAAATTTGCCACTCAGAAGAGGACCAGAAATAGCCAATGGAACCCGATCCCAAGCCGCGTCACTAGTATGACGGGCATGCTTGTTGGAACTCTTTCCCTTGGGATCCTCATCCAATAGAAGCTTCCTGACGCCTTCGGGAAGAGTCTTATGGCGATGAGGGCTGGCAGCAAAACCGGCAAGATCGCCATTGGTAGCAGTCCCGCTTCGATAATTGTCAGCGAAACTGGCGGGAGTATAGTCACCCGCTTGAGAAGGATGATAAGTGGACCAAGTAGTAGGAGAACACTCGCCTCGGCTGCGCTTCTCCCACTCGGACAAAATACGAAAGGTATTGTCATTCCATTGAGCTAAGGCACGAGACGGACAGATCTTGGAGAGGGCTTCATGCCAAAACGGTCGGTTGGGATCATACAGAGGAAAACGAAGCCCGAGATCCAATTGGCCCTTGGTGACAATGGTCGCCTCGGCAGAGTGAGGAAACTTTAGGACATCATCTTTCTTTAAAACGCCTTTTTGACCCGACAAGAGCCTGACGTCATAAACATGGAGGTCGAACTCATCTTTCAATTGCTGAATGAATCTCTCATCCGACAAATCTTTAGCAACTCTCTTGTCAGCCCTACATGAAAACGAAGGAGGGTTATCAGAAAAGATAGAATCTAGAGCACGATAATCATGCTTAGAAGGGATCTCTACAGCAAACAAAGAATCGAGCGATACACCGTCTTCATCAGAAAACACATAGCTCACGCACCTTTTGTCCGTCATGGAAGGAGTCGAAGATGCCATGAAAATTAGTAGAAGAAACGACCGGAGGAGCAAAAATACGACCAAAATCGAAAGTTGCAGCGGTGACGGAAACAAGGAAGATGCAGAACGATGGAGGAAGAAGGAAAGAAACCTGTGCAAAAGATAACTAATGATAATGAAGGAGAAGCAGACAAAAACGGAGAGAAGGAGGAAGAATGGCTAAGGAAAAGTAAAGGGGGAATGAGGTTTAAGAATCGGGTTTATAAACCTCTCCGGTGGTAACCGACGAGGAAGGTAAACCGGTTGCAACGCACGAAGGAAGTGGGGAACAGCATGGCGGAAAACCCGGCATGACCGAGGACGTGGGAAGACGAGGCGGTTTCTTCCCCACGTGTCGATCACACGAGTTGAAGAAGGGGCATAAATGTAGGTGCAAATAATCCATGGATCTAGGTGGAACCATCCTGACTAAGGGCGCACTAGGCGAAACGAGTACTAGAAGCACTGAATCACCTCATCAGGCCTGGGCACGGGGAAATAGGAACAGAGACTGCTCGAAAAGCCGACATGAAGGGGAAAAAGCTTTGATGTGATGCTCGTCGAGTTCGAGGACAATTAATGCACTGACAAGGTCGGTAAGGAGATGAGAAAAGCTCGGCCAAAACAAGACTCGGCCAAGCATCTGAAGAGCGATACCGATCATATTCACCCAACGGACGACATCGGGCGATGACACCGCTCGGCTAAATGACTCGGCTCGATAAAAAGTAGAGATCGACCGAGGCACCAGCAAGTCGCCCGAGAAGAACATCCAGGAAGCTATACCAGGCTCAACACTGTAATATTGATGTATCATCGCCTGTAGCTATAAATAGGGATCGTGTAGGAAGGTAGAGGGAGGATTTTTTGGAAAGAAAAGAGAGAGAAAGGAGAGTAGTAGTAGGTATTGGTGAGCATTATTGTGTGTGTTGGATCCTTGTAATCTTGCGTGAAGTAATAAGATCATCCCTTAACCCCCGTGGACGTAGGTAACCATACCGAACCACGTAAATCTTGTGTTCTTTGATGCCTTTGTTTGTTTACTTCTTAGTATACTTCATTCGGATGTAGTAGTAGGATTTTCTACATCTACAATCAAATTCAAGCTGTTAAGACAAGTTTAATGTCAATAGCGAGCATTGCAGGACATATCCAAGCAGGAACACAATTCCGACAACAATTGTGTTGTACAAACTGCCATCAAAGTAAGCATATATGTATGTGAAGAAATGGCATTCTCGAGCCATGCAAAATTTTGAGTAAGGTAACACGATAATACAATAACTTAAGCAGGAATTGCTGGAATGTATATGGACCGTCTTTCATGTACCGAAGTCACTACACAGAAGCCTTGAGAAGGAATGCCGAAGACCCAAAGGCATTCTTGTCTTTAGACCTTAGTTTTCTAGAAGGATCCTTGGATCCCTCTTGTGCGTATTGGTTTAGCTTGTGGCATTTGTTCTATTCCAAAACATGTATATGGCAACAGAGCAGCATGCTACACCAAGATAGGAGCACTACCTGAGGGTCTGAAGGACGACACTGAAAAATGCATTGAACTTGCTTGATCCAACATTCCCGAAGGGTTATACCAAGAAAGCAGCAATCTAATTCTTCATGAAGGAATACGACAAAGCACTAGAAATATACCAAGAAAGAAGGACTAAAACATGACCAAAATAATCAGGAGTTAATGGTTAGTGTAAGGAGGTAAAATACTTGATCCTTCCTGCATATAAATATTTTTAAAATGGAAACACAAAATTGCATTTGCTAATAATCATGTACAAGTTGCATTCTATGTTCATGTCGTGGAATGTTATTGCGAATGTGTGGCACAAATTAACAAAGCAAACCGCAGTGATATCAGTGCTGACGCTTTGAAGGAGAGACAAACCAGGTGAGAAGATCTATTCTTTATATCTTCTTTTCTGGTAGTCATCTTGAGAAAAGATATTCCTTGTAAGTACTCCTGGTTTTGAGTTTGGATAACAATTGTGTCGCACTTTTAATTGTGCAGGCAAGGATCCAGAGATCCAGAATATTCAATCTGATCCCTCCATAAAACAGGTATGTGAACCATAGCAGTTCATCTTAGTTCAATGAAGTTACCAGTTATCTGCTAGATTTGTATTTAACATTCCAGTTGAACTCGAGGTGCTAGTTATCCCGTGCTTGTATTTCATTGGCACTGGAGGTTAGGCATCTGGATACATCTCTTTGAGTGTTTGTTTGGTCTTAGTTGATACCAAAGTAAATATAAGAGTTGATACAGTATTCTAGACAGGTAGGATAAAAATGTCGCACCTAATATTCTCTAAGACAAACGTTTTTGTTGAAACTGTCCGTTTCTTTTCAATTTTGAAAAGTAAAATCACTTAGATGGGTAACAACTTGAAGTCTGGATTGGCTTTGGTTAGGAATCCATTTTTGTCTGGATTGTCTAAATCATCGTGTCAGGGCTGTGAAATCATGCCGTCATCATCACAAACTCTTTCAACTTTTGTAACGCTCGTCAATTAATAATTATTAATAATATGATTTCAGGTGAATTCTCTCTGTTGTGGTTTAAAACTGAACAAAGCTCTCTTCTTAGAGCTTCTTGCCCCACCGGAATATATTTTAGCTAATAGAATTATTCTGTTTATTCACACCACCAACATTTCATCGGGGAACACCACCAAGTATATTTTGCTATTTACAATATTTTGTTCCCCGATATATCATCTATACTCCGGTAATACGTATCCATAATCTCTCGAACCCTAATTTTATGGATTTCTTCTTCCTCTCTTCTCCCAAGTATTCTTCTGCCTCTCTTTTCAGACGACCAAGGTACTTCTCCTTAGTTTTTTTCTGCCTCTCTTCAGATGACCAAGGTACTGATAGGGTTTTCTTCTCATACATGTAAGTCTACTTATGATTAATTTATTTTGATTATCTCGATTTCAATCCCGGAGATTTTGGTATTGATTATTGTCTTTTTTACAAGGTTTAGTGTTGATATGGATTCGCTATTTACTTCTGTTGTTTCGGATTAATAATATGATTTCTGGTGAATTCTCTCAGTTGTGGTTTAAAACTGAACAAAGCTCTCTTCTTAGAGCTTCTGGCCCTACCGGAATATATTTTAGCCAATAGAATCATTTTGTTTATTCACACCACCAAAATTTCATCGGGGAACTCCACCAAGTCTATTTTGCTATTTACGATATTTTGTTCCCCGATATATCATCTATACTCCGGTAATACGTATCCATAATCTCTCAAACCCTAATTTTATGGATTTCTTCTTCCTCTCTTCTCCTAAGTATTCTTCCGCCTCTCTTTTCAGACGACCAAGGTACTTCTCCTAAGTTTTTTTCTGCCTCTCTTCAGATGACCAAGGTACTGATAGGGTTTTCTTCTCATACATGTAAGTCTACTTTTGATTAATTTATTTTGATTATCTCGATTTCAATCCCGGAGATTTTGGTATTGATTATTGTCTTTTTTATAGGGTTTAGTGTTGATATGGATTCACTATTTACTTCTGTTGTTTCGGAGGAATATATAGGCATACCAGGTAACATATGAGTCTTTTATTAAGCCAATTATCACCTTCAATATTATTAATATCACCTTGAATATGGTCAGCCAGTAATTTGGCTACAATTTGGTTAGAAAGAGTCTTTTATTAAGCCAATTGTTTTGTTGGGATTGAAAAAGGATTTTAACATTGAGGATTTTAAGAGCAATAGAATGAACTACTGGGTAGTATATACCTATTAGTGGTTTGCTTTGTTGAGTAGTAAAATTAAATATCTGCATTTGCAAGTATTTTAAACATGAGACTTTAGGATTCAGTGGTGGATTTTTTGGATGACTTGACACTTCGTGCTGAAAACAAGTAGTCTGATGAAATGTTGTGTATTGTGTTTTACATTCCCTACAGAATTTACAGGAACAAGTAGAGATCCCTTTACTTGCAAGCACTTTTACCTTCCTATGTTTGCTCCAAGGTTATCTTTTATTGGGAAACCTTGGCTGGTGCATTCTTAGTGTGACAAAATTATAGTCGCGATAGTTAAATGTCATGGGAACCTTTATACAAACAAATTCGTTCTTATTATTGGCGTCAGGTTCTATCTTTGGCTCTATGTTTATCCATATTTGACTCACATAACAAGTGGTCAGCTGGTGGCTTTTCTAATGGAGTTTTATTCTCATTCCTAGAGTACAGGATACCTGATGCAAAGTCCTTCTATTTGAAACTCGAAGTAGCTACTGTCCCAAAGGTCAAAGGATGCTCGGGATGACTGCTTGTTGTTCTATTATGCCTAATAAATCAATCATTATGGTAAATCCCACTTACATTAGGATATGGTACTAGCTTTCTTAGCTCAAAGCCTCAAACGGCAGAGCACTTGGTTGTCAACCATGAAATTATGGGTTCGACTCCCACAAATGGCATTGTAATATTTTGAGTGAGAAATGGCAATATCTGCTCAAAGTTCAATACATGCCTAATTTTAAGAAGTGTCATAGTCATGATTTATGACTTAAATTAGATTTTCACCGGTAGCAAAGGAACATCAAAGATGGAAGCAAAGTTACATTGTTTCTTTTCCTTTTCGATAATGAATATTATTATAAAAATATCCAAGCCCAGAAACTAATGAGAAGAATATTATTGTAGGTTAAACACTTGATCAAGAAATAAAAAATCTAACCACCACCACCGCTAACCACCACCTACCACCACCGACCACCACCACCACTGACCATCTCGAACCACCACCTCAGCCACCTCTATATATAACTTAATTTAAATCATTAACAAAATAAAATTAAAATCAAAATTATAACAAACCCATTAATTGTCATTCGTTTTTGGTTGAAAAAATGAGAAATAATCATCAAAATGCAGCATGTCTGCTCGAGTTTGGGCAAATGGTTGAACACCCGTGCTTAATCATCAAAATACTATGTCCGCAGGCAAGTCAATTGTCCAAGGGGAAAATTGGGCCTCTACTGATCATGCCGGCACTTCTTTAATTGTTTGTATGAAGATCGTAGCCGTCCAACTAGGATGGCGAAGTTGGACGGTCGTGATGCTTCTCAGACCGTTTTGGACGGTCTAGCTCGTTCGAGCTCTCCTTCAACAGCGCAACCACCCACACTTGGGTTTGGCGTTCAATGAAGTTGAAGTATGTTAGGTGGAGTCCGACCGGTCGGGGTATTGGTGGGCCCACCGACGGTCATCACGATGATTGCCTATTTCCGCCAGGGCTTGGCTAGGCTTGTTGAATTGCGCGGCCAAATTGTGTGGCCGTGATCATTTTGAGACTGATATGGATAGTCTAGATTTCCCTTAAGGAATTTAAACATGTTCGATCTAGCTATCTTTAATTAAAAGTGCGTCGATACGAGATTCTTTTTCAGAGAATGACATAGCTTGTGGGTATTTTCATGCAGATCTCAATATTGGCACTTCGAGAGATTCATGCTACTCTGCTGAGAGTGAATACTTAATCGTCATGTCATGTCAATGATGAGAGTTTGGCTGAGAACATAGCACGGAAAAATACTAGGCAAATCATGCATTAATTAATAATGCTGGTATAAAATAGAAACCACAGAATATTTGGGATTGCTACTACGCGCACCATTTTGAGTGAATTTCATGTATATATATTGAATTGCTTCAAACGAGCGAAGAGGTTTTTTGCACTCATCACTTCTTAAATAGCTTTACCCCTTGCAGGGTGATATCGCATTAAATACTGGTTTTACAATTATAGCCTTGAACTAAAAACTACCATCAACACCTGAACTAAAGAAAAAGAGTACAATATTACGCAAACGTAGAACATAGTTAGACTCGATGTTGCCTCATTAAAACCTTGACAGGGAAAATCCAGTGGGATAAAACCTTGAAGAAGGGAAAAGAATACAACGTGACAGATTAAAGGTGATCTGATACAGAAGATCACTTTGCTTCGTTGAAGTTGGCTAGTTGTTTCACAACTCTTAAGGCAGAAAATCCTCGTGGGAAAGACAATAGCCTTTGCTGGGAAATTATATTCTAGGTGTTTGTTGTTGTCTCATTAAAAACCATGACGAGTAACAAACCCTGTGGTAAAAAGCAACCTTGGTGAAGAAAAATATCTCAACACACCATTAGATGCTCCCCCTGATGTCAGACAATTTTCATTAGTCTAATGCAATCAAAAGAAGTTTATTACACATTACTTTGGTGACTTGAATGTTTATAAGACCCTGTTGTTAATTCTGGAAGTTACGTTGTTTAACAGACTATCACATTTCATTTCTTTAATTCAGATATCTTCAGTAATATCAACGCGATATTTATGTCTTCAACGTTCAATATACTTGATGACTTTAGTGTTGTCTCGCTAAAAACCTTGTCGAGTAACAAAACCCTTTGGGAAAAACTATTCTCGATCGAAGGGAAAAAGAGTACAACACAACTTCAATTTCGAAGTAAAATATGTTGATATTATATCCTTGGATCCTCCCCCTGATGTCGGCATCCCCCCGATTACTTTGAGTTGTTCCGAGATAGTTCCTTTAGTCATGTACTTTTCTAAACCGAATATCGATAATGACTTAGAAAATAGTCTACCATATCTCCCACTGATTACTTTCGTTGGAGAGAGATTATTGTTCCTTTATAATCAACAACTTTTGGATTGCACTTTCATTAGCATTCCTTTTTATGTCTTTGTAGGGATAAAACAAATTTATGTCAATGGTTACTTTTAAGTACCTGATTACATTCACTATAACATTCCAATGACGTTGCGTTGGAGCTTAGCTATATCTAGCTAACAAGTTCCCTGAGGATGCAAAATTTTATCGAGTACATTATTATACTAAGTACAACAATGCGTCTATTGTACTTACATATAGGAATTTCATCTCCCAACACATCTTCGTCATCTTCCTTTAGACGAAATGGTCACTTACTGATACGTGTTGATCTCTGTACCTTGGTAGCTATTACTATAAAGGCGGAATTCAAAATAATAATAGACTAGAAACTTAAAAAACAGAACACAAGTAGTAATTCGAAGAAAATATCTTCTCTAGATTATGAACAAGAAAACGATTACAATTTTCTCTTTGTTACGCTCACAATCTTCTCTAAACAGTGGATTAACCTTAAACTGTTTTCTAAGCTTGCACAAGTTTTGTCCCAAGCTTTCTCTAGGTTTTCTGTGCCTAGAATTATTTGTCCTTAGCTATTAGCCAAAGCCCTCTATTTATAGCCTTCGTCGTACTCAGCCGACCAAGGACTTCTTTTATGAATCTATTTCCTAAACTTAGAGTATTGCCTAAAACAAAGCTCTTCCCTAACTAGGAATTCTGCCTTAACAAGGATTCCTGCCTAGATTAGGATTCTTCCCTCAACTTAGCTTGAGGTTAACTAAGTTCCCTAAAGGAGTACGGATACACCTGTATCATGGGTCCCCCTTTTAAGAACTTGAACTCCAGTGAAAGTTAAAAATGAAGGTTATGGAACTCAAGAGTACATTTTTCCTTGTTAAACCACTTAGCCTTTCTAGGAACTTGACCTTTACATCCAATTAGAAAAGCTTCTCTATGTCCTTGTCGTGTTTTAGTCACTCTTCGCTCCAATATGCAGTCTTCCTTAAGTGGTTCCTCTCTATCAAACCATAAGTATTCTACTCATGGTAAGATCATAGTGTCGTCACCGTCATCATCCAGTAATGGTGGTTCAAACAACTTCAAGTATTCAGCATTTATGACCGAGTACATTCCTAGATAAGGTGGCAGATCTAGACGAAAGGCATTGTCACCAATCTGATCGAGAATACGAAATGGTCCATACCTCAATGGTTTCAACTTATTACCTTCCCCCTTCAGTCGATCCTTACCTAATTTTAACCATACCAAGTCACCAACACCGAATTTACAAGGTACAAGATGCTTGTCATGATTTGCTTTGTATTTGGCTTGTGACTTCTTTAGTTGTGCTTAAACAGTCGCATGAATCTGAGATATCTTTTCCAAGAACTTTTATGCCTTTTGCCGTTCACTTCCTTCCTTTCCCCCATTGAGGTGTCACTAGAAAATACTAGATCGAAAGGACTAGGTGGTAAGTAACCATAGCACGTCTCGAAAGGAGATTTCCCCGAAGAACTGTGAACTGCTCTATTCAAAGCAAACTGTAGATAGGGTAAACTCTCATCCCAAGTTTTAGGATACTTAGAATTATATCCCCTTAACATGTGAACCATAGTCCTATTGACCTCTTCTGTTTGTCCGTCTGTTTGTGGATGAAAAGTTGTACTCTTCTTTAACCTAGTGTCCATCATCTTCCATAAATAATCCCAAAAGTGACTAAGGAATCGACTATCCCTATTAGAAATAATCGAAGTAGGTAAACCAAAATGCTTCCACACATTCTCAAATAAGAGCTTTCTTTGCAGGCTCCAGATTACGAGTCTTTGTACATGGAATTAATGCAATCATCTTCTTTGAATCGGTCGACCACAACGAACAAATAATCATGACTAGACTTGGTCTTCAGTAACTCACCAAGAAAATCCATAGAAATACTCTCCCAAGGCCTTGATGGTACTGGTAATGGTAGATATAACCCACATTTTCTGTTGGAAGGTTTAGATCTGCTACACAACTTACACCCTCTAACTAACTTAGCCACATCATCTTGCATCTTCGGCCAAAAGACATAACGCCAGAGGTTAAGTAGGGGTTTATTCATCCTAAAGTGTCCAGCAACTCGGGAAGTGTGTGCCTCTCTCAACCACTGTAAACGATCTCCATCTTCTGGTATGCATAGTAACTGACCTTTGTATAACAATCCATCTCGGAGTGCATACTCGTTTTTCAAACCACTCTTTACATCTTCTAACACCTTCTTGAAGTCTTTGCTAGATGCGTATGACTCCGCATACTCTTGAGGAACAATTGGCTGAATTCTCATGGCCACCATTAATGCTCGGATTGGTGGTCGAGACAACATATCTGCCAACTTGTTTGTTACTCCCTTCTTGTACTTAATGAGAATGTTGAAACTCATCAAGTAAGACATCCACTTTATGTGCCGGGCTTGTTGTAGTTTCTTCTGAGCGTGTAGATACTCCAATGGTTTGTGATATGAATGTACCACTACTTCCTTACCTAAGAGATACACTCGCCAATCTTTGGATACATTGATATAAAACATAAAATTCTTTGTCATAAGGTGTGTAGTTCTTAATAGCACTGAGAACAATTACGAATGGTACTCCCTGGTTTACCATCTGTAATAACACTCCTCCCAATGCATAGTTAGAAGCGTCGGTCTCAACTTCAAAAGTACGTTGTAAGTTAGGAAATGCCAACACTGGTGCTTCTGAAATCTTCCTTTTTAGTAACTGAAAAGCGTCTTCATGAGTTTGCTGCCATTCAAACTTTGCCTTAGATCCCGTCAAACCATGTAATGGTCCTGCAATATTTGAAAAATACCGGATAAAGTTACGTAAGTAGGTGCAAGCCCCTAAGAAACTTCTGATTTCAGTCACAGTACTAGGTCTAGGACACTTAGTGATCACCTCAACCTTTCTTGGATCAATCTTCCGTTGTCCACCACTAACAATGAATCCGAGATACACCAACTCCTCCTTCCAAAACTCGCACTTCTTTACGTTCAACTTCAGCTGGCCTTCATGTAACACTTTAAACACCTTCTCAATGTGAACGAGATGCTCTTCCCAAGTTCTGTTGTATATTAGGATATCATCTAAGTAAACAATCACAAAATCTTCTATAAAAGGTCGTAGCAAATCATTCATCAAACGCATAAACGTCGCTGGAGCATTACACAAACCAAAAGGCATAACCAACCATTCAAACAAGCCTTGTTTGGTCTTAAAAGCAGTTTTCCATGTATCATCTTCTCGAACTCTCATCTGGTGATATCCGAATTTGAAATCTAACTTTGTAAAGACTCGAGATTTTTCTAACTGATCCATCATGTCGTCTATCCTAGGTAAAGGGTAACGATTCTTGATTGTGATCTTGTTCAATGCTTTATAATCAATACACATGCGCCAGCCTCCATCTTTCTTTGGAAATAACAATACTGCTGATCCACAAGGTGAAGAACTTGACACTATCATTCCTAATTCTAGAAGTTCCTGGACTTGTTTCTTGATCTCATCATATTTCTCGACGGTTGTGCGATAAAGACCTACATTAGGAAGAGAACTCTCCCCGGTCAACATGATTTCATGCTCCACACTCCTCTTTGGCGGTAACCCTGTGACATCAGAAAATAAATCCTTGTATTTCAACTTCAACCTTTCTAGGTCGCCTTCTTGTTGATCAGTCAAGGCTACTAAACATACTCTACTCGGCTCCTCTCCAAGAGAACGGATCACAAGGAGAATAAACTTTATGCTAGCATTCACCAACCGCTTAGCCTGAGTAGATGTGATCAAGCTTGCTCCCTCAAGAGGAGAATCAATAGCCCGAATCACAAAACTTTCTCCATCTTTGGTCTTTACCATAGGTAAGGACTACTTAGTACTACCTGACATACATCCAAAGGAACTACGTCGCATGTAACTTCGTCAATATATGACTCATCTAGAGCAAATTTGAACGTGCAGTGCTGTGAAACTTGTAAGCCTCCTTCCTTTTGAAGCCATCCTAAAGGGTATGGTTTTGGATGCTTGATAGTGTTCAATCCTAACTTCTGCACCAAAGAATTTGAAAGTAAATTCTTTTGACTTCCCGGGTCAATAACAACATCAACTAGTAAAATTTTGACTTGCATCTTCACTGTAAAGAGTCGTTCTCTAAGATCATCTTTTGAAGGCCTTTCTTTTGCCCCTGTCATAAGAGAAAGCTTTGAATTGGGTTCTGTTAGTCCGTGGACTTCTTTTGGAGTTTGAGCGACTAGTGCTGCCTTCTTGGCTTCTTTCCTCTGCAACCCTTTAGGTTTTAGATGAGGGTTCTTAACCCAACACTTGTCGATAACGTGACCTGTTTGCTTGCAATGGGTGCAATACAAACCTTCCTTGTCCCCATACTTCCATTCTTCTTTTCTCCTTTCACCTCCTTTCACAGTGGTACCTCCAGATTTCACCTTAGTATTTCCCTTTGAATCAGATTTCTTAAGACTGCCTTCAATGGCATTAGCTTTTATACTTGCTTCGGAGATAGTATCCACCGAAAACATCTTCAAATCCTTCCGTATATACTCATGGAACCCGGAAATATATTTCATATAGATAACATAATCTCCCAAGTCTAAATCCAAAATCATAGCTTGATTCTGAAATTACGAAGTATATTCTTGCACAGTTTGGTTGTAAGTCTGCTTCAAGTTGTACCACTTGAAACATCTCTCCTCAAGGTAGCCAACCGGATAAAACTGTTTCCTTACAACTTCCTTAGATCTTTTCCACAATAATACTACTTTACCTAGGTTTTGTCTTTGATAAGCTTTCCACCGAGGTTAGAGCATGCTTTTGTAGCTTCAATGCCGCGAAAGCAATATTTTCCTTTGAACCATATTCAAAGAAAGAAAAATACGTCTCTAGACGTTTAATCCAATCATCTAATTTCTCTACATTGACACTCCCATCGTAAAGTGGAATATCAACACGAAAATCAATTTTCAGATTCTTACCATGAGGTTTAGGACTTTTAAGAAGCTCACTTTTCTTCTTTTCTTCATCCTCATCCTCATCCTCTTCGTCTTCTTCTTCTTCTTCTTATGAATCTTCTTCTTCTGAATCATCTTTTTCCGAAGCTTCAGGTGAAGGTATAATCTTTTTCTTCGTCTTTGGCTTGAGTGTATGAGAACGAATACATTCACTCAATTCCTTAAGGGTAACTTGAATTGACTTCATGTCTGTTTGCAACGTAGCCACCTTTTCTTCCATAGTTTGTGGTTCCGTTTACTTATGTTCGTCATCTGACTTTCTCATCCTTGATCCCCTTATTTTCTTAACGTCTTCTAACTTCTCGAGTACCTCACCAAGCTTTATGTAGAGAGATCTAGTGAAAACCATAAACCACAGGGATTTACCCTAAAAACTAACCTTGCTCTGATACCAACTTGATACGTGTTGATCTCTGTACCTTGGTATCTATTACTATAAAGGCGGAATTCAGAATAATAATAGACGAGAAACTTAGAAAACAGAACACACGTAGTAATTCGAAGAAAATATCTTCTCTAGATTATGAACAATAAAACGATTACAATTCTCTCTTTGTTACGCTCACAATCTTCTCTAAACAGTGGATTAACCTTAAACTGTTTGCTAAGCTTGCACAAGTTTTGTCCCAAGCTTTCTCTAGGTTTTTATGTGCCTAGAATTCTGTGTCCTTAGCTATTAGCCAAAGCCCTCTATTTATAGCCTTCGTCGTACTCAGCCGACCAATGACTTCTTTTAGGAATCTATTTCCTAAACTTAGAGTATTGCCTAAAACAAAGCTCTTCCCTAACTAGGAATTCTGCCTTAACAAGGATTCCTGCCTAGATTAGGATTCCTCCCTCAACTTAGCATGAGGTTAACTAAGTTCCCTAAAGGAGTACGGATACACATGTATCACTTACTTACATTTGAACCTCGACTAATCATGGGAGTGCTATCAGGATGCATTCCTTTGTTAAATTGCCTGACAACTTTAGACAAATGCAAACTGGTGGGATAATATACCACAAGCTCAGTATTCGGTCGAGCTTTCCCAAAAATTTTCATCTCAAATTCGGATTTCAAATAGCTTTTAAGGTCTATTATTACATCAAGAGTACCCATCATGTCTGTACCATCGACATAGATAGCTATAATTCCAAATCAGGAACTTTCTTGTGAATACGCAAGGAATAATAACTTACTTGTCTATCCCCTCCAAATCAAATAGTCACTTAGACGGGTATACCACATCCGCCTGATTACTTCAAGTTATAAGTGAGCGTTATATCTAACTGTAAACGCACTCTGTGGTTTAAAGTCACTTGATTTGGGAAACAAAAGGTTATCAAGTACTTTTGTAAATATCGGCTATCTCTTGATTCTTTCAGAGATACGTAACAACCACATACATATGCTGCATTTCAAGGCCTTTTGAAATTACCAAGCTAACTGAGTAGCGGAACAGTATAAAGTTCATTACAAGAGGACAATTCTAGAGCGTTGTGAGAAACCTCGCGCCACAAGGCGAGTCTTTATACTTTCAGACTGCTTTCTTCTCATTATGCTTTGTGACAAATTAATTATGTATGTCCAATAGGCTTTACACTTGGTTGCTTAGCACTACCACACCAAATACCTGTATATTTGTCAAAGAACCAAGTTCTACCTGGATTGTATAGGCCAAATACGCTCTTCATTGAAATTAAGCAACAAGGAGCTTGGTTCGATCTCATCTTGCTCTATTTCCTTAAGCAAGTGTATATGAAATTAATCATCAATATGCTCGAATGATCTTTCCATTGACTCGTGCGCATTCTCATAATCCACTTGGGATGTCATTGTTCTCTGGAATCATTAAACTTCAGAGCGTCCTCCAGTTTGATTCATGGACATATTCAGAGACAATCTTATGAGATGATTTCTGATGATATAAATAAGTTGTGCCTTCCTCACCTACTTCCTTTATAGGTGAGGATTGATCGAACCAAGTGGTCTCTCAAACTTCCTTTATGAAGCCACGACCTCAACCACACTTCCACTAAGTGTAGTTGCAACACCTTAGTCTATGATGTGTATACCTTATTGAGGATTCGTAACCTTACAGGTTGGTTTGCAGCTGGTATGTGTGATCTCATCACTTTAGCGACATCAATGTACATTCTGAAAATCGATTATTCTTTCACTTCACATTTACATTTGTGGAGTACAAGAATCAATATGAGACACAGTGGGAACACACCACGACAATTCCTGTCGTTCCCTTAGAAAATACGTTTTCTTATCTCCCCCTAACGACGGGAAGACTGTCTCATTAAAACGACAACCCGCAAATCTAGCGGTAAGAGATCTCCTACCAATTTTTTTAAAATGCGGATAATTGTTGGGTAATCATTACTAACATAACTACTTAATAATTTTGAAGACCCATTATAGTACGATGTGGAGTCGTAGTGGCACATATATAGTGCAACTCAAAATGCATAAGAACACGAATGTCAGGCTTAAATCCAATTACCAACTGGTACGCAGAAAAAGGTTGACTAATATTGAGTTCTAAAACGAATTAAGTAAAGATGCGTGCAATATTATATATCCCCAAGCAGTTAAAGTTAGGACAATCTCCATCGTACTCGTGCAAATCCAATATTAGTGCACATTTCAATGCACATTAATTAACTAAAACCCAATATACAGAACTAACTTATTTTCAATGCACATTAATTAACTAAAACCCAATATTAGTGTGCAATATTACATGACTTAAATATAGGCGATAATTAATGTGCATTAAGATTTTAGTTAATTAATGTGCATTGAAAAATACTAAAGCTAGTATTTTTCATATTAACTTTATAGTTCTTACATATCTAACTCATTGAAATGTGCATTATTTTTTTTAAATTTTTTTTTTTGATGGAGAACGTGCATTAATTCAACTTTCCGTGATTAAGTCCAGGGCATACGTTTGCCATGTCTACAATCTAAAACTCTGTTGTTCATCACTTTACTCTATTGATTCTCCCTGAGGACCAGCATGATGATTTTGGATCACATTGTTGATCATGTGGCTGTCCTCCATTTGTTCAGAAAATATTTGCAGAAACTTCAAGTAAAGGAAGGTATCATTTTTGTGACTTTAAGTTCCTTGATTCCTTGAAGTTTGATTCGTGATTTGTCTGAAATTTTGATTAATTTTTTAAAATTGTTAAAATTAAAAATATTATTACATGAAACTAGTTGGAAGCCTAACAAGCTAAGCTCCAACGACATACTACTACATTAATTGAACAAAGTTCTTTGTGCTAACCTACCAAATGAGCCTCATGGGTAACCTAGCCAAGGGAGCCGAAAGCGGCGGGAGGGGGCTGAGATTGTGTCACAAGGGGGCAAACTAACACTACCTTCCATGTTAATTCCTGCAATATTACGCCATTGGGGACTCGAACCTTGGACCTCCTGGAGCGCATTAAACTTTGGGGAACGGGGATGACCAGCTGAGCTAGGGGCCCGTTCTTCTGAAGGGGGGCAAACTAACACTACCTTCCATGTTAATTAAAATAATTTTACTTTTAATAATATAGTTATCCTCCTGAAGTAATTCACAATATCATCAAACAAGAAAGAGAGATTAACCGTAACAAACATGAAATAATGGATTGACCGAAAATAATGGTATAATTAACTTTTATCGATAAAGGTTAATTCAGTCCTCTCTAAAACATGAATATGTAAATTAAATCTAAAACTATCAATCTTAGCCGTTGATCTCATATTTTGGACTACATATATAGCATCTTGATGATGGGTTAATGGAAGAGAGAGGTTTCAAAAGCGGGCTACTCAGAAATATTATATGGGGAAATTATTTCTTGCCCAATTCTTCTTTTTCTTATTTGAGAAACCCACCATTTAAATTATCTATATTAACAACCCATAATTAATTAAAAAAATGAGTCAATTACAAGAGTAATCTTTTATCCAATTTATTTTGTTTTGTTTTACCTAAAAATGTTTTGTTTTACTTAAAAAAAAAACGGTTACGGTGGGTTTGGATGTAGAATTTTAAGGGAGGAATTTACGGTCCAGGGGATTTGGTAGAATTACGTTTCCCTCTGTATGTTTGGTTGCCCGAATCCTTGGAATCACGTTTCCTACGGGATTCAGTTTTCCAGCAAATCCTCCATATGGAGTCCGACCCCTCCCCCTAAGATTTGCTGGGAAACTTGTCAAGGGATTTATGGACCCACTTTTTTTTTAAATTTTAAATCCCATATATATGCAATTTTAAGATTTGAGGGTAATGCCAAATGGTACAAAGACTTTAATACAAGAAAACTCTATAAATCTTAGGAATTTTAATTCGGTTACCAAACACACCAGGAATTTACATGAATCCCAGAATTTATAATCCCATGAAATTATAAATTCCCGGAAACGGTGAATTCCACAAACAAACCCACCATTAATGAATTCATAAAACCTCCCTAAAATATCGCTTAAAATAACTCCGTCAAAGCTCCCTAAAATAACTCCCTAGTTAGTTACACGCTTCTTAATTTGTGATAATCTTAAATTAAGATAAATATTAATCCAGAAAATCCTCCTGAAGTAATTCATCTTTTATGACTTTTGACTATGGAAATTTTAGTTTCCATATTTAATGAAAATTGCAATTTTCACATGTTGTGATTTTGGGAAAATCTTAGTTATCACGTCTCAGTTTTCCTTGTTATATCAGTTATATTTTCTGAAAATTGAAATTATCACAATATTCATCTCATGTTTATGCAATTTTCGTTGTTCACAAGATGAAAATAGAAATCATATTTTTATCACGTTAACAATATCACTAATATAGTTATCACAGTTTATTAATGTGAAAAATCGATGTTTTTCTTTTTTATTTAGTCAAAAATATAGTTATCCTCTGTGAAAATCGAAGTTATCACGAGTGGAACGTATCCCAGTATGCTATCGAGATAAATCAGGAATCGGTGATCTATACTTTGGGTTAAAAACAGGAAAGAAGGTAGTAGAGATAACCTTAATTATCACTTATCCAGTCAATAGCATCTCACTAGGTAGCGCCAATAATATTGTCAAACTCAGCCATGTTGTGGATTGGTCCTGTAAAATTCTTGCATCACTTGGGTTAATCAGTTAATGGTAGAAAGAAGCAAATTAAGATTTTGTACTCGGACTTGATAATGATGACAAAACTACTTTACTTCATTCGCAGAGAAGCAAAATAAGAGTTTTTTAATATTAGGTTCTCTTTTTATTTGTTTTACAATCTCATCTAATCCAGAAAGACATCATCTCGGTTCTCTTGATCCATTCGTCTTTTTTAACACTCGGAGATGCAGAGTTTCCTTTTTTCGATAAGTCTAGATTTGGGTTTTCTACGTGGAGATGGAAAAAGAAGGATGGTGATTAGGAAGAAGAGGATTTTACTGAGTACCGATGGTTTAATAGAGTTCTTGCTCAATATCAGAAATTTTTCTCTAATACCAAATTATATTTTCAAAAAGTAAAGAATTATTACTATCTGTTTTACTCTACAAAATGTCACAAAATTTTATAAGCTTGTATAATACTTCTTCCGTCCCACTATTAGTTGACTTATTTATTTTTTAGTTTTATTTCATATTAGTTGACCAATTCAAATAAATGGGATGAATTTTCAAAATTATCCTTCTCCAAAAATCTTACGAAGTTTTCCACTGTCTCACTCTCACTCCGCATTTCTCCCTTCATTTTTCCTCAGTTTCACTTTCACTCTCTCCATTTCTTCGGTCGTATCTCCTCCGCCACCACCATCACCATCAAGCTGAATCTTTTCTTCTAATACGATGACCACCATCACCTTATCATCTCAATCTTCATTATCTTCATCTTCTCCTTTGTCAGTTTTTCTATCTTCAATTTTATTCGAATCTGATAAAAAGGTTACATTTTTGGTATAAACTTGACATATTCTGTATGGGTTTTTGATTTTATGAATAAATCTTCTTAAGTATGAAGAAGATCATATGAATCTGATATAAGATTCATAATGTACAAAATTAATCATATGATTTGTCCTTTACTGACAAGATCATATGAATCTGATATAGGGTTTATATCAAATTTTATTGAATTGGTATTAAAGGTGGATTTGATTATTGAATTGGTATTCAAGGTGGATAGAGTAGGATTTTATGAATTTGTCAAATTTAAGATATGTTCTAATTTGTGTAATTTGTTCTTTTCAAGTTAAAATTAACTGACCCAACTCAATGGATGAATCAAACCCTTTGGTAATGTGTTTTATCATCTTTACTTGTTGTTGCCATTGATTGAGTGACTGTTTTGTGTATGCATATCTGAGAGAGAGACAGGGAGGGAAAACTTCAGGCTGTACTTATGTTTAGATTAATTGGCTAAAGTGTTGGATGGGTACTTTTTCCTTAACTTAGTAGTTGAAGTGTACTACTCAATATTTCTTCAAACATAAGAGCAATTCCTATGGAAATGTTCAAATGAATTTGTTTGTTGAGCCACGTGGATGGTCAAATAGGATTCTCCACTATGGTAAAGCAGGGCAAAATGAACAGATTTGGTTTTCTAGAGCCCCACTAGTATTTCTTTTTAATATAAAATATTTTGTTGGATAAAGATGAAAAATAAAATATAATATTTAGGTGAGATAAAATAGGATGAAGTGAGATAAAATAGGATGAAGTGAGATAAAAATAAGATTAAAAAGTAGTAAAATAATCAGGGATTGTACTCGACGTCAATCCAAGAGTCGCGGGCGTGAATGTGAAAGTCGCTGGCGTTTTTGGCATGGTCGCATGTTGATTCTTCCAACGCCAGCGTTTGTAGCAAGATCGCTCGTCCTTACCACAGACGCGCGCTGGATGTTCCGACTCAATGTTCAAAGCAACAGATTTGTTGATTTGAACATCCATTTTTCATGTTTGTTCATTCCATAGTGGGAGCAAAATGAACAAACTCTGAGTTTGTTCATTCCATACGAACTGCCCTAAGTCTATAAGATTCCAATTACAATTGTCGCATACACGACCTGATAGGATAGATAATGCATAATCTGTACTAATGCCTTTTTCCCTATTTCTGGCATGGTTGTTTGATGAGGCTCATGTCATTCTTTTAAGGATGTGAAACTTAAAATTTGAAGTTCTGTTTTCCTTTGGACCATTCTTAGTTTATTTTTGGCCTTTGTTGTGTTTGTCTTCTGGAATGGAAGTATAGTTCTTGGTAGGTTTCTTTCTTATTTTACGTGTTCAGCTCTTCCTCCGGTCAGATATGAACATTTTGACATTTTTCAATGCACAATATTTCAGGTGTAAAGAATCTCATACATCATCTTTGCATTTTTCATAAATCATGTACTTTGCTGTGGTGTTTGCTCTGGCCATGGCTCCCTTTTATTTCGATTCTGAGTTTTCTATGCTCGCAAGTCATTGTGGAAGAACATACCTCTTAGTCTCTTTCAAGTGGTTTTGGTTTCCATTGCTGGATTCCTCTATGTGCATTATTTCAAGTCAGCGTGCATTCAATTAACTAATTAAAGCGTAATAGATGGAATCTTCATCTTTTCTAATGATTGATTCAAAGAAATCATTGGGACAGTCAGCAAATTGAGATAATCTATCAGGAATTGGGTGTGGGAAGTGAATGTTATCTTCAATCTATCTTTAGCAGGGGTTTGATTTTACAAATGACTAGTTTGGATCATGTTTTAGTATTATCTAAATTACAATACTTATACTCATTGGAAAAAATGGTGGGGACTTGTAAAGAACCGCATTACTTTACTAGTAGGCCACATACCAATATCAGGACTTCTGATGTTGATAGACATGCATTTTAAATGTGAAGTAGGTGGTGGTTTTTTGTGTATAAATTGGTATGGTTTCTTTCAATTTTCAGTACTCATTGGAGTTTGCATTAGTCACCCTGCAAAAGCTTTCAGCTCCTGCTAACGAGGATGATGTGATGGATACACACAAAAAGTTGATGAATGAGCTAGGAGAGATTTCTCAAGCTGGAGATAACTCAAATGTTTATTTTGTCAACGCAACAGTCAAGGGTCTGTTCTTTGTTTTGAAGCAGCTTCATGTTTTTTTTATGTGTGTTCTGCTCTTTATTTGGCTCCACTTGTTTTCATGAACTACCCTAGTTCACTCAGTTTCCTCAGTATCCCTACGCTTCCGACTTCGATGAGCGCACGCACTCGAACAATTCCTTTGGATCGTATTCCGAACAGTAAAGGAACAATAAATCTGTTTGGTAAAAACTCAAATGATTCTTTTGTTTAAAGAAGTCTTAAGTCATACGCAAAGGCTCTTCCATTTAATCTCATAAACTTCTTTGCCTGGTTAGATCAATACAATCTTCAGTTACCAAAGTAATAAGATCCGGATTTGTAACAATCAAAATAGAACTCAAGAGTATTATTAGGCGTTACCGATCTCACACAACTATCAATCGAATAAATCTGATTCTAGTTGGATTCCAGCCGATCAAGGTTTGTGCTACACAAAGATATGAGAAACCAAATAAGAAATTTTTTTCGTCTTCAAATCTTTTTAAATCTTCAATTAAAACTTGTACGACACCACTTGAATCTCTTGTGATAAATCACATACAGAACGGAGTCTGTTAACAATGGATTATCACAAGATGTCTTTAGATCTACAAACAGTCTAAAGATCCCGTCAATACTTCGATCTAGTTTGAGTGAATCTTATATCAGAAGAGAAGATTCTCAAGCATAAAAAATTAGGTGCAACCAAAGTTTCAACAACCTTTAGTTAATCAAATCAATCGAAAACTAATAAAACTGCAATTATCTAGTTTCCCACCAACGGTACTCGTAGAGCTTCTTGATCCCACAAAAGTCTTTAAATGAGCGGTCGTAAGAGATTTCGCCTAATCAGGTTACTTTCCTCTCCGAATAGACGGCTCCACCAGAAACAACAAAAAGATGAAGTTTTTCTGGCTCTTAGGATAGTTTGCTAGAAATACAAACTTAGGTTTTTATAGACCAAGGATGTCTAGAAACCAAGGAATTCCCAAAACCGAAAGTATTATCAAATATATGCAATAAACGCCTATTCAGTTTTCCTAATTCCAATAAATGCTTTGTCCAATATTTCTGAAATCTCTCAATAGAAAATCTCCAATTAGTAAATGCACATTGCTAATTTTTATTCTCTAGAGATATGCATTTAATTTTTGGTAATTAAAGCATATAAAACTAACAACCTTAATTAAAAGATTCTTAATTTATTTCGGCACATGATCTCCTTGAGTAATAAGGAATATCTTTGAACAATAAAACATAAGAGTTATTGTACGTGTTCAAAGTATGTTGACATCTTCTTCTTTGTAAATCCTCTTTCATATTTACAATCTTGGAATCAATTATACCACACTTCCAAACAAGTTTAGAATTAGTTCATATGTATTCCAAGAAAACTATGTGATTGATCAAATATCAAAACACATTCATGGGTTTACTCGGTTCTACCAATCACTAGGATCGGTTATACCTTAAATATGGAACACTTGTGATCGATCACACAAGTTACCAGGACAGGTTACATCAATTACCAGGATTGGTTACATCAATTAAGAGGACCGGTTACCTTAAACACATGGTATTGCTTGTGATCAGTCACACCAGTTACTAGGATCTGTTATACCAATTACCAGGATCGGTTACACCAATTACTAAGACCGGTTACATCAATTACAAGGATCGATTACACAACTCTCTGTGATCGGTAACACCAATTACTAGGATCGGTCACACTAATTACAAATATCGATCATACCATCTCAGGTGATTACTTAGGATCGGTTACACTAATTAATGAAAACCAGACATACCAAATCATAAGTCAGGCATTGTGATTAGTTATACCAAGATACATGACAAATTTATGATCGGTTCCACCATCTCACACATATTGGTAATCCAAATATTTTCAATGAATATCATACCAATAAGCCTAGCGATTTCCCTTTCGATTCATAAAACAAGTTCATGAATGTACTTCCTTTAAACGAAAGTAAAACATTGTTTCCTAGGATGAAATCTTCACCATAACCCAAACACATAATCATAACAGCATTATAAGATTATGTCGATGTCATATCTACGAAGTTCAAAAGATAAGCGTTATACTTTGTAATCTAATTCTTTAATACTATGATCATATGATCATGTCTAACTACTAGAGTAATATATCTCATACAAAGCTTCACAGTTCTGTTTTCAATAAAGCACGACTTGAAAGATATGTTAGGAACGAAACAGTTCAAGTCAATATTACTAACCTCAAGAGGAAGGATGATGTTGTCGTTGTAGTTCGTTACTTCTTCACGTTCTTCAGGTCTTCGAGTAATACTTGTATGTCTAAACATTCCTAGAATTTCTAGTCTAACCTAAACGAAGTTGTCTCTAGTACATAATCAAGCGACTTTTACATGATTTTTGATTCACTAAAATATGACAACCAAACTTGACATACCAACGCTTGGTGGGTTCAACCGAGCTTTGCTCTATTTAATTTTTTTAAGAATAAAAGGAAATAAACTGACTGATTCTTTTGGGGGAATGGTACAAGTCTTATAAGACAACCATGGTAATTATGAGACCCACTAACACAAGTGCAATCTAGTGAGCAGCTATTTCGAGTCTTTTCTCTATTTAGATTTTTTTCTTCTTAAAGGATTTTGGTTGTGTGACATAGTTATCTTCCGACCAATATGACCAAGACTAGCGCGTTCTTTTTGAATAAAAAATATGTACACTATCTCAAACATTATATCTTCAAAATTTGGCAATAATGTTGTATACGGAATCAGAATCCTTCGAAATGTATTTAATACTGATGCATCATCAAGAGTTGATCGATCATATATAACATGTACATAAAGTCATAAATCAAATAATTCATGCAGTTATTGTTTTTTCATCAGTGTAATTGAGATAAGGTTTGTTCATCGGAAAAATTACGTTATACTATCTCAAAAATATACCATACTTAAATGTTCTTGCCCACTAAGTTCGAATTGCTATAACTACTTATTCATGTTACTGTTAAGTTTGTCTTAATTACTTAACTAATGAAGAATTCATTGAATGTTGTGCAATGGATTCTGAATTGAATTCATTGTCAGTAGACTATCATAATTTTCCTTTGATTTCTTTCCATAAAATTATACATACATCCCTATATATATAACAGAGAGACAAGAAGGAACCATTAAGAGAAAGTTGGATACTGAGAGTGGAACAATTCTAGACGTGGTTAGAGAATAAGAGAGAAACTATGGCTCGGTCAAGGTCATCGTCCTATTCAATAATGTCAATGTTATTAGTAGTAATGTTGATTATGGTAATGGTGAATGAGAGTTGTTCAACGGGAAGAGAATTTTTAACAAGAAGTAGTAAACAAGCAAATATTATTGACTATGAAAAAGCATTTTTTTTTCGAAGGACAACGATTTGAAAAGTTACCTAAAAATCAAAGAATGGCATGGAGGAAAGATTCTGCTCTGAATGATGGTTCATTAATCGGGGTACGTATCTATTTTAAATTTTTTTTCTATTTTTTTTTTGTTTGTCTTTTTTGGAATTTCGCTTAATTTTTTTTTTAACGTGGCTTGCCAAAATATCTTGGCATTTTTTTTACTCGGTCAATGAATATATTAAAAAACGAAAAAACTGTACAGGGTCTAAGTCTTCCTAGTGCATAGCCGTGAGGCTATCACTAGAGGAAAACTTAGTTAAAACGAAAATAAATCTCGCCAGGCCACTCAAAAGTATGAGTGGACAAAGGCCTACCCTCAACAAATTCAAAAATATCTTCGGCCAAAGTACAAGCTTGTTTGGCCAAAGCATCCGCAGAAAAATTAACTTCCCTATAGCTATGGATATAACGAATATTATCAAAAAAATTCCTAGCCATTCTCCACTTCTGCCTTAGTTGCCACGGCAAGTCACCAAGTTGGAAAGCCTGAATGCAACTCATCGAGTCTGATCTAACGCAAAGGTTTTTAATACCCCATCTCTTGGCAAGCATCGCACCATAAATAATACCACAAACCTCCGCATAGAAATTTGTTTGCCAACCAAGGCCAACCATCAGCACGCCAAGGATTTCCGAGTTTGCACCACGGAAAGAAACACCACAACCTGCTTGTTAGAGCATAGCTCGGTTGAACCCACCAAGCGTTGGTATGTCAAGTTTGGTTGTCATATTTTAGTGAATCAAAACTCAAGTTAAGAGTCACTTGATTATGTACTAGAGTCAACTTCGTATAGGTTAGCTTGAAAGCATTAGGATAATGAGACTTTACAAGTATTGCGAAGACTTGAAGATGTGAAGAAGCAAGGAGATACAACGACAACATCATCCTTCCACTTGAGGTTATTGATATTTGACTTGAACTGTTCCATTCCCTAACATATCTTTCAAGTCGTGCATATTGAAAACAAAACTGTGAAGCATGTTTGAACTCCAGATAGACATAGTATTAAGGAATACAATACGAGGTTTATTGCTTAAACATTAAACTTTGTAGATAAGACAACGCCATAATCATTTGAATGCTATTGTGATTATGTATGGGTATGAGGTGAGGATTTCATCCTAGGGAACAATTTTTACATGTGTTCTAAGGAAGTAAGTTCATAAACTTGTTTGTGAATCGAAAACGAAATCGCCAGGCGTTATTGGTTTTGTTATTCATTGCATATCTTATGAAAAACCAATGTGTGTGATTGAGTATAATCGTTCATGACTTGTTGTGTTCTTGGTAAAACTATTCACAATGGCCTGACTTATGTATTGGTATAAATTTTATTAGTAAAACCGATCTTAAGTAATCACCTGAGATGGTATGATCGAGTTTGTGTTTGTGTCTGGCCAAATCTGGTTAAAGGGGAACCGATCCTAGTAAGAGGTGCAGTACATCACAAAGGGGAATCGATCCTTGTATGAGGTGCAGCAAGTTTGTAGCAGAAAGGGGAACCGATCCTACGGACATGTGCAACACGTTTTTAGGCAAAGGGGAACCGATCATATGGACATGTGCAACACATATAAGTTAGATACCATATATATGTGGTGAGCCGATCGTAGTACCTAGTCAACCGAATTTTGGAAAGATAGTGTGACTATGCACAGTACTCACATGGAAGGTAGAACCGATTTTTTTTTTGGTAAAACCGTTAAACCCATGATTTGTGATTGAATGTTATTCGATCAATCGCATAGTTCTTGAAAGTCAGATGAACCAATTCTAAACTTGTTTGAAAGTGTGGAAAATCGGTTTCAAGGTTGTAAGTATGAAAAAGAACTTACAAAGTAAGGATGTCGACATACTTTGAACACGTGCCGTGACTGTTTATTATTTAATTACTCAAAGTTATTCCTTAATAGCTAAGGGAAGAGAATCCCAGGATCGAAACATAAATAAGTTAAGAATCTTTTAATTAAGGTTATTAACTTCATTTGTAGGAAAATAAGAATTAGTAATGTGCATTTACTAATTAGAGATTTTCTAAGAGATTTCGATTATTATTTTTGGACAGAGCATTTCCAGGAATTATGGAAACCGAATTTGTGCCTTAATGAATATCTTGAGAATATTTTCAGTTTTGGAAATTCCTTGGTGTCCAAACTTCCTTGTCTATAAATATTTGAAGTTTGCATTTCTAGCAAACTAATCCTTCGTAACAGCAAACTACCTCTTATTGTGCTGCTACTGGTGAAGCCGCCTATTCGGAGAGGAGAGTAACCTAATTAGGTGAAATCTCTTACGGCCGCTCAGTTTAAAGTCTTCTTTGGGATTGAGAAGCTCTACGAGTACCTTTGGTGGGAAACTTGAAATTGCGGTTTATCTTTTATTTTCGATTGATTTTATTGACTAATGGTGGTTGAACTTTGATTGTACCTAATTTGTTTATGCTTGAGAATATTCTCTTCTGATATAAGATTCACTCAAACTAGTTCAGAGTTTCGACAGGGATCTTTAGACTGTTGTTAGTTCTAAAGACGATCTTGTGATAATCCATTGTTAACTGCAACTTCGTTCGTGCGTGATTGATCACAAGAGATTCAAGTGATTGTGTGCAGGTGTTTATTGAAGATCTATGAAGATTTGAAGACGAAGAAGATATTGAAGATTTCTGATTTGTGGGTTCATAATCTTTGGTGTGCACAATACTTGTTTCGGTAAAAGAGGATCCAATTAATAATCGGTTTTATCCTTGTGATAGAATTGGATTGATTAATTGAGTAGATCGACATCAACACAATTTTTTTGATTAAGAGTGTTGATCGCAAAATCTTAACGATTACTTAGATAATTGAACATAAGATAGATCTAAGGACCTGACGAAGGAGTTTATGTTAAGATAAACATAAGAGCCTTTGTCCAACTCATATCACTTGGTTGAAGAGAGTTGATACCAAAAAGATTTTTTGTTCCTTTAGTGTTTGGAATACGAACCAAAGAAATTGTTCCAAGTACGTGACTTATTTATAAGTTGGAGGCATGGGAATACATACGGAACTAGGTGAACTATATGTTTAGTTGCTTGGTCTCAACTATACGAAGTTAGGCTTAATTTTGTGTAGCGGCTTAATCCTGAGAGTATTAAATTATGGAAAAGGTCCCTGGGTTTTTCTGCATTTGCGGTTTCCTCATTAACAAAATCTTGCTGTGTCATTTACTTTATATTTCCGCATTATAATTGTTTTATTATAATTAAAGTAAATCACACAAACGTTAATTCCTATTTACTTGATAAGTGATTCCTATTGTTTTTGGTTAAGTCCGAACCTTTTTATCAAGTAAACATACTTCGTTGTTGTATTGTCTCGATCTCGTATCCATAGACGATCACACGAAGTGCGAACCGATTAGTTGCATTGTCTCTACTCAGTCCATAGACGATCACTTTTGGAGAAAGGACTTATAGGTAGGAAAAGTTTTAGATTGAGGTATATTTGGGTACCCTCGTCTTTTGAATTGGTATCAGAGCAGGCAAACACGAAAAGCTCTAACAATCGGTGTTTGGTGCGATCCAACCTATAAGATATGGGCCAACGCAAAGTTAAGCGAGAGAGAAAACGAAAGAAAGGCTCAATTAACGTATCACAAAATATATATGCTCTAAAGGAGAGTGTTCTTCATTCTCAGATTGCTCAATTGAAGAATTATCTAACGAGAAATTTTTGAGTTCTATTCTTGAGATTTCTAATGAAAGATCAAGTGTGAAAACTTCTGAACTAAAGGAATTGAGTAAATATTTTCTTTTTTGCTCTAATGAACTTCTCTTAACACTTGAAACAGAACGAGATTTAACATTAAATTTTGAAAATCTCTATAAAGAGCATGAATTACTAAAAGAAGAATTCACACAACAAGTTTGTGACTACGAAAAAGGGATGAATATTGAACGTAATCATGTAGAAACTTATGAAAAAGATCTGGAAAGATCTCAAGAAAAAATATATCTTCTGGAAAAAGAGCTTGATGACTCTAAAATAAATTTGAACTCCCAACAAGAGTGCTTCAAGGAGAAAGAAAAAAATCTTCTTTTTAACATAAATTGTTTAGAAGAAACTCTTAACACTACTCTTGATGAAAATAAGTCATTAAAAGAGGAAATCTCTATAATGAGAGAAATAAATGTGAGTTCAAACAACTTATCCTCCTTGCTGGATTCAGGATAGAGACACATGTGGTTTAGGATATGAAGGAAACAATACTGTTGCTCCTAATAATGAAACTAAGTTTGTTAAATCTGTGAGTACTCAAACAGAGGATTCCCCAATAGAAAATGCTCAATGCAACTTTACAGAAACATGCAGGGAAAAACAAACAATTGATGATCAATCACTCCAGAAGAAGGAAAGGGATGAAGATGAAAAAGGATCAAGGCTAAGAAGAGTTAAGAAAGATAAAATAACTTTCAACAACCTTGCACAAACATGTAACTACAAATATTACAACTCTCATTATATCAAATGTTGTTATTCTTGTGGTAGTAAAAATCATGTTCAGAAGATGTGCAAGATTCGTAAAATGCAAAATGCTCTTCGATTTGTCTCAAGGGAATTGGGAAACATAAATCTTGATCATCGCTCCTTATCAAACAGATTATAGGACTATTATGCTAATTCCTGGTCTACCCAGTATATACCAAGATCATTTAAAAAGGGGTATAATAAAAATGATTTTAAAAGGGCAAGTTTTGTCACTCATCCTTTAAAAGGATCAGTCTCTGAACCACTCTTAGATTATGATAACATATCATATCCCAAGAGATGGAAGAGGAAGAACAATAAAAAAATGATGCACTATTGCATAAGAACAAATTTCTTTGTACCCAAGCACTCCTGTGTTATAGAAATTTGTTTAAAATGGTGTTTATGGGTGAAAACTACTCCTGTAGAATTTGGTAATTTGGGGTGTGGATGAGGAATGAATTTAAACCTTAAACAAATGCACTGCGCGGTGAGTGCTTGTAGATTCGAGAGATCAATGCCGTGCAAGTCCGGCCTAAACCAATAAATGGTCGTTCGGACTTGTTTCGGTCACAAAGTGAAGGAGATGGGGTTGATCTTAGGGAGGGAAGCGAAGAAGGTGTTGAGATTGTGAAGATGTTGGCTTGCTTATGACTTGTAACAGAAAGATGAGCAAGCTCACGGTTGATGCAAGCAGGCTCTGGGTGTTTGAATACAATTTGTATTAACACTTGGTTTTCTGTCTCGTCTGAACTTGTGTTGTTTCTCCTTGTCTCCTATTTTTCTCTTGTTTTCTTCCGTTGTTGAAAATAAGGAGGAGAACCTATTTATACAAGTCATTGAGCCTTATTCACGTCTCTCGTGGGAAGTGGAGGAAGTGGAGTGATGGAGTAGTGGAGTTGTGCGTCGGTGCCACACGACCCGGTCTTGCCCACTTCTCCTGTTCATCTCTAACCGTCCATGACTTCCCGACACGTTCTTGTGATGGCGCATTGCATGCCGCACGCCGTAAACCGCCGCACCAATACCCCAAGTATGTATCCCCGAGTTTATGACATGATTGATGTACTGGAATGTGTGGATCGTGGATCCACGAAAGATAGCATGTAATCTTTGAATTGAATAACTTGTGTTATTCCAGAAGTCGATACTTGTGAAGTATCGTGTGTATTTTATGCGAGTATCGCATTATGGTGTGGTAAAGTGATGGGTAATGACGCCTCCCTAACCAAATAACTCCTGACCAGGGTTGTATAACCAAGCTGGTGAAGGTGGACGGATGAGATGATCTTTGAGACACTCATCTGCGACCGTTAATAAATATTAGGGTTTTTGAAGAGGTGCGCAAGCATCACTCTTGACTTAGTCGAAACCAAGCATGGAAAGGGATTTGGAGAGGACCGACCGGGTATGTGTGTAGACAGCATACCAGTGTACACGTCCATACCTCACTATCCCATGAAAGCGCGATCTAGGGCACTCAATTTGACCGGTAAAGTTGAGTGGTTGAGATCGGTTTGCGGCAGAAATCCATTGCCGCAAAGGAGTTGGAAACCGGCGTGACATCCCTAGTTCGGGCACGTGTTTCAAGACGACACATCTTGGTCGGTCTTGGTCGATCATACCGGCGTGTAGGTGATAGGCCGGTGTTCACACCTATACCTGACTATCCCATGAAAACGTGATCTAAGCCACTCAAATCATCCGGTGAAGTTGAGCGGTCGAGATCAGTTTAGGGTTCGGGAGGTGTAACCACGCAAGTTTGGGCGTGCGTTTTGGATTGACCAGGCATGATATGCCTTGGCCGATCACATGAGGAGGTAGATGGGCCCACGGTGGTCATGATGGTATGACCGGCCCTTGCTTAATCTAATCTGTGACCCTCCATTCGTGCCGGAGAAGATGGACGCGCGTGATGATTCGAAACCCTAATTTTGGCTTTCAAAAGCCGTGCGCCACTCCTTGTTTGGGTGATGATTTTGTCACGGCCAAACATTGTTGGTCTTGACCGATTGGTCAAGTGTGTAGGCGGGCCCACGGTGATCGTGTTGACATGCTTTGGGCCCTTTGAGTCTACATCTACACCCTCCATCTATACCTGCGAAGATGGATGGTTGAGACATGTTTTTGTGACACATGTAATATGCCGCAAACCCTAATTTAGGGTTTTACGTCCATAATGCTTGGTATGAACGGTTTCTTGGCAGGCTAGGCCAATGACCCACCATGCGGGGTCGGCCGTGGGTATTCCATACCGCTTGGGGGTGATGGAATTGATCCGGGGGTCATCCAATCATGCTTATGGAGTTGGATGACTGCGATCGGATCATATCCGGACCGATACGGTCAGTCCGGATGCCTAATCGGAGCTAGTATAACACACCGAGGAGGGGCTCAATCGGGCTAGTATAACACACCGAGAGGGGCTCGGGCTAGTATAACACACCGAGAGTCACTGTACGGGTATTTCGTACATGGTTTCATTATAATGCTTGGAGGTTCGTGTTACTCTGAAGAGTAACACTCGGTCGTCATGCCACACCGATAATGAGTAATCGGAAATACAAGGCTGATATGAAATTCACAGGAAGGTATTGTTGCTACATGCTCCAACCTGGAGGAATTTCATGTATTCACAGAACGGGATTGTTGCTACATGCTCCATTCTTGGTGAATTAAGTGAGGGACTATCCAACACTTATAAATGGCTTTATCTTTTACAAGATGTCGCATGGTTTTTTACGGGTTTTTACAAATTTAACCTTAAACGAAAATCCACCATCAACATTAAGTCCCCCGCCTAGCACATAATGGTTACACTATTGTGTGGTAGGCATGAGATGGTGACATACATATATACTTGAAATGACCAGGCTAAAGTAGATACATATTTCTCGGATGGTCGGGCGTTGCCCGGAACTGGTTGGTTCTGATTAAGGATGCGAAGGAAACAGGACTTGATCTGGTGAGTCGCTTTGGTTCCTCTTGTACATATTTGAGCTCGGCCGCTTCTTCAGGTGTAGTTCCTTCATCATACACGGTTTTCCTCAGGTATATCTGATAAGCCTCGTCGATTGTTATCCCGAATTAGCAGCCTTCATAGGTGGCAAGTAAAGACTTCTTTTTCTTCTGGGATTCTGTCGACCTGTGAGATTATAAAGAATCATCTCATGTGGTCGTTTATTCTATATCTCAGGTACTGCTTCTGATTTTTCTGATTAACTGATCGATGGATTTGATTTTTCTCTTCTCTTTTTTTTTTTTTTTGTGTGCGCTCATAACCTCCCCTCCTTTGCAGTTTATCATGGAAGAGGCTGACAATCACTCCGTTGCTTCCCCAGAAAGAAGTTTCGAAGTTGACAAGCCCGAAAACCGTGCACATGAAGATGTAATGGCTAAGATCGATCTTCCGCTTCGCGAAGTCGGCCGTGCTTATATACGGGGATGTCTATCTCCCACCTTCGTATTGCCGAGCACGTATCCGTGCACTTTGGCTGCGATTGACATGGAGGAGCGGTGGAGGCGCGAGGAAACACTGCAGACACTAGTAAGCGCAAGGGCAGAGAGATTTGCAGCGAGGTTGAAGAGGCGGAGAGTTGAGCATGAACGACCTCCGAATAAAGGCAAGTGTGATTACCCGGTTCAGGACGGCGTGATAATTCTTGACTCCGACACGAGAGGAACCCGAACATCCGAAAGCAATTGGTACGGCTCCTAATGTTGATGCGCTTTTAATGCTCCGCTGGTGATGTTGGGATGGAGCGTCTGCTGCGAGAGGTGCACGATGCGGAAGTTGAGGTAGATTCGGAGGGAGGAGCATCAACGGTGTGACTGGCGAAGCGTAACCCGACAGTGGTGTAGGCAATGTCGATCCTCTTGACGACTAAAACCTCTTTTCTTCTTTCTTCTTTCCAAGTATATTTTGTACGCTTGAACATCTTCCTTGTACTCGGTAGCGGCCGGGTTCAAGGTTATTCCTCCATTTGATTGTTTGAATAAAGTTTTCTTTTATAATCCTTTGTCAAGGCGCAACCGAACCTTCTCGGGCGCAAGGGTGCGCCTTCACACGTAATCCTTAGTGATAAAAGAAGTAATACTATAATGGAATATCCACGGACTGTGCTCCCGATGCAAGATCTTCTTGGCTTTTGTGGGCGAGATGGCTCAAATCATTTTCCTTTTGTGCACACGTTCTATTTCCTTCTTCCCATGAGATGCTTGTTTAGGATTTCCTTTCTTGCTCGGTGTGTTGATTTAGGCCGACTCAGGGCTATGTGTTTTTAGGGGTAGAGAGGTTCTCAGATGGAAATAATACTTCAATTAAATTGAGAATTGAAAATTGGAACCCTAATCGTGAATGCAAGTATTGCAATCATTTTCTCGGGAGGAATTACAAGTATGACATGAAATCAGTAAAAGGAAACACGCTGGAAAAATAGCACAGCGTTTTAAAGAGTGGAGGATCTTTGGAAAGTGGTAGCACAAGTATCTTAAGTTCGGTAGGGTTTGAGCCATCGTGAGTGAATCGTTATGCCCTCTAGTTTATCGGCGTTGATGAGTTTGCGAGTAGCCGCCTAGGATAACATCTCGCTACTGTACGGTTCATCTTCTCTTTCGGTAGGCAAGTCGGGAGTGGTCATCTTCACCGTCACGCTCCCAACATTGAACGTAGTCGCCTTCGTCACTGTGTCTCCAATTCCAAACGGGTTTGGTCGTGCGAGATACTTGGACCTTGGCCTCATTGTCTTTGACCAAAATAGCTTCCACGCTCCCGATAAAACGCTTGAAAGGGCCGGCCTCCCATTCACATCTCTTAGCCGGGGTTGGTTTGTTGATTGGAGCCGGTCCCAGGACTTGTCGAATGAGGGGCGGTAGGTTGCAAAGAGAGTTGTGTGGTGAGACTTACTTGACATCGGGACCTTGCCGACGGGCTCTCCCAGGAAGTTGTGTCACGGCAGACGTTGTCGGGTACGGCAACAAACAATCATCGGGAGGTCCGAAGGCATGTTGAGATTCTTTCAGTACCGAAACCGGTAGAGGACAGACTTCCAAGATGGCTTTGTTGTCCTGCATCCAAGAGCGCCCTAGGATTATGTCGTAGTTGGGATGATCTTTGACTATGTAGAACTTTGCTTGCGTTGAGGCATCACCCAATTTGACTTCAAGATCAATGTATCCATATGCATCTCTAAGCTCTCCTACTAAATCTTTAACTACAGTTGGGTGACGAGTAGCTTCCTGCTTCGAAATCTTTGCCGCTCTCAAGGTCTTGAAAGTAATGATGTTAAATTCGGAAGCCGTATCAATTAACACGCTATCGAATTCAACGTTTCTCAAACGAGCGACGGTTAGGAGTCCCCGGTTTCATTGCTCATGTCTTTCGGGAAAGACTGGGGTTCCGGACTGCTACTCGGATGCAAACGCCTACCCGACACAACGTGGTTGAGGGCCGCAAATATGTCTCGACGCTGTCATTTGGAGAAGTACAAGATTTCACATATGTGCTCCATCATAGATTGTACGGTCCATGCAATGTAATCCCCGAGAAATCATGCGGTTCTCGATAGGTAAAGGGTCTCTATGAACACCCTCGTTTCCAAGCCGGAGTTCCCCTGTCTCTACCTTTTCCCCGAATATTTGTTTCAACCTCGTTGCAATCTTTGGTTGGATGATGGACGAACTGTGGTAGCAACAAGATCTGGGATCCGCCATTTCTTCCTCGGTTGGAGGACGTCCGATAGGGGGCGGCTTTACGGCGTCATCTTGGATCCACGCTTCCAAGAGCTCTATCACTTCGTTCATGGGAAAAGGAAAACCCGTGTCTTTAGTGTTTTGTGCGGGAGTTTTGTCTTGCTCCTTTTCGAGACGAAGTCTTGTGTGCGGGATGTCCGCTTGGTTTGTTATTCCGTCACTGGAGCTTTCCTTTTTCTCCTCCGCCCACCGCACTCACGAAGGACCGGTGTTGTATTGCTTGTTCGTGAGGCGCCTGCTCCCTCGACTTTCACGTGAATCTTCACTTCGAACAACTCTGGTTCTTTCTAGTAGTGTCGGTGCAGTTGTTGCTGAACGTTTTGCAGCCTCATGGAGTTCAGAGAACGTTTGAAAGCCCAGGTTCTCTAACAGAGCGCGGTATATGGGTATCATCCCGTTGATGCACAACTCCACCAATTGTCGTTCGGTGACGTTCGGGTCATGAAAATCAAGCGCTTGAGTTCTGAATCTTTTGACGAAGTCGTTAGGATGCTCGTTGTTCCGCTGAAGAATTCTTCCTAGATCTGAAAAGGTGATCTGTTCAGACACGAAGAAATACTTCCTGTAGAAAGCACTGACCATCTCGCTCCAATTGGATATGTTGTTAGGCGCAATGTTGTTGTACCTGGTGTATGCCCTCCCCGTGAGTGATTTTGAGAATTCTTTTAGGCGTAAAACATGATTGTATTCATGTTCCCCAAGGATTCCAAGAATCGAGAAATGTGTTCACGAGCATTACCGCATGCGTCGTAGAGGGATACTGGGGAGAGGTGTAACCTCTTGGTAGAGGAATCCGTTGCACGTCTTGAGGGTAAGGTGGCTGATGTTGGTGTACGTCCGTTCGGTCCCCTCTTCCTCGATTTTGGAGAAGTCGCTCTAGATCCTCACGCGTAATGAAGTTGGAAGGCTGGTCTCTCTCCCTTTGGCGTTCAGGAGCAACACGAGTTTCTTCATTCATGTGGGTCTGAGTGGAAACGCCCGCTCGGGTGTATTGAATGCATCTCTCGCCGACTCCAAGGGTTGCCGTGAATCTTGCGGCAATCGTTCAGTCAAAGTTTTAAGGAAAGTGAGTACCTCTTTCTGAGTTGCGGCCATATCTGTTTGAGTTTTAGCAAGAATTTCTTGCTTCTCCATCAAGTCTGCAATGGTACTAGACGGTGGCCCTCCTCTTGTGCCTCCGGCTCCTCGTCCTGATGGAGGAGTGAAAGTTGTTGCTCTGGTAACCACTGGAGGCGTTACGCTCGAAGAGATGTCAGGATTTGCGCCGCTCCGGCTCTGGTGATGGGAGGCGTCACACCTAGTGGGATGTCTCCGGCTCCGCTAGTGTTGGTGACAGAGGTAACGGCTCCTCGAGATGTGTTGGCTACGGTAGCTCCACTGACAGGTACGTCAACACCGGGAGTGTTATCCACGCTAGCTCCGTCCGAATTGATTGCTGATCCAGACCTGAGTTCCACCATCTTGAAATGAATTGTTGATCAAATTGGTTCTAAGATCTACCCTTTTTGAAATTGATGAAATTGAAACGGATTTCGAAGAAATTGACTTTACAACCGAGAGATTAATCTCCCACTGTGGTCGCCAATTGTTTATGGGTGAAAACTACTCCTGTAGAATTTGGTAATTTTGGGTGTGGATGAGGAATGAATTTAAACCTTAAACAAATGCACTGCGCGGTGAGTGCTTGTAGATTCGAGAGATCAATCAGTGCAAGTCCGGCCTAAACCAAGAAATGGCCGTTCCCGGACTTGTTTCGGTCACAAAGTGAAGGAGATGGGGTTGATCTTAGGGAGGGAAGCGAAGAAGGTGTTGAGATTGTGAAGATGTTGGCTTGCTTATGACTTGTAATGAAAGATGAGCAAGCTCACGGTTGATGCAAGCAGGCTCTGGGTGTTTGAATACAATTTGTATTAACACTTGGTTTTCTCGTCTCAAATCGAACTTGTGTTGTTTCTCCTTGTCTCCTATTTTTCTCTTGTTTTCTTCCGTTGTTGAAAATAAGGAGGAGAACCTATTTATACAAGTCATTGAGCCTTATTCACGTCTCTCGTGGGAAGTGGAGGAAGTGGAGTGATGGAGTAGTGGAGTTGTGCATCGGTGCCACACGACCGGCCTTTCCCACTTCTCCTGTTCATCTCTAACCGTCCATGACTTCCCGACACGTTCTTTCGATGGCGCGTTGCACGCCGCACGCCAGTAAACCGCCAGACCAATACCCAAAGTATGTATCCCCCAGTTTGTGACATGATTGATAAACTCGGAATGTGTGGATCGTGGATCCACGAAAGATAGCATGTAATGCTGAATTGAATATTTGTGTTATTCAGGAAGTCGATACTTGTGAAGTATCGTGTGTATTTTATGCATGTACTGCATTATGGTGTGGTAAAGTGATGGGTAATGACGCCTCACTAACCAAATATCTCCTGACCAGGGTTGTATAACCAAGCTGGTGAAGTTGGACGGATGAGATGATCTTTGAGACACTCATCTGCGACCGTTAATAAATATTAGGGTTTTTGAAGAGGTGCGCAAGCATCACTCTTCAGCTTGGTCGAAACCAAGCATGGAAAGGGATTTGGAGAGGACCGACCGGGTATGTGTGTAGACAGCATACCAGTGTGCACGTCCATACCTCACTGTCCCATGAAAGCGCGATCTAGGCCACTCAATTTGACCAAGGTAAAGTTGAGTGGTTGAGATCGGTTGCGGTAAATCCATTGCCGCAAAGGAGTTGGAAACCGGCGTGACATCCCTAGTTCGGGCACGCGTTTCAAGACGACACATCTTGGTCGGTCTTGGTCGATCATACAGGCGTGTAGGTGATAGGCCGGTGTTCACACCTATACCGACTATCCCATGAAAATGTGATCTAAGCCACTCAAATCATCCGGTGAAGTTGAGCGGTCGAGATCAGTTTAGGGTTCGGGAGGTGTAACCACGCAAGTTTGGGCGTGCGTTTTGGATTGACCAGGCATGATATGCCTTGGCCGATCACATGAGGAGGTAGATGGGCCCACGGTGGTCATGATGGTATGACCGGCCCTTGCTTAATCTAATCTGTGACCCTCCATTCGTGCCGGAGAAAATGGACGCGCGTGATGATTCGAAACCCTAATTTTGGCTTTCAAAAGCCGTGCGCCACTCCTTGTTTGGGTGATGATTTTGTCACGGCCAAACATTGTTGGTCTTGACCGATTGGTCAAGTGTGTAGGCGGGCCCACGGTGATCGTGTTGACATGCTTTGGGCCCTTTGAGTCTACATCTACACCCTCCATCTATACCAGCGAAGATGGATGGTTGAGACTGTTTTGTGACACATGTAATATGCCGCAAACCCTAATTTAGGGTTTTCTGTCCATAATGCTTGGTATGAACGATTTCATACCAAGAGGGGCTAGTATAACACACCGAGAGGGGCTCAATCGGGCTAGTATAACACACCGAGAGGGGCTCGGGCTAGTATAACACACCGAGAGTCAGCCTGTACGGGTATTTCGTACATGGTTTCATTATAATGCTTGGAGGTTCGTGTTACTCTGTAAGAGTAACACTCAGTCGTCATGCCACACTGATAATGAGTACTGGAAATACAAGGCTGATATGAAATTCACAGGAAGGGATTGTTGCTACATGCTCCAACCTGGAGGAATTTCATGTATTCACAGAACGAGATTGTTGCTACATGCTCCATTCTTGGTGAATTAAGTGAGGGAGTATCCAACACTTATAAATGGCTTTATCTTTTACAAGATGTCAGCGCATGGTTTTTTCTGGTTTTTTACAAATTTAACCTTAAACGAAAATCCACCATCAACAAATGGGTAATTTTAGTTATTTATTTTTGAGAAAAGATTACCGAAAATCTTTATATATAAAGGTTTCCTTTTATAAGTGGTTAAGATCCTATAAGAACCCAATTCTTATTCGAAGCCTTCATGGTTTTCAACAATGAATGATCTAAAGAATGCTATATCTGATTTGATATATTCCTGTAGATTTCATGATCTATTAACTAGAAAAATTCATATAATCCTTTTCACTAAGAATAAAAGGTCTTACAGTGAGTTTGTGGGAGAATATTGTATCCAGGAAGTGGAAAGTGTTTTGGATTCCTCTAATAAAGGAAGATTCGAAATCTGTTCTGATTTATGCTCATATCAGATCATGTCCTCTCTTACTGAAGTAAGGGCTACAAGCTTATGTGAAGGAGTTCTTGAACTGATAGGACGAAAAGAACTCCTGAAGAAATTGTCCTCTGTTGCTCGAAAGGAAATTATTTTTCATGCTGTTTGCTGGGCATCTTATAGAGACTTTCGTGATCTTCAAATGATTAGTTTTCACTCCAACAATCTTGAAATGTTTGAAGAGAACCTTGATGAAATCATGGAAACAGAAGATAACAAGGATAAATAAGTTTAAATTCTTATTCATGGAAAAATAGGCATCAATTTTTGATTTCTTTCATTGATTGTATTGGACTATTATGAATAAAACTATTATGAATAAATTATTTGATTTATAATTTTTCTTGTGATAGTTTTCGGTTTACATAGCTCGTGCTTGAATGCTTTTATATTATTGATATGTATGTTTATGGGATGTTTGATTTCGGTTTTCTAACCTTGATATTCGATCTCATAATGTTGTGAACCCTTGTGGTTTGGGTGACTTTTTGATTTAGCAGGATTAAGTTCTAGCCCATGTTGGTAGGCTTTATCAAAGAATCATGAGGGGTTCTGGTAGAAACAATATGTGAAAAAGTCACAATATGTTGAATCGGTTTTGGTTTAGCATAAAAGCATATGTGTTTCGACGGTTTTAAACTTTTGCTTGCAATTGTTAAAACCGATTTTCAACCTTTCTCTGGTAAAGATTGGTTGTTGTTATTCTTTTGTTTTTACATAAGGATGACAACATGATGATATTTCGATATCAATTCTCCCTGGATGAAGATGCAATCATATTGGAGAAGTTGATGCGAAATTTGAGGTAACAATGTTGTTAGTTAATTGTTTTCCTTTTTAAGAAAAGCCTGAGTTTATTTCATATACATTTATTGCTTTTGCTTAACAAAATTTTGGTACAATTGATGTTTATTCCATTATGTGTGTATGGATGTATGTGTGATTCAATTGGTTCGGTTAAGAAAAACTATTGTTATCTTGCTTTATTGTTTGGTATCAATTGTTTAGGCTTACAAAATTTCGGTGCAATTGCGGTGCTTTAATGTCTATGTTGTTTCAATTGCTTCTAGTTGAGGTGAATAATTACGCAAGTTGATTTATTTGGTTTGTATGAATTATTTATGGCTTAACGAAAGAAAAGGTTTACGGGATGAGTTGTTTAGTCCAATTCAATTCCGGATAAGAGAAACTAAGTTAATTCTGATCTTAGTTAGACTTATCGAAGTGAGGTTTCGGTTATTCAAGTCTAATCGAATGCCTTAACAAGAAATGTTAGTTAACTAACCTAGTACTTGTCTTGTTTAAAATTGAAAGGTCTAAGTTTATGGATAATTAGAACCTGATGAGAAAAATAGAGCTATCTGTATTTTGGTCTTATCTAATTAAGCGATTATTTTTGTACAATCGGTTTAGCAAAGGAACTAAGGTGCTTAGTTGATTTTTGGTTTGCTAAACTAAAATGGAAAAATTGTTTCGGACAATTGTTTCCTTGGTAACATATCAAAATAAACTACTTGTAGTTTCGGTTTTGATATTGGTTATCTGAACATAGTGTGTGGAACCCTTGTGCCTAACTCTACAGGTTGCAAGTCTATTTTGAGATTTGTAAGATTCTTTTCGTGTTGTCCTTTATTTTTACGTTTCTTTGTCATTTTTTGACAAAAAAGGGGGAGAAATATATGGAGTAAACAAGTGATACTGGCATTGATTTTATATTGATTGGTATCACTAAGGAAAAGAACATTGGTGCTTAAACGTTTATATAAACGAAAGAGTGAAAGCACAGACTAAGGGGGAGTAACATATCATATGAATTGGTATAACAAAGACGTGCGGATTGAATATCTACCTATCTTCCTTAGGGGGAGTATTAGCTTTGTTATTATTGAAAAGATGAGGGTACCAAAATATACCACAATCTTTTTATTTGATCACAACCTATTCAATCTCTACCGTGTATAAACCTCTTGGAGCAACAATCACTCAAGGAATATATCAACACAGTGTCCACTTGAAATAGGGTTAGTCCGAACTGGCCTAACACGTGAATAATTATATCAGACAAGTGGAGAAATCCAATACACTTTATGTGATCGTCTATGGATATGAAATCGAGACAATACTACGACAAAGTGTTCATTTGATAACCGAAACCTTATAAGATAAATATCAAGTGCCTAGTTAACGTACAAGTGTAATTACTTTAATTATAATATAAAAATAATTATAATGCGGAAATAAAGTAAAGCACACACCAGAATTTTGTTAACGAGGAAAACTACAATCTTGTAGAAAAACCCCGGGACCTAGTACATATTTGAATACTCAATGAATTAAGACGCTACAAAAAGTAAACCTGCAACTTCGTGTCGACACTACTAAGTAAACTTAAATCCTAGTTACTCAGCTTCAGTAGTATTCTTGTTTTCACAATATCTAGCAGAACCGAAGTTCTCTATAGATATTTGTTTTGATAATATCTAGCATAACCGAAGTTCTCAATAGATATTTGATATTAGATATCCTAGCAGAACAGGCGTTCTCTTTACGACTTAAATCTAATATATCTTCTTAATGGTTCAATCTTTCAAGACAGGATTCCTATGGATCGTATTCCAAACAGTAAAGTATAAACTGTTTGGTAACAAAACTCACTTTTTAATCACAATACCGAAATATACGATATAAACGTAGTTAAGGATCTTCAATTTTTAAGACCTGTTACCAGATCCGAAGTTCCTCTATTACAAGATCAAACAAGACAATGATTACCGAAATAATCAGTCTTGATTACAAGGTTTATGATGGAATCACAAACTACTTGTTGGTCTTAAAAAGGGTTATGTTTATTGAAAATAAACAACCTCTTTGATCCCCGAAAATCAAGTCACAGAAAGTTACACCAAAAATCAAAACACAAGAACAGAAGTCTTCAAATCTTCAAAGTCTTCAATCTTCGATTTAATCTTCAAAGTAACAACCTGCTGTTGATGGTGGTTTTTAGTTCAGGGCTAAATTTGTAAAACCCTACATTAAATGTGTCGTCACTCTGCAAAGAAACAGAGCCATGTAAAATTGATGAGTGTTCAACCTCTTCATTGGCGCATTTATTTAGCAACATATATCCACCAGAATGGTGCATGTAGCAACAATCCCAGATATTCTGTGAATTTTGGCACCCTGCCTATATTATTCAATTAATATAAGTTTCTTTGAATACTTTCTGTGCTATGTTCCCCGGATGAACCCTTAATGTTGATATGGCATGACAATTTGTATTCACTCGCAGTAGAGTAGATCGAATTTCCAAGTATCAAGGATAAGGTCCTTGCATAAAGTATTCAATCGGAAAGCATACTGCTCTCTGGCAATGAAATTAAAGAACTCTGTGTCAACACATAGAATTCAATTAATTTTGTGATAATTTACAAGATTCAAATATTGCCCTGCCTAATTTGCAAAAATTAGGGTTTTGCGAGCTGTGCAGTATATTAGACCTTGCCTGTCGAAATTAAGCCAAGGCGAACTAGGTAATTAATCCGCCATGGATTAGTAGGTGCAAAATCCTACACAAAATCATAAAACAAGGAGCCGCGGAATGGGAGCATCAACAAAGGGAGGTGTGGCCATGCCCTAGGCCAGCCGGCGCCACTTGCAAGTGGCCACACCCATGCTGCTCAACCGGCCCCCTTTCCATCAACCAATCAGGTCGCTTTAAACCTGCCACGTCGCGCTGGAAGTGTGGCCATGTCATTGCTTGCCGTCCCCCTTTCCATCGACCAATCAGGTCGCTTTAAACCCGCCACGGCGCGCTGGAAGTGTGGCCACGCCCTTGCTTGCCGGCCCCCTTTCCATCGACCAATCAGGTCGCTCTAAATGCGCCACACACATTTAGAATGAAGCCGGGCCCATGTTGCTTGACGGCCTCCTTCCCATCGACCAATCAGGTCGCTCTAAACCTACCACACGCACACTAGGAGTGTGGCCACATCCATGCTTGGTCGACCCTTTTTTTAATTAACCAATCAGGTCGTCCTAAACCTGCCACAACATCAAAAGAGGCAAGGTTGCGCCAATGCACTAATTGGCATGCCAAACATGCTAAACGTGCCACTTTACCACATAAGCATGACGAACGTGGCAACATACCATAAATAGTGCACTTACGTGCCAACCCATCATCTGTTCGTGGCCAACGCCATAACAGACTTCAATGTGGTTATCGTAACCAGAGACACGACCTTGCATGGTCGAAACCCTAATTTCCAGTCGTGGCACAAATTGCCACTTCAGGCCCCACAACATGCCACGAGCCGTGCAGGACCCAGGAAACCCTAATAAAGACGCCATATCATAGCCACCCGTGGAAATCCTTACTCATGTGGTCGTTTCCATGATGGCCTGGATATGGTTCTTTCGGTATGGCTATGGCACCATTTGCACAAAATGTCTATGCGCCACGGCCACATGCCACATGCCGCATGCACTAATTAGGGTTTTGGCATACAAAACCCTAATTCAGTCAAATTTGCTACGCCAACCAAGTGATAGGTGTCTAAAACACCTTGATATTTGTCTATTGTTTATGCTTTCTTTGTTATGTTTTCTTGTAAATTATGTATCTTTTATTTGATTTTGAGTTTTAGGTACTTTGGAGCAAAAGAAGAAGAAACGTCGCTTAAAAGGGGCTAAAGTGTCATTGCATGTGCAACTACTGTTGAAGGCGACTTATTTCTCAATATTTACTTCTTTTCTATCTGAAAGGCATGTCGGCTTTAGTGATGCGATTATGTTTGAAAACCATGTTACAGCCTTAGTGATGTATAAAAATTGAAAAAAGAAGTAAATATGAGAAGTAAGAGATGGCTGCTCGAGAAACTACTAAAAGCACCCAGAAAAGTGTTAAAGGCACCCCCAGAAATGTCCCGGAAGAGTTGATAAAGTAACCCATGAGTTTTTCACTATATACAGCCCAAAAATCATCTTTGTACCCCACGAATTGCTATTCGCAACCCCAAGAATTGCTAAATGTAGCCCAAATTGCTAAAGGTACACCTCTGCTGGATAAGGGGAAGGTCATCTTCTCCATTCAAATTTTGAATTTTGGCGGGAAAAGAGAACCAGAATTAGGGTTGAGGATTTGAAGGTGTTCTACTGAGATTCAATGGCTGAAACTAAATGGGTATCTTCATTTGGGCTAAACAGGGATGATAATGGTCTGTGCTTCGATCAGAAGTGGCTAGGAAATCCGGAAAAGGTGAATCAGTGTTCACGGTTTTGGCGGGAAAATATGTTCTTCATGAACAGATTTAGGGTTCGATTTTTCAGCAAGTTTTGAGGAGATTCGATCGCCAAACTTTATTGGATTGGACCCTTTGGAGTTAAACAGGACTGGTATGTCCATTAGAACCGGTTAACTTGGGCTAGAACGACAAGTAGAGCAAAACAGGGCAGGAGAGTACTCGGGATATATTTTCCGAGTTATATATGGGAGTTACGTGGAAATTGAGAGGAGATCTTCACGGGATTTAGATTATTGGTTCAAAACAAGGTAGTCGACGTGTTTTGGGAGATAAAAATGGGATCGAATTAAGAGTTTAAAAATAAAGAAATCTCATGCCGTGGAAAAAAACAAACGAAGAAATAAAGAGAAGATTTCTCGGGATTTAAACGCCTTGTCAAGTATATATAGGAGTGGTTGGAGTCCAAAAAGGGGGACGGATACTTTGGAGAAGAAATAGAGAGCTAGGAGTCGAGAAAATCATAAGTTAGAAAAGTTACCTGCTGCTGCAAAAAAACTCAAGAACACCAAGAACATTGAACCGTCAGGGACTGTCGCAGAAGCAGTCTTAAATACAACGACAGAGCTAACCCTCTATCGTTCTTCAACAGTAGACAGACAAGGACCCTCGGACACGGTCGTTTATTGCTAAGTTTGTTCAAATCGGTGCTAAACTCCTTTTTTGCATCTGAGAATCATTGTAAGCTTACTTATATTATTTTTAATACAATGATTAATGAAATTTTCTTCAATTTTGGTTCTATGAGTAGCTAAATCTATTCTCTAGGGTTTTGAAGGAAACTATTTTTCATGGGTAATATTTAGTAATTAATTTCTTTGGCATATTTACTCCATATTTGTGTTTTTAATTTGTCTAAAAATTCTCTCTTCTTTACATGCTTCGTAATAATTGTTTTGGGTAGTTTCTACCGTTCTTTTATAAGCGAAGGAGGATTAGGCCTTAGAATAGTGACGAGAGTCATAAAAAAAGAGCTTGTAACGTTATATTTTCCAAAGCATGAGATTGGGTTCGAAACTATTTTGAGTAAAATCGGAGTATTATGTCAAAGTTTTAATTATTGAGTTTATCATTATTAGAAGTAATGGAATCCAAAGCCCTAGACTCATCTCTCCTTGGTAATAAAAATAAATTTTAATTAGTTGATCTTAGTATTTTCTTTTAATAATCAAAAACCAAATCTTTAAAAAGAGTCCGAGCAACGAATCTGTACTTATCACTTGTAAAAACTACATCACCAAGCCAAGTAACGTTTCCCAGAGCATTGGGATTGTTGTGGCAACAGGGCCAATGTTGCCACGCCACATTTAGGTCTAACACCAATATGCTAAAACAGCTGCCACGGCTACGCCACTGGCATGTCGCTATGCTATGGCTACGCCACTTTGCTATACAACAGGATGTGGCCATAATCAATGGCCATCCTTTCTCATAAGCTACAATCTCAGTCTTCCAAATTCGCCAAGGAATTGACAGGCCTGTGGCGAGTTTTAGGCGGCCAGCCAAGGCAAGCCTAATAGCATCACATGATATTTTCCTATGGAAAGTCTCTTGAATTTGACTTGCCACACGTAGCAATCTGCTACATGTTTTTCACGAAAAACACTCGAGACATCAAACATGTCACAAATTGGGGGATACTCATCAGGGTATTGGTCTGGCGGTTTACAGCGTGCGGCGTGCAATACGCCCGTTATAAGAAAGTGTCAGGAAGCTGGATAGTTAGTGGCGGCAAGAAGTAATGGGTGTAAACGGATCCACTTCCTTCATCGTGGAAGCACGGTTTCTGACGGTTACATGTTACTCCACTCTTCCATCACTCAATCGTTCCCACTTCCTACGAGACCATGATACGTTTAATTATGACTTGTATAAATAGGTTTCACCTATTTCCACCAAACAACAAGTTTTGGTCAGAGAACAACACAGTATCCAGAAATTACCAAAGAACTAATAACTTTTCATTCTGCAAGACGGTTCTACTTTCTGATATAAGTTATAAAACAGCCACACCTTCAGAATTAACCATTCTGGTCTCAACACCTTCTTCGCTTCCCTCCATAAGACCAAACCTTTCTCCTTCACTTTGTGACCGAAGCAAGCCTGGAACACCCATTTCTTGGTTTAGGCCAGGATTATACAGATTCATCCCTCGAATCAAAAGTACTCTCGTGCAGTGCATTGTTTAGGGTTTGGACTTGTTTCTCATCCGCACACCCAAAATTACCAAAACCAGGGGATATAATTTCCACCCACAAACAATTGGCGACATCAATGGGAGATTAATCTATCGGTTGCAATATCAATTTTTAATTTTTAATTTTTAATTTTCAATTTCATTTTTTCAATCCCAATTTCAAGATGGTAGAGCTCAGGTCCGAGTCAGCAACAAACCCTGATGCCACCGGCGCTGAGAACATCCTTGGTATCAACGTTACTTCCAGTGACATCAATGTACCACCTGTCAGCATGATCCGCACCAGCGGCACAAGAAACGTTCCCTCAGGCATCACACCTCCGATCACTAGATCCAGAGCCGCTGCTGCCACCCCCAATGTTTCTTCAAGCGTGACACCCCCAGTTATCACCAGAGCCGCCGCCACTCCACCACCGGGACGAGAGACTGGAGGAGCCAACCTCCTCTTACCAGAGCCGATCCTGTGTCTAGAAGGGCCCTGTGCGAAATTTTTCGCAGGGCCTTTCACAATGTCGAATATTTTGTAACAATAAAAAACAAAAAAAAATCAATAATTTTTATTTAATTTGTAAGATTATCGACGATACCAAATAAAAATTTACGACTAAATAATGGTGTTAATGCGTATTTTATATAGATAAAATGAGAGTATTAAATAAGAACTTTTTTTTTCTGGATGTCAATAAGAATACGCAAGGATAACACAAAATTTATATAGATAAAATGAGAGTATTAAATAAGAACTTTTTTTTCGAATATCAATAAGAATACACAAGGATAACACAAAAGATAGGAAGCTTACTCTTGGGAGGTAATGGTATTAGGTTAAATACGGTCAAATTTAAATTTAAATCAATAACGAATTGATTGCTTAGTTGATGGATTGTTTAAGTATTGCCCCCATAGGTTGTGTGTTCGACTTCGGCCACGGTAAAGATTTTTTTTTTTTTGTTAGTGTATGAATTTTGGGCTGGAAAAAAAAGGCCCATGGCAGAGCTGAGCCCTGTGCGGTCGCACACCTTGCACACCCTCAGGCCCGGCTCTGCCTCTTACCACTGTTGATTTGATGGAAAGATAAAAAGGTTCTCGTAAGGATCAGACAGACATGGCTACAACTCAGAAAGGCATACTTATTTCTCCAAGACACTAATGGAGCGGCTACCACAAGAGTCACGATAACCCCAGATGGAGCTGACAACGAATACTTTTAACATCCGGCGCAAGCACTTCAGCAGGACGCGCCTTTATAGATGAGGAGGCTCGCGTTGCTCATGAACGCCTAGTAGAAAGGAATCAGCAATCCAATTTCCTCACACTTAAAGATCAGGAACTACTTCTCCAAACTCAAGGAAAAGAAAATCAGCAACGCTCCTGAGTTCACGAGACCCTCTTCGCGTCAGCAGCTGCATGATTTCTGGGGACTCCGTCCACAAAATCGTGCAGTTTATGATGAAACATTTATGTTAGATTTTGTATTTCTCCAAGGCGCGGCGCCAAGGAATTTGCATCCCTCAAGCGCACTGTATCAGGAAAACAGCTGTTTCCAGCCAGGGAAGTCGTTCCCAAACTCCAACCTCTCCCTAGAAAGCACGATTGATAGATGGAACTGGGGACTCCTAACCACTGTTCACTTGAAGGATGTCGATTTTGACAAAGACACTGATTGACGCGGCCTCCGACTTCAACATTGTAACCGTCGAGACTCGAGAGTTGCAAGGGAAAATCAAACATAAGAAGCGTATTCTTTCCCGTGAGGAGAAAAACACGATTTGCCGACCAGCACTATTTGTGTGCCGTCTTCCCATATGCCATATCGTATCAGCTCGTTTTTCGAAGTCAAAGGTTAATGGCGCCCTCACTGGAGTTCTCTCCAGGGGTCGCTTCGACGTTTCTCTCCAGGAGCCACTTCAAAATTCTCTCCAGAAGTCGTTCCGCCTCGATGTTCGCTCCAGCAGCCGCTTCGCTTCAGCGTTCTGCTCCATAAGCTTCAACGTCCTCTCCAGGATCCGAAGCCGCTTCAACGCCTCCTTCCTTCCAAGGATCGTACCGTAGCCGCCACTTTTTCCTGCCAAGGATCGTGTCGTAGCCGCCACACTCCTTCCTTCCAAGGTTCGTGCCCGTAGCCACCACACTCCTCCCTGTCAAGGATCGTGATCGCAACCAGCCAAGGTTCATAGTTGTGGCCACCTTTTGTTTTATCCCATCAAAGACCTGGGGACTTTTGTCCGTCTATTAACCTGTTATCATCCTGATGTCATCACTAACACCTGATGCTGCTCACTCATGGGGGAGCCTAAAATACCCAAAGCCCAATCATGCACGAAGGACATGCCTAGCGAAGACAGAGCTAAGTAACTATCCTTAAACTAAATTTTTTATATCTATTAGACATATTCAATAAATTTTAAATATCTTAATGTTTATACGTGCAAATTCCTCAACACCACTATTGTGTTGTCATGAATACTGCCTCAACACGTTCTCCTCTTAGTGTTGAGACGTGCAATTTCCTCAACACTCACCACTGTGTTGCCGAGCATCAACACATCCTTTTCTCTTAGTGTTGAGACGTACAAATTCCTCAACACTCACCACTGTGTTTCCGGGCATCAACACATCCTTTTCTCTTAGTGTTGAGACGTACAAATTCCTCAAAACTCACCACTGTGTTGCTGGGCATCAACACATCATTTTATCTTAGTCTTGAGCGTACAAATTCCTCAACACTCACCACTGTGTTTCCGAGCATCAACACATCCTTTTCTCTTAGTGTTGATACGTACAAATTCCTCAACACTCACCACTGTGTTGCCGGGCATCAACACATCCTTTTCTCTTAGTGTTGAGATGTGCAAATTCCTCAACACTCACCACTGTGTTGCCGGGCATCAACACATCATTTTCTCTTAGTGTTAAGACGTACAAATTCCTCAACACTCACCACTATGTTGCCGGGCATCAACACCTCCTTTTCCCTTAGTGTTGAGGCGTGCAAATTCCTCAACACTCACCACTGTGTTGCCGGGCATCAACACATCCTTTTTTCTTAGTGTTGAGACGTGAAAATTCCTCAACACTCACCACTGTGTTGCCGGGCATCAACACATCCTTTTCTATTAGTGTTGAGACGTACAAATTCCTCAACACTCACCACTGTGTTGCCGGGCATCAACACATCCTTTTCTCTTAGTGTTGAGACGTGCAAATTCCTCAATACTCACCACTGTGTTGCCGGGCATCAACACATCCTTTTCTCTTAGTGTGGAGACGTACAAATTCCTCAACACTTACCACTGTGTTTCCGAGCATCAACACATCCTTTTCTCTTAGTGCTGAGACGTGCAAATTCCTCAACACTCACCACTATGTTGCCGAGCATCAACATATCATTTTCTCTTAGTGTTTAGACGTACAAATTCCTCAACACTCACCACTTTGTTGCTAGGAATGCTTCCTCAACACATCCATTTCTCTTAGTGTTGAGACGTACAAATTCCTCAACACTCACCACTGTGTTGTCGGGCATCAACACATCCTTTTCTCTTAGTGTTGAGACGTGCAAATTCCTCAACACTCACCACTGTGTTGTCGGGCATCAACACATACTTTTCTCTTAGTGTTGAGACGTACAAATTCCTCAACACTCACCACTGTGTTGTCGAGCATCAACACATCCTTTTCTCTTAGTGTTGGGACGTACAAATTCCTCAACACTCACCACTGTGTTGCCAGGCATCAACACATCCTTTCTCTTAGTGTTGAGACGTACAAATTCCTCAACACTCACCACTGTGTTGCCGGGCTTCAACACATCCTTTTCTCTTAGTGTTGAGACGTGCAAATTCCTCAACACTCACTACTGTGTTGCCAGGCAAACTGACTCAACATAGTTTTCCTCTTAGTGTTGAGATGTTCAAATTCCTCAACACTCATCATTGTGTTGCTAGGAAAACTACCTCAACACTTCTCTCCTTTTAGTGTTGAGACGTACAAATTCCTCAACACTCACTACTATGTTGTCATGCATACTGCCTCAATACATTATAGTGTTGACGGCTCCACCACCTCAACACTCATCTTTGTATTCAAGGCTCGCTGCACAAAGAATACATGGCACCAGTACTCCGTGGCCAAGACAGAAGTGCGCCAGCACAAAGATTGCAGACTGTCCATGCCTCTTGCCAAAGGTCAATCGAATTTTCCTGATAATCTTCTCATGTCTTGCCCTTTTGATTTTTTATCCTTTTCTATCACCATCTCATGCTTACCCCGCAACAATGACACTATTACATGCTAAGCAGGGGACTTAATGTTGATGGTGGTTTTTAGTTCAGGGCTAAATTTGCAAAACCCTACATTTAATGTGTCATCACTCTGCAAAGAAATAGAGCCATGTAAAAGTGATGAGTGTTCAACCTCTTCACTGGCATATTTATTGAGCAACATATATCCACCAGAATGGTGCATGTAGCAACAATCCCAGATATTCTGTAAATTTCGGCACCCTGCCTATATTATTCAATTAATATAAGTTTCTTTGAATGCTTTCTGTGCTATGTTCCCCTGCTGAACCCTTAATGTTGATATGGCATGACAATTTGTATTCATTCGCAGCAGAGCAGCACGAATTTCCAAGTATCAAGGATAATGTCCTTGCATAAAGTATTCAATCGGAAAGCATACTGCTATCTGGCAATGAAATTAAAGAACTCTGTGTCAACTGACCGGTTGTCAGCCGACACAAATATAAATTACACTTTCTTACTACTCAAAATATAAATATAGCAAGGGTAAGAAAGGATCGATCCCACAGAGAGGTCTAGGTTGTCAAATTGTTTCGGTTCCCTATAAATAACACCGGGCTTTTGTGATTTTATAAACTAAAATAAAAGCAAATAAAGAAATAAGCAAACTAATCAAATCGAGGATAAGAAAGTATTGGTCATGGATTTCGTTTTCATTCACAAACATGTTTTCACACGATAACTAGAATTGATATTTTAATCTCAACTTTTATCAAAGACCCTAGAATACCTTGATCGCAAGAATATCCCGCTAATCTCCTCTTGTCATCAACAAACACATTAAAAGATGCGAATATGAATTTTACCTAAAGGAACAACCTAACGTGTAAAAGCACTAATCAAGTTTAATTCCCTAGATGCATTAAGTTCTATGAAATCAGGCCAATCAAAGCAATCGAACGTGGAAAGCGCACTAATCCGATTTAACAAAGGTTATGGTTCACATATGACTATTAGGATGTATCACTACAAGCAATAATCACAATTATGCTACTTGTAATCAGGAATCTATCACTTTTGCGTATAATAAATCCTAATCTAGCAAGAGAGATGAAAACAAACTCAATCGATTCGCGACTCGACTAACAAGCATTCAAATCATATAACAATATTAATGGTGAATCATAAACGATAATATGAGAGAAAACTAATTTATTGAATTAAAACCCATATTTGGAAATCCAACTTATTCCATAACCAATAATAAAACTCTAGCTCATATTCATGGAGTTCATAACAAGAAGAAAGAGAAAAGACTTCATGTTTCTAAACCCTAGAATCAAAGTAGAGGAAAAAGAATAGATAAAAGATATCAAAAGATAGATGTGTTTTGAGAAAGTCTTCTCTTTTATAGCTCTACTCCTTCACAAATTAGATTTTGTCTTCAAAGTCCATTAGTTAGAAGTCCACCAAGCCCACAAGTGAGAGAAACCCGTGTAGAAATTCTGTCCCAAAATCGCTCGCCGGAAGTTGGCCGGAAATATATCTCAGGTGGCCGGCAAAGTCCACCCGGCCACCGGTCAACGGGTCAGGACCGAGTCATGGAGAGTCAGGTCTGGTCAACTCAGTCAGACCATGACTCAGATGTGAGTCAGCTGTGCATGAGAGCTAACTGGGCTCTGCTGATCTGAGTTATTTGGTTTGCCAGGCCAAGGCAATTTTTGCAAAAGCCAAATTCTGTGTTGCACTAAGATGGTGCATCACTACTTCAATCCCAGCCATAATGGCTTGCACACTTCCCTTGTAATCTGCAGTATCAGTTCAATTCCATCACTCAACTTCAACAGCCAACAGCTCCAGTCTTCCTTGCATTTCAGCTTACACTCCATTCCCTGCAACCAAACCAAGTGCACTAAACACACTGCTCTGTCTTAGCTCAATTCCAACCTGCCTCTCAGCTCTAGCAATCCAGCACCAGCTCCACCTGCTATATCTCCTTGAGATTAACCACAAACCCTCCATCAACATCATCTCTCTGTAATGCAACACCAACAACTCAGTATACCCATTCCAGGTTCATCACTGCAATCCACACCTGCAGAACCACCATCAGCTGCGCATTCATTGCTTCCATGTCATCTTCATCACAAAATCCACCAGGTACTCGCAATCTCACATCCTCCAGTTGCACACTTCAGCTCAGCTTCACCTGCAAATTCAACCAAAACCACCATTTCCCAGTAATTTTAACAACAGCAAACCCTAGCTTGAACAACATCACCAGACCATCACCAGGAACGAATTCATCCCCTCAATCTTCTAATCAATCTCGATCTGAAGCTTCACCAACCCATCTTCAATTTCGTTCTTCAATCCACAAGACAGCAGCATCTGGTTCTTCAAATCCTTCTCTGAATCTCTCCAATAACAGCACCCCATCTTCATCTCCTTTAAAATCAACTCAAAACCCTTGCCAGCAATCCACCAGCTCAGGCCAAATTCACAGCATTGCATCCAACTCTCTCACTTAGCACCAGACTCGATTCAATTCAACCATTCCCGCACCTTCTTACAAGCCACCAACACAAAACACCAATTACTCCCAGTGCCTCCAAGTTCATCTCAATCCACTGAATTCACTTCCAGCAGCAAATCAATTCCATTCTAATTATTCTTCTAATTCGAATCATCACCCTTCACACACAACGGCAGCTCCATTTCCCCCTTCAATCGATTCACGATTTCAGTTCTTAAAGAGATCAACACAAACCCTTAATCTCACAATTTCTGCCATCTAAACGGATTAATAACAAACCCTAACTGAAATCTTTAATCATCACCTGTGTAAGCTTGTACCAGCAGATGAATCAAACTTAAAACCCCCACCAATTCCTTCATCGATTCTCTGATTTCTGCCTCTTCTCTCTTCTCGATTTCATTAAATCTCTCCCTGAGTTCTTCACGATATACTCACAGCAGCTGCAACCATTTTCTGTTCTCTCTCTCTCTCAATTTCTGGTTCGATCCGGATTTAGTAGTTTCTTCCATCAATTTGTAACAGCAGCAGAGAGACAGAGATAGCGGGGAGAAAGAATTGGGGGAAGAAATGGCTTCTTCTCGACTGGATTAGGGTTAAAACTATGGGACTGCTATTGACACCCCATGCAATAGGATAAGGGCTAACCATTTGGCCTCCCCTTAACCTTGACTTGACTGTATTTAGCACTCCTCCAAATAGAGATGCCCCTTAACCTTGACTGGGCTCCAGATAGTGTTCGCCCCTGAAATGACAATTTCGCCCTTTGGCTCAATTTGGGTGATTTCCGCTTCTTTTCCTCCGTGCGACTCCAGAGTAACTACAAAACTCAAAACATGCGTAAAGTACATAATTCACAAGAAAAATAGCAAAGAAAGCGTAACTACTGAATAGTAAATTAGGTGTTTTAGACACCTATCAGATTCCCTCACACTTAGACTTTGCTAGTCCCCGAGCAAATCAAACAAAATAATAAAATACAACAACTCCGTGTCGTCGAGGCTACGGTCACTTTTAGCATAAATAACAAGCCTTTAAACCCCTAGGTGTCCCTAGTGGACGAGTTATAGTCTCGTGAAGGTTTACTAGAGATATACCTACAAAACCTATATTTCCAACTCCGTCTATTTGTGACAAATCAATGAACGAATCCAAATTGACTACAGGAGGAAGTACCTTGTAAATTCATTTCATATATTAGTAAATAAACTCTAATTAGATAGTCGAACAAGCTACAATACTCGGAAACTAACAAACCACAATCACAATGAAAAGATAAAGAAGATGGATAAAGATGTAGATGTTGGCGAATATTCTCAAGTGTTCGATGTTTCCCATATCATCTCGAAGGTCATTGCTAAGATGAACCTAATCCTATTGGATTGAGTCACAGTCTTTGAATGCTACATCAAATCAATTGGCATATACAAGGGAACCAAGAGTGACTTTATTCAACACAATAATAATTTCTTCTCTTTTTTTTTATATGATTGGATCAAACTGGATCCAATTTCTCCTTTTTTTTTTAGACGGCATGATTAGATCTTTTGGATCCAAGCGCATGCTTCCTTGTCAACACGTATATGATAGTTGCCTTGGATCCTGCATTCCACGCTTGTTTAGGCGACGGAGACAGGGACTACGTTTCACACATCTGCTATTCCCAAGTGTCTTTTTTTTCCGTTTTGGTCTAATTGGTCGGTCTCTTTTTTTTTTTTTTTTTTTTTTTTTTTTTTTTAATATATTTGTTCATCATTTTTTTTTTCTTTTTCTAGTAACTCAATCACTCTATTTCATCCTAACAGTAATAACACGTCGATGTTTAGTGACCCACCAAAGCACTTGGAGAACAATAGATAAATATGGAAAAATAAAAATAGAATGTGATATGGTGATATTCCGAGATATGATGACAACTATCATGTTAATTTGTGATTTCTGAGCTATATTCTTCCCTTTTAGTTAATTGGTTCCTCAACTCCTGCATTCAAAATGGTTCCATCCACTAATGGTGTCATCCTAAAGGCACAAGTTTCTAGATTTCGGAGTTCAAAAAGCACAAATTTTTCTGATTTTTCTATTTTTCTGATTTTTTTTTAAAGGCATAAAACAAACTAAAACAAACTATACAAACATATAAATGCTCCCCCACACTTAAACTTCACATTGTCCTCAATGTGTAAAAACGAAAGTTCTGAATTCTGACGTAACAGCAGATAAAATGCAAAAACTGTGCAAATTGGTAAGGAATTTGGAAAAACTCCATTTAACAAAAGTTGTTCACCTACGTGTTTTCTACACAGTGTCAAAATTTCACAGTGTTTTGATAAATGGTCTGACAGTTATGGTCTCTGGACTGAACTACGCGCAGTCTGAAATTTTCTGACGAAAAGGTATTCGTCATAATTCTCTTCTAAGATAGATTACGGACTCAATGAAATTAAACATAGGGATGCAAATATGATATGAAAACAGTAAAAAATAAATAAACGAAACAAAAATAAAATGCAAACGGATAAGAGATACAAAACCGGTGGGTTGCCTCCCACTTAGCGCTTGTTTTAAAGTCGACGGCCCGACTTAGCTTCTTGTAAAATTCATTCCCCATACACCAATAATCTGAAAAGTTGGGGATCCGTCCATAGAACCTGTTTTGAAAACACTAGCTTCACACAAATATTAGTAACATAAAGCAAAAGTGAAACTATGAACCGATAAAAGCTTCCCCCACACTCATTCTTGTCCACACTTGGAAGTGTATAAAGAATATAGAAGTCGGGTACTTCCACGGTTTCTTGGTCCATAACCTGCATAGTATGAGAATCAAGTATCTCTAATGGCGGAAAACGATAAACAAAGTCATTCAACAATACTCCCGAAGCACATACATTCAAACCAAATAGAGGTAAAGGAGAAGAAATAATAGGCAAAGGGTTAGATAAACCTTTCACAATCTCTTGTATCACGGAATCCTCTTCATCCTTGAAAAACTCAAGTGAATTATTCACCTCTTGTGTATCATGGTCCTCTATCAAACCTTGCAACCATTATTCGTCCGTTTCTGTCGTAACCAAAGTCTCGACATAAACATCATCATTACAATCATATGCAAGCTCAATTGGGTCTTCCACAATATTGGTTAAAACGGTCACATTCTCAACACACTCCTCTTTGTTGTAAGGCCCATACTCTTTTGCGGATCCAAATTTTATTATAAGAAACTTTTTTAGAACACTCGAAAATGCATCATCCTCAAGCTCCACCCTTTGAATAGGCTCTTGATCATTATTAAGATCAATGCTTGAGTAATCTACACAAGTGTCGACATATTCCTCTTCATCTTCATCTTGATCCCAAAAAGACTCCTCGGAGATGTCACCATGAGTTGTTTCAAGCAATGTATCATAATCACCGTCACTATCATAGTCAACATAAGGTTGTTCCTCGCTGAATTTAGTGTTGCTAATCTCGAACACATCCTTTTGAATAGGTGAAAGATCATTATTACGATCAAGAGTTGAGTTAACTACACAATTATCAACGAAAGTGCCCAAGGATTCGCCTTTTTCAACATTAGCATCAATCAAATATTCATCACAAACCATATGCACATTCGAATTATCCATATCTTCCTTGTATTGATCAATGCCTCTTCGCAAGCTAGCAAAACCTTCACGAAGTTCTTGGAGTTGCTCGTTTGTAGTCTCTTTAGCTTTTTGAAATTCCTCTTTTAAAAAGTTGGAAACTTGGTCTATAAAGTTAGAGACTTTTTGTTCACAAACATAAGAATCCTCCCATCCTTGTGGTTGTTCACACACATACTCGCCATAAGGTTGTTGAGGAAAACCATAAGGTTCCATGGAATATTGGTCATAACCAAGGAATTGGTTTTGATTATACCCATGGAATTGGTAGTTGTCGAATTGTTGAGGTTGAAACCCGTATCCATCCATGTAGTATGCTCCTTCCATAGAAATAAGCACCTGAAATAAGATTCTCAAGCCAAGGTTAGAACCCAGAAAATAAGAAAAAAGAAAACAAAAACTAAATACAAAAATAAGAAACCAAAAACAATTAACAACCATTTGCCTCCCCAGTGTGCACCAAAATTTGACCGGTTGTCAGCCGACACAAATATAAATTACACTTTCTTACTACTCAAAATATAAATATAGCAAGGGTAAGAAAGGATCGATCCCACAGAGAGGTCTAGGTTGTCAAATTGTTTCGGTTCCCTATAAATAACACCGGGCTTTTGTGATTTTATAAACTAAAATAAAAGCAAATAAAGAAATAAGCAAACAAATCAAATCGAGGATAAGAAAGTATTGGTCATGGATTTCGTTTTCATTCACAAACATTTTTTCACACGATAACTAGAATTGATATTTTAATCTCAACTTTTATCAAAGACCCTAGAATACCTTGATCGCAAGAATATCCCGCTAATCTCCTCTTGTCATCAACAAACACATTAAAAGATGCAAATATGAATTCTACCTAAAGGAACAACCTAACGTGTAAAAGCACTAATCAAGTTTAATTCCTTAGATGCATTAAGTTCTATGAAATCAGGCCAATCAAAGCAATCGAACGTGGAAAGCGCACTAATCCGATTTAACAAAGGTTATGGTTCACATATGACTATTAGGATGTATCACTACAAGCAATAATCACAATTATGCTACTTGTAATCAGGAATCTATCACTTTTGCGTATAATAAATCCTAATCTAGCAAGAGAGATGAAAACAAACTCAATCGATTCGCGACTCGACTAACAAGCATTCAAATCATATAACAATATTAATGGTGAATCATAAACGATAATATGAGAGAAAACTAATTTATTGAATTAAAACCCATATTTGGAAATCCAACTTATTCCATAACCAATAATAAAACTCTAGCTCATATTCATGGAGTTCATAACAAGAAGAAATAGAAAAGACTTCATGTTTCTAAACCCTGGAATCAAAGTAGAGGAAAAAGAATATATAAAAGATATCAAAAGATAGATGTGTTTTGAGAAAGTCTTCTCTTTTATAGCTCTACTCCTTCCAAAATTAGGTTTTGTCTTCAAAGTCCATTAGTTAGAAGTCCACCAAGCCCACAAGTGAGAGAAACCCGTGTAGAAATTCTGTCCCAAAATCGCTCGCCGGAAAACTGGGATTACGGCCGGAAGTTGGCCGGAAATATATCTCAGGTGGCCGGCAAAGTCCACCCGGCCACCGGTCAACGGGTCAGGACCGAGTCATCTCGGGTCAACACCGAGTCATGGAGAGTCAGGTCTGGTCAACTCGGTCGAGACCATGACTCGGATGTGAGTCATTTGTGCATGAGAGCTAACCGGGCTCGCGATCCGAGTTATTTGGTTTGCCAGGCCAAGGCAATTTTTGCAAAAGCCAAATTCGTGTTGCACTAAGATGGTGCATCACTACTTCAATCCCAGCCATAATGGCTTGCACACTTCCCTTGTAATCTGCGATATCGGTTCAATTCCATCACTCAACTTCAACGACCAATGACTCCAGTCTTCCTTGCATTTCGCTTACATTACATTCCCCGCAACCAAACCAAGTGCACTAAACACACCTGCTCTGTCTTAGCTCAATTCCAACTGCCTCTCGGCTCTAGCAATCCAAAGACTGACTCCACCTCGCTATATCTCCTTGAGATTAACCACAAACCCTCCATCAACATCATCTCTCGTAATGCAACACCAACAACTCAGTATACCCATTCCAGGTTCATCACCGCAATCCACACCTGCAGAACCACCATCAGCTGCGCATTCATTGCTTCCATGTCGCCTTCATCACAAAATCCACGGTACTCGCAATCTCACATCCTCCATTTGCACACTTGACTCAAACTTCACCTCGCAAATTTAACCAAAACCACCATTTCCCAGTAATTTTAACAACAGCAAACCCTAGCTTGAACAACATCACCAGACCATCACCAGGAACGAATTCATCCCCTCAATCTTCTAATCAATCTCGATCTGAAGCTTCACCAACCCATCTTCAATTTCGTTCTTCAATCCACAAGACAGCAGCATCTGGTTCTTCAAATCCTTCTCTGAATCTCTCCAATAACAGCACCCCATCTTCATCTCCTTTAAAATCAACTCAAAACCCTTGCCAGCAATCCACCAGCTCAGGCCAAATTCACAGCATTGCATCCAACTCTCTCACTTAGCACCAGACTCGATTCAATTCAACCATTCCTGCACCTTCTTACAAGCCACCAACACAAAACACCAATTACTCCCAGTGCCTCCAATTTCATCTCAATCCATTGAATTCACTTCCAGCAGCAAATCAATTCCATTCTAATTATTCTTCTAATTCGAATCATCACCCTTCACACACAACGGCAGCTCCATTTCCCCTTCAATCGATTCACGATTTCAGTTCTTAAAGAGATCAACACAAACCCTTAATCTCACAATTTCTGCCATCTAAACGGATTAATAACAAACCCTAACTGAAATCTTTAATCATCACCTGTGTAAGCTTGTACCAGCAGATGAATCAAACTTAAAACCCCCACCAATTCCTTCATCGATTCTCTGATTTCTGCCTCTTCTCTCTTCTCGATTTCATTAAATCTCTCCCTGAGTTCTTCACGATATACTCTCACAGCAGCTGCAACCATTTTCTGTTCTCTCTCTCTCTCAATTTCTGGTTCGATCCGGATTTAGTAGTTTCTTCCATCAATTTGTAACAGCAGCAGAGAGACAGAGATAGCAGGAGAAAGAATTGGGGAAGAAATGGCTTCTTCTCGACTGGATTAGGGTTCAAACTATGGGACTGCTATTGACACCCCATGCAATAGGATAAGGGCTAACCATTTGGCCTCCCTTAACCTTGACTTGACTGTATTTAGCACTCCTCCAAATAGAGTTGCCCCTTAACCTTGACTGGGCTCCAGATAGTGTTCGCCCCTGAAATGACAATTTCGCCCTTTGGCTCAATTTGGGTGATTTCCGCTTCTTTTCCTCCGTGCGACTCCAGAGTAACTACAAAACTCAAAACATGCGTAAAGTACATAATTCACAAGAAAAATAGCAAAGAAAGCATAACTACTGAATAGTAAATTAGGTGTTTTAGACACCTATCATCAACACATAGAATTCAATCAATTTTGTGATAATTCACAAGATTCAGATATTACCCTGCCTAATTTGCAAAAATTAGGGTTTTGCGCGTTGCGCAGTATATTAGACCTTGCTTTTCGAAATTAAGCCTAGGCGAACTAGGTAATTAATCCGCCATGGATTAGTAGGTGCAAAATCCTACCCAAAATCATAAAACAAGGAGCCTCGGAAGGGGAGCAGCAACAAAGGGATCTACTGATAGAGGAAACTAGGGTTTGAGATGAATTTGTAAGTAGTAGCAAGTTAGCTCGAGATTGTTTGCTGGTGAAGTAATAAAGAAGAAATTGGTTCAACTCTGAGAACGAGCTGATGTTGTGAATCAGTAAAGAAGAAATGGATTCCTGGGTTCTTCCGTATTGTTCAGTGAATTAAGCACAAGGTGATTGATGAATTAGAGATGGGTTTATGGTTAATCTTAAGATTGGGTTTTTTTACTGTGGTTGAAGTCTTGAGATTCAAGAAGAAGTTGAAATAGCTAGTGCAGTTGGGAGTAGGAACTGTGAGCTGGTGGTTAAATTGATGTTGAGCTGCTGGTGAGGTCACGAGTTTGAGCTGCTGAAGTGCAGGTTATGAGTGAACTGGGTCTCTAGATGTTTGTTAAGCTGCAGGGAATTGTGATGCCACTCGAAGTGTAGATAAAGCAGAATTGGTTGGAGCTGAATTGAAATGGATGAAGGGGATTTTTTCTGGTGGCTTGAACTGAAATGAATGAAATCAGGTACAGGTGGATGTTTTTGCTTAGAAGGAGTTTGTGGGTGATGTGGAGATTAGAAATGGGTATTTGCTTTGTGCGTGTGCTGCTGCAGGACAATAAATGGAGAATGGCTACTAATGAGACTTGAAGCAGACAGTGATGCTGTAACTGTTGTTTGAGGCAGAGCTAAAGAACATGAAAGAATCTGTTCTGCTTTGACATTACAAGGAAGAATGGATAGTGTTGGAAATGACAGATGTAATGGATGGGTAGCTGAAATGGGTTTAAATGAGTCTTGGTTGCTGTTAGTTTAAAAGCTGAGAATTACTTTAGTAATGTTTGCAGAGAATGATAAGCTGGTGGTCCGAATCTGGGTACAATGGTGGAATCGAAGCTGAATTAGTGGTGGTTTAATTCTAGAGTTAGAGTTGCTGCTGTTTTGCAATGTGTGCACTGACTGTATGTGAAGGCTTTCAAGATATTTTGGAAGTGAAGCATTCACTTGGATGGACTGGTGCAAGGAAGGAAGAGTTGGTGATATAAACTGAATAATTTGTGTTTATGGGTCTGCTGGTGATTAAGCTTTAAGAGTTTGCAGAATGAACAACGGAGCATTGTAGGTGCACTGGCTGTAGCTGTATTGCAGATATAAGGAAAGTGAAGCTCAAATAGATGTATGTCTAGGTTAAATGGTACTGATATATAACTGCATGGTGCACGACTCAGGAAATGGCAAGATTAAAAGGGAGAATAGTCTGAAGTGTACGGGTTTTAAATAATGCTTTTGGAGGAATGGTATGACTTGAAGTTGTGTTGTGCAGCTGGGACAATAAGGGAAGGAGTTGGTATTTCCGTGGCTGAATGGGCATGTACATGAATTGAATAAATGCAGAAATTGGTGTTGTTGGAGCAAGATGGCAGAGCAATGGAACTGCAGGTGGTGATTCTTGTTGAATTGCGGGTGATGTTGTGATCTTTGCTTCCATGGATTGGGTGGTACAAGAAACTACATATAATGGTATTGAGATTGCAGTGTTGTGGAAGGAGTTGCAGCTGCAGTTCGCTGTTGGCGCAACCATGAACAGAATTGCAATGGAGTTTGCAGCTGGTAGATGAATGTTTAGGTTTGCCAGGATGAAGTGCACTCATAGTACATGATGAATTTGAGCTGTCTGACCGAGTTGGCAATGGCCTGAACTTGAAATGGAATGTTAGTTGCAGAGAACTGACAGTGGAGCTGATTCAACCCAGTTAGACTCTGACTCAGCTGAGTGACTGACTCACCTGACCCAGTTAACGGCGACGTCATCATTGACCGTTAGTTTTAACGGTTGACCGTTATGTTTGACCGGTGACCGGGTGGACTTTGCCGGTCACCTGAGCTCTCTTCCGGTCACTTCTTCGGCCAATTTCCGGCCATAATACCAGTTTTCCGGCGACTATTTTTGGGACATATTTTCACATGGGTATTATTCATATATGGGCTTGGTGGACATCTTGTTATTGGACTTTGGGTTTTGAAGGCCTAGTTTTGGAAGAATGAAAAGCTACAAAAGGAGAAAGTTTTCTACAACTTGGGGGATCACGTATTATTCTTAGAACTTGGAGAGAGCCGCTTTTGTTTACGCTACTAGGGTTTTCTTTTGTTCATCTTCTTGTATTCAATTAATATTTTTATGATGAATTCCAAAGCTAAGAGTAGCTAAACACATATTATTGGTTATGGGATAAAGTTGATTTCTCAACATGTTATTTGAATCTATGAATTAGTTTTGTCTCAATACTTTATTGTTTATGATTCATTATTAATATTGTCATATGATTTGATTGTTTGTTTGGTTGAGTCCGGAATCAATCCGATTTACATTCATCTCTATTGCTAGATTAGGGTTTTCAATACGAAATAGTTGTTTATCCCTGATTCTAAGTGGCATAGTGTGGTTATTACTTGTAGTGATACATCTTTACAATTGCATATGAATCATAACCTTGGTTAAATTGAATTAGTTCTTTACACGTTTGATTGCCTTGATTAGTCTTATTCCATAGAACTTAGTGCTTTGAGGGAGTTAAACTTAATTGTGCTTTTACACTTCAGGTATCTTTCTAGGAAGAATTCACTTATGCATCTTTTAATGTGGTTGTGATGAAATCAGGGAATTAGCGGGATATACTTGCGATCAAGGTATCCTAGGACTTTTAGTAAATGAGAGATTAAATTATCAATTCTAATCATTGATGAAAAAACATGTTTGTGAATGATACTATCCCGTGACCAATATCTTCTCCTTATTGATTATTCAAATTATTTTATTGCTTTCAATTACTTTTATTGCTTAGATAAAACAAAAATCCCCCCTTGGTTACTAAGAAACTGAAATTCTATAACAACAATTGCCTCTCTATGGGAACGAACTCTTTCTTACCACGTACTTCATTTAATTTAGTAGAGTGAGAAAGTGAAATTATTTTTGCTCGGCTGACAACCGGTCAAATTTTGGCGCCGTTGCCGGGGAGGCATACGGCTTGTTATTAAGTTTTTAGTTTTTTTTTAATAATTTCTGCTTTTATCTTTGCCTTTTGTTTTCTTGTCTTGTTTGTCACTTGTTTGCGAGAATTGTTTTTAGGTACCTAATCCCTGGCTTCTAAAGATTGGAACTATCCAAGGTGCGGGATAGCTACTCGAAGAGGCACAATACTCCAACCAAGTCAAGACACAACAAAAGATCAAGAGTTAGAAGTGGAAGAAGAGTTACAACTAGAAGGAGAACAAGAGGTTCCATTCGTAGACGGACCACAAGTTGAAGAATAAGAAGTAATGGGTGAAGCAAATCGTACACTCAAGGACTTGGCTTCTCATAGGCTTGATACACAACAAGGGTGTATTCAAACAAACTCTACTTTTGAGATCAAGCCGGGGTTGCTTAGAGAATTACCAAAGTTCCATGGCATGGTGAATGAAGACCCAAACAAGCATCTTATGGACTTCCACATCATTGTCATGGCCATGCTTCCAGCGGATGTTGAGGCGGATGGTGCAATGTTGAAAGTTTTTCGTTTCTCTTTGATGGATAGTGCTAAGGATTGGTTGTACTGTTTACCTTCCGGAAGTGTCACGACGTGGAATGGGCTGAAGAAACTCTTTTTAGAGAGATATTTTCCTACATCAAAGGCTACTCAAATTTGCAAGGAGATTTGTGGGATGAAGCAAAATGTGGGAGAATCCCTATATGAATGTTGGGAACGATACAAGAGATTGGTGGCAAGTTGCCCTCACCACCAATTCAGTGACGCTATGATCATCCAATACTTCTATGAAGGACTTGGTAGGTCTGCAAAAGAGCTTTCCTATGTTAAACTGCAAGTGCACAGCGCCTATTGGAGGCGTGGCAAGCACAGGTCGATCCCGCAGAGACTTGTGGTGCTATAAGGTTGATCAAGGCTTACTCAACTGATTTTCAATGAAATGTAACACAATTATGGTTTGTTGTCGAAGCGACTGAGGTTGAGCTGAAATGACTCTAAATAGTAACTAAGATATAAGACAGTGACAATGGGGATACTAGGGTCTTCAAATCCACCACTAACTCCTATTATGTGTTCAACTAAGTTGAGCTTTTCTTGTTCCTGTGACAGATAAGGGCAGTGTGTCAATTCCACCACTTGTCTAAGGAGTTTCACCTAATGATAACTCAATTATCATCTAAGGCACTAACCGTGAGCACTAGTTGTCTAATTAAGCACAACTAGTCAAGGGAATTAGCTTCTATTTCTAAGGCTTGAGCTGCAGCACACTCAACACAATTATAACCTAACTACAATGTATACTTGGCATGCATTGTGAGAGAAGAGTATTGGATGCTAGAATTGAAGATATCTGATAAAATTAAGCACTCAAGAACACTCAAGCAAAGTTGAAATCATAGCAGTGAATTAGGGTTTCATTGAAACCCTAGCAAACTAAACTAGAACATCAAAAACAACAAATAATACAAATTAAATCTAAATTGCTGCTCTGGCTAGCCCAGGCATAAGGTTTTTCACACACCCCTTAAACCTATTTATACATGCAATTCAAAAACCCTAAATTTCTCCAAAACAGAAAAACAGGAAAATACTCTCTCACCCACGTCGCTCAATCCGTTGTCTCCTCTGTCAATTGTCTCTGAATCGACCATGCGGGTTGTTGGTGAAACCCTAACTCCAATTATCTCTAACCTAGCTTCTAGGGTTGGAGAAGCTATGAGAGAGATGATTCGAGATAGAGAGGGAGAGCAGGTGGCTACTGATGATGACTTGAGATGGAGTGGTGGTGATGATGATCTCCGCAACAGGTATGGGAGGTGAAGAAGAAGGATGGGTTTTTCTCTGTGGAGTCGTGGGAGAAGAAAGATAAGATGGAAGAAGAAATGGGTTTGCTCGACTGGGTATAGGTATAGGGCGATTCGATGTTGAGCAGGTGCAGCAAGAAGACGATGCGAAAGCTGAAGCGAGCGTCGGATCTAGCTGAGGGAGATCTGAACGGCTCAGGGAGAATCGTGGTGATTTGGTGTTGAGCGGGAGCAGCGAGAACTGATGTGAGTGAAGGAGCGACCGTAGGATGTAGCTAGGCGAGATCTCAACGGCTCGGGGTGGATGGGCTCGGATCCGGGTCATGGCTAGCTCAAGCCCATGTCTTATAAGTTGGGTTACAACTGATGTGCGCGCGGGCTTTGGCATTCTGCTCCATAGACGCTTGTCTCCAATTTTCTGCTCTTTTGGCTCCTCAATTTCTCCGAGCTTTATTTATTACCTAAAAACACAAAATTAATTAGTACAAATATTTATTCTTGAAAACAAAGAAAATACAGAATTTGGGATAATATCTGATTTCTGAACACAAAAGATGAGTTAAATGCCAATAAATAGATGTATAAATATGCAATATTTGGCACTCATCAAATACCCCCAAACCTGAATTTTACTTGTCCTCAAGTGAAACAGAAATTAAGAAATCCTAACTATACCCCTGTCGCAGGTTTCTCGAATGCATTTAGCGTATGCACTAAGCCTTTAAACCCCTAGGTGTCCCTAGTGGACGAGTTGTAGTCTCGTGAGGGTTTTAGAGGTGTACCCACAAAACCTTCTCCAACTTCGAGTGTAAAAGAGTCTCAAGCATCCAAGGAGCTATGAGGACATAGAGTTTCTGCATGCTAGTAACACGAAGTTAGAACTACCAAAGAACGCATTCTCATCCTTAAGTCTTTGAGTGAGAAGTAACCATACCATATGAAAGAATTCGGATTCGATTGTGATCATAAGCCTCGAAACCGCCTCACTAATAGGGTTTTATGATAATTGCACTCAAAAAGACCGCTTTTTTAGTCTCTCATGTGTGCAGGCAGGAATAAAGAGAGAAATCCCTGCACACTTTGTAGGTGAGAAGGATAACCTTCGAAATAATTTACGGAGACTCCACGAAGTGTGGACAAAAAGAATCTTTTCTCGATGATCTCTAAGAAAGGAAATCAACCATTAGCAAGGGTGGGAGTACTCACTTACCTTCTCACCCGATCGGCAATTAATATCACTCTCTCAGCATTCATAGAAACGTCTTCAATCTTCGGTCTTCAAATGTTGATGATGAACTTCTGAACTTCACAAAAACTTGACAAACGTTTTTTTTTTTTTTTTTTTTTTTTTTTTTTACAACTTAGGACATGGAATGGAAATAACAATAAAACTCAATTTTTCACAAACTTCATTAATTCTCATCTTCTTTTCTTTTCTTTCCTTTGTTGCACGTAAACCTTAGACTATATCAACTTTTCTTCAAATATTCTGATGATGCTCCGCTTGCTGACGACGATGTGTTTCTATGAAAGTGTTGATGTTGTTGAGAGGGAGAGAGAGTGATGCTAACTGCAAATCGGTATTTAGAAGAAGTTTTCATCTTTAAACGTCACCCTCATGATTGACGAAATTAGCACTCAAGAGATCAAAAATAGTGCTGAAAGTGGTGCGAAGTTGGGTAGCTCACCATTCCTACCCGGAATTGACATACGGTGACACACACTCTAACAGATTTTCTAGAAAGTTGCAAAAAATGAAGGTTGGTGCCTCACTTGATGTAAAATGGGTAGTCTCCACTATGGGTGATCACAATTCTACTACCGAATATCTAAACAACACCTAATTCGCTCTCCGGTATGATTAAATCCAACTTTAACGCTCTAATCAACTAAGGAACCCGATTGTGTTCTCCAGTACTTCCAAGTTCTGTTATTTCGGTCAGACTCTCTATGTAGACATAGCTAGAAGCATGCTAGTGACTCTAAAATCTCTAAAAGTTGGAGGTTTTTATGCAAGTATTTACAAAAGAGTTTTGAATTTTTTTTTTTTTTTTTTTAAGTAAAAGAAAGACTAAAAACTCTATATGCAAATGCAAAAGCACCCCCAAACCTAAATCAAACATTGTCCTCAATGTGTCGACAGATAGAAAAAATTTAAACAGTCACATACCATGAGAACTATGTTGAGTAGAGAAAAGGGAAGAGATTACCGGATGTCGGAGGGAGCAAGGTTAGAGCTTCATTTGTCGAGGCTAGAATCCAACATTCTCAGTGGAGATCATATCGGATTAGCACAATATATGCACAAGAAGACTCAACCGATGCAAGAAAGAAAATTTAACAAGTCCTACTGGATTATATACAATGAAAATTCACCATAAACCAACAATCTAAAGAGTTGAGGATCAACCCAAAAAAATTATGTACAAACATCAACAGCCTTACACAAATATAATATGAGAGTGCAAGTAAGACTGCATATGATAATGAGTTTCCTCCAAACCTAAACTTGTGAACAGGTGTGTTTGAGAGCACAAAATCTTGCAAAATTAAAGGTACATCATGCAAAAGGTCCAACTCAAAATGAGTTTTGCTAAGAACAGGTAGATATACACATTCCAACTGTGGCTCCTTAAAAGTGTTATATTTTGATGCAAAATAGTCCAAGAGGACTTGGGAAGCACAAAGCTCTAGGCCTAAATTAGGCATTTTCAGAAAAGTTGGTTTTGCAATTTTGTTACAAACTACACCTAGGTTTGGTGGAGGAGTTTCAATCTGTGCCTTATGAGAGAGATTAGGTACATCTAAGTTGTTTTCATGTATAAGATCATTTGTACCATCACACACTTTCCTAAGGTCAGAAGAGGGTAAATCATGTTCACCTGCATAGAACAATTCATCAATATCCATGTCATAATCATCATTATACAAAAGTTCAATCTCATGCATAAGATCATTGGTGTCAGCATTCTCATTTTCAGATCCCAAATCAGCATCACATGTATGAATATTAGAAGAAGCATCATTCATAGGGTTCACAGAAGAGACACTTAATGTCTCTGAGCCTAAAGATTGTACTATATTTTCAAAATACACATGCTCTTCATATTCATCATCATCATCATCATCATAACAAAAATTCATCTCCCCATTCAAAATTTGAGCATTTCCAGTGTACTCATCTACCTCTAGATTAGGTTCATTTGAAGGAGAGTTTTCACTAGTAAGTATGCATGTTTCATATGAATGATCATTACATGGTTGTGCACATGGTTCACTAGAGAAGGGATGATCATGCATTTTCCATCTAAGTATATCATTGTTTTGCTCTATGAGCTTTTCCATTAGTGACTGCATACAAGGGGTTGGGGGAGTATAACATTGTTCATCCTCCCATGGTGGTTGATGATACATGTGTGCATGGTTGTAAGGGTTCTTAGAATACGATCGCAACCTTGAAAGGCTGATTATGGTCCCAATGATTACCCAGTATAGTCACTTCTAGAAAATTCGTACATTGGATTATCATGGCTTTCCCTAGACTGCCTAAAATCATGCAAAATATAGCAGTTCTCAGCAGGGTGGCCTAAGCTACCACACAAGGTACAAGCATACATTTCATATTGTCTAGGGGAATTAGATTCGACAGATTTCCCATGTAATTGCCTTTCTAAAGCGAGATACTTGAGCTTCTAGTTGATCTAAAAGTGATGATTTGGGTATGAGAAAGTTGTTCATTTTCAACTTTGTGGTGGATGATATATGTGCTCATAATGATTAGGGTATGTGGAGTCGGGGCCCCGAGAAGGCTCATAAAATTCCCTAAAATCACTATGGTATGTGGGAGTTCATACGTGAAGCATGCCCGTAAGCAAGCTCTCTAATGGATTTGTTTGTATCTCCGATTGAGACCAAAATCCGACATGATCTAGCAACTTAATTTGAACTCAAAAAGAAGCATAGCACACATAAAATCATGTATAACCAATGATGTTTCAAAACAGGGAAGGTAAGCCCAAGTGATGCAAATGCACAGCCCAAAGGTTATGCAAAAGCCCAGTTGTAGTGGGCTCAGTTTGGTTTATTGGGTTTAGTTATTTGGTTTTGTGGGCTTCTTTGGTTTAAGTGGGCTTCTGTTTGGTTTATTGGGATTAGTTGTTTGCAGCCCAGGTTTGGTTTCAGTTAGCCCAGTGGAATTGGGTTTCAGTTATATGCAGAGCCAAGATTGTTTGCAAAGCCTAGTGGGTGTGGGCTGAAAGTTTTGTGCACAGCCCAGCAGTGTGGCAAGTTAACAACCCAGTTAGTGTGGGCTTCTAGTTTGTGCAAGAAACAAATTTATGTGCAGCCCAGGTTGTATAAAGATCAGTTGTTGCACAGCACAGTTTGTGCAAAGCCCAGAGTACAGTGGCAGAAGTAGCACAACTCACCAAAATTGTCACACTATTTCACAGAACTGAGCACATAGGTGTGCTTTTTGCTGCTATACAGCACAGGTTATGTGAGTGCACAAGAAAACAGGCAGTGTGTAGAGTCAGAGATTATGCAAAAACGAGCACGGCTAACACAAAACCAAAGCACTCATGTGAGCATAGCATATTATTCACAACATCCAATGTTCACTAGATCAGCAGATGCAACAGTAAATGATTAAAATGCAGCAGTTTATAACATGCTCAGGGTGTCAACAAGCTTGGTTGATATCAAATTTCAGAAATTAAACCCAAAAATTGCAGGCGAGATGGCTTAGCTCGGCTAGCAAGGATTTGCGGCTACAGCTAACTTGGTTTCCCAAGTTGTGACTCAAAACTTGCAGCTTCGGGGGACTAGCAAGTTAAAGGTGTCTGTCATGCATTCGGGGTATGATGGCTCACAGGATTTAGGCACAAGGTCTAGCTCAAGTTTAAACATGCACAAAGATGACAGGGCAGAACTCAGCAAACTCATGCAATAAAAGGACTCAGCTAACAGGGTTTCACAGACTAAGCTCAGGGTTGACAACATAAGCTAAGCTCAGACTCACAGCTGCAGGGGCTGGAGCTTAGCGCAGGGCAGATGATTATGCTTACTCAAGTCACTCAACACTCATTCAGATGCTATATAAGATCACACACACTGCTAATATCAATTCACAAATGCAACAGAGTTGACAGGGTAATGCTCAGGGTATGCAACTCAAATGGCTATACAAGCATAGCATCAGATTTTAACAGATTCATGCACATACCCATACAGTTCAGCACACAGTCATGGCATACTCAGCTAACATAATTGCAATTCAGCTATCAAGGGATCCTGTAAATTATTACCAGATGTTTCAGGGTGTGGTCAATGCTTTACCAGAACAGGTTTAGGTCAATGCCTTGTTGAGCATCTAGGTTATCAGGCAAACAAAGCGAGTGCTCAGATATCACAGATTTGTATGCGCAAACCCTAGATATTGCAGGGTAGTACTCTGCTAGTTTCACAGATCATGCAATGCACAAATAGCAATTCCATTTAACTAAAATAAAGCTCAATTATCACCAGATGCTTGCACACAGATCATTTATGCAGGTATAAAGTTGAGAATAACCAACCGGTTTAAGCCACAATGGCTGTGTGGTTCTGCTCCTTGCCTTTCCTTCCTTTGGTTTGCTCAACAGCTCACAGGTACCTGCTGGCTCAACAAAGATTTTTAGTTCTCTGGGATGTGCATGTTAAGGCAAAGATGAAGAAAATGAATGCAAGCCTGAGAATAAGTTGGACTGACACAGGGGAAAAGTAAAGAACTGTGATGTTTATTTGGACTGACACAGGGGCTTGAAGAGTTATACTAAGATGCATGTTAATGATGCTATTAATACAAGCTAACTATGATATGCATAAGATGACAGGAAAGTTAACTACAATGTAGTGACAAGATGCAGTACAAATTTGCAAGAAGGTAAAGGATGCAAGAAAAAGAAAAACTCAGCTAAGTTATACTAATACATGACAAAAAGCAATAATTCAAAGTGAATATGTACAGGGTGAGTTGAAATTCAGTAAAGACAGGCCAACAATCGACAGGGCACACGCCAAGTCCCCGGCAACGGCGCCAAAAACTTGGTAGGTCTGCAAAAGAGCTTTCCTACGTTAAACTGCAAGTGCACAGCGCCTATTGGAGGCGTGGCAAGTACATGTCGATCCCACAGAGACTTGTGGTGCTATAAGGTTGATCAAGGCTTACTCAACTGATTTTCAATGAAATGTAACACAATTATGGTTTGTTGTCGAAGCGACTGAGGTTGAGCTGAAATGACTCTAAATAGTAACTAAGATATAAGACAGTGACAATGGGGATACTAGGGTCTTCAAATCCACCACTAACTCCTATTATGTGTTCAACTAAGTTGAACTTTTCTTGTTCCCGTGATGAGATAAGGGCAAAGTGTGTCAATTCCACCACTTGTCTAAGGAGTTTCACCTAATGATAACTCAATTATCGGCTAAGGCACTAACCTGAGCACTAGTTGTATAATTAAGCACAACTAGTCAAGGGAATTAGCTTCTATTTCTAAGGCTTGAGCTGGCAAAGACACTCAACACAATTATAACCTAACTACAATGTATACTTGGCATGCATTGTGAGAGAAGAGTATTGGATGCTAGAATTGAAGATATCTGATAAAATTAAGCACTCAAGAACACTCAAGCAAAGTTGAAATCATAACAGTGAATAGGGTTTCATTGAAACCCTAGCAAACTAAACTAGAACATCAAAAACAACAAATAACACAAATTAAATCTAAATTGCTGCTCTGGCTAGCCCAGGCATAAGGTTTTTCACACACCCCTTAAACCTATTTATACATCCAATTCAAAAACCCTAAATTTCTCCAAAACAAAAAAACAGGAAAATACTCTCTCACCCACGTCGCTCAATCATTGTCTCCTCTCGTCAATTGTCTCTGAATCGACCATGCGGGTTGTTGGTGAAACCCTAACTCCAATTATCTCTAACCTAGCTTCTAGGGTTGGAGAAGCTATGAGAGAGATGATTCGAGATAGAGAGGGAGAGCAGGTGGCTACTGATGATGACTTGAGATGGAGTGGTGGTGATGATGATCTCTACAACAGGTATGGGAGGTGAATAAGAAGGATGGGTTTTTCTCTGTGGAGTCGTGGGAGAAGAAAGAGAAGATGGAAGAAGAAATGGGTTTGCTCGACTGGGTATAGGTATAGGGCGATTCGATGTTGAGCAGGTGCAGCGAGAAGACGATGCGAAAGCTGAAGCGAGCGTCGGATCTAGCTGAGGGAGATCTGAACGGCTCAGGGAGAATCATGGTGATTTGGTGTTGAGCGGGAGCAGCGAGAACTGATGTGAGTGAAGGAGCGACCGTAGGATGTAGCTAGGCGAGATCTCAACGGCTCGGGGTGGATGGGCTCGAATCCGGGTCATGGCTAGCTCAAGCCCATGTCTTGTAAGTTGGGTTGCAACTGATGTGCGCGCGGGCTTTGGCTTTCTGCTCCATAGACGCTTGTCTCCAATTTTCTGCTCTTTTGGCTCCTCAATTTCTCCGAGCTTTATTTATTACCTAAAAACACAAAATTAATTAGTACAAATATTTATTCTTGAAAACAAAGAAAATACAGAATTTGGGATAATATCTGATTTCTGAACACAAAAGATGAGTTAAATGCCAATAAATAGATGCATAAATATGCAATATTTGGCACTCATCAGGACTCCAATCAAGTGATAGGAATCTTCTTTACGCGGCGGGTGGTGGTGCACTAGTGAGCAAGACGGTGGCACAAGCTAGAGAGTTGATTGAAAACATGGCAGCAAACTCCCAACAATTCTTGAGTCGTGGTTCGGATGTGCTTCTTAGGAAAGTAAATAAAGTGAGCGAGGTCGAGGAACTTCGTCAACAAATGGGTAAAATGACAGCAATGATGCAACAAGTTGCAGCCGCGGTGATACCAAGTTCCTCTCAAGCTTATGAAGACGAGCAAGCTAATGCGGTCTTTCCAAATCAACAAAGACGGTATGATCCCTACTCTAACACTTACAATACGGGATGGAGAGATCACCCCAATTTTAGCTATGCCAACAAGCAAGGTGCAGTCCAACAACCTACTTTCAACCGTCCGAGTGGATTTCAACCACAACAACAACAATTTCAGCAACCACAAGCACAACAGTCAATGCAAAATCAAGGTTCCGATATTGATTCAAAGCTTCAAACAATGATGCAAGGCATTTCCACCATGTTTAAAGAAAGTCAGCAGGAAACTAAGAGTGCTATCAAGGAGTTGCAGACACAAATGGGCTCCATGGCTATTGAGTTGAACCAATTGAAGGCACAAAATAGTGGGAAACTCCCTTCTCAACCTATTAACCCAAAAGAGGGTGTCAATGCTATTACATTGAGAAGTGGTACACAACTTGTAAAACCCGAAGTTACTGATTCGGGCAAGGTGGAAACACCAAAGGAACCTGTTTTGGAGGAGAAGAATGAGGATTCTCCCCAAACTTATGAGGTACCTATTCCTAACTCTAAAACTCCGGTTTCTACTTATGTTCCTCCTTTACCTTTCCCTCGCAGATTTGCAAGTTCCAAGAAGGCGGAACTAGAAAAGGAGATTTTAGATGTTCTAAAGAAGATCCATGTTAACATACCACTCATTGATGCTATTAAGCAAGTTCCAAAGTATGCAAAGGTGTTGAAGGACTTGTGTACCAATAAGCAAAGGCTCAAAGGTAATGAAGTACTTAGTGTGGGGGAGAATGCTTCGGCAATCTTACAACACAAACTCCCACTTAAGTGCAAGGATCCTGATAGTTTTGACATTCCCGTCATAATTGGTAACACTACATTTAACAAAGCTATGTTGGATTTAGGTGCATCCGTTAATGTTATGCCTGCATCAATGTATAATTCACTTGATCTTGGTCCTCTTAAAAAGGCTGAAATTGTATTGCAATTAGCCGATCGCTCTAATGTCTACCCAATGGGTATTGTTGATGATGTTCTTGTGCAGGTTAATCAACTTGTATTTCCAGCTGACTTTTGTGTGTTAGAGATGAATGAAGGGTCACCAGACTCGTCTCTTCCATTGCTACTTGGGCGTCCCTTCATGAAAACGGCGAAAACCATAATTGATGTGGACAAGGGAACGTTGACCATGGAGTTTGATGGAGAAACAATACGTTTCAACATTTTCGAGACGATGAGATATCCTAGTGATGTCCACTCTTGTTTCTCCATTGATGTTATGGATACATTGGCACAACAAATGTTTGAATTAAATTGTGATGATACTTTGGAAACCGTGTTAACTACATCCATGGATAATGGTGTAGAGTGTGGTAATGAAGTCAAGGAATCCCTTGGTGATCTTAATTCACTACAAGGATGCTCGGAAACTCATAATATCTCTTTTATTTCTTTACCATGCAGTGATGAAAAGCTTGTACCTTCAATTGTTAAATCTCCAAAGCTAGAATTGAACCTCTTCCCGATCACCTAAAGTACTTGTACTTGGGTGATAATGAAGAGTTACCTGTGATTGTTTCTAACGAGCTTAGTGAATTACAGGAGAAAAAACTTCTAAGGGTGCTAAGGAAGTACAAGACGGCCATAGGATGGACAATTGCCGATATCAAGGGTATAAGCCCTGCCGTTTGTATGCACAAGATACGTTTGGAGGACGATGCAAAGCCTACAAGGGAAGCGCAACGTCGTTTGAACCCTCCCATGATGGAAGTTGTGAAAAAAGAGATACTAAAGCTTTTGGAAGTGGGTGTTATCTACCCCATATCCGATAGCAAGTGGGTGAGCCCGGTACAAGTAGTGCCAAAGAAATCAGGTGTGACAGTGGTGGAGAATGATAAGAACGAACTTGTCCCAACTCGTGTGCAAACCGGTTGGAGGGTTTGTATTGATTACAGAAAATCGAATGCCACCACTAGGAAAGATCATTTTCCATTGCCTTTTATTGATCAAATGCTTGAACGTTTAGCTAAACACTCTTACTATTGCTTCCTTGATGGCTATTCAGGTTACAATCAGATTGTGATAGCACCGTAGGATCAAGAGAAAACCACTTTCACTTGTCCTTTCGGTACTTTTGCTTATAGAAGGATACCTTTTGGCTTATGCAATGTTCCAGCTACCTTTCAAAGGTGTATGGTAAGTATCTTTTCAGAATATGTTGAAAACATAATCGAAGTGTTCATGGACGATTTTAGTGTCTTTGGTGATTCATTTGACCTTTGCTTGAACAATTTGTCTCTAATCCTTGAACGATGTGTTGAAACAAACCTTGTGTTGAATTGGGAGAAGTGCCATTTTATGGTAACTCATGGCATAGTTTTAGGCCATATAATATCTTCTAAAGGCTTGGAATTGTATAAATCTAAGATAGACCTTATTCGTGCTTTAACCCCTCCCACTACGGTGAGGGAGATACGCTCTTTTATTGGTCATGCAGGTTTTTATCGTAGATTTATCAAGGACTTTTCCAAGATAGCATCACCACTTTGCAACTTATTGCATAAAGATGTGGTTTTTAACTTTGATGAAAAGTGTATGGCGGCATTCAATCGTTTGAAAGAACTTTTGATTTCAGCCCCTATCATTAAACCACCGGATTGGAGCAAGCCTTTTGAGCTCATGTGTGATGCAAGTGACTATGCGGTTGGTGCGGTGCTTGGTCAAAGTGTGGGGAAGATACCTCATGCTATTTATTATGCTTCTAGAACGTTAAATGAGGCCCAACAAAACTACACAACCACTGAAAAAGAGTTGTTAGCCATTGTTTTTGCTTTGGAAAAGTTTCACTCTTATCTAATTGGTACAAAAGTTGTTGTCTTTTCTGATCATGCAGCGCTTAAGTACTTGCTTACAAAGAAAGAGGCGAAACCGAGGCTCATACGATGGATTTTACTCTTGCAAGAGTTTGATATTGAAATCAAGGACAAGAAAGGAATTGAGAATACCGTTGCGGATCACTTGAGCCGTCTTGCTGTGGACAAGGAAGCTATCCCATTGCGTGAAAGTTTCCCGAATGAGCAACTATTCTCAATTGCCTTTGGAGAACCATGGTATGCCGAAATTGTGAATTACTTGGTGTCTAAACAAATCCCAAAGAACTTGTCTCGTGCTGAGAGGGACAAACTTAAAAAGTTGGGAAACCAATACATATGGGATGATCCATACTTATGGAAACATTGTAGTGACCAAGTAATAAGAAGGTGTGTTCCCGAATCTGAATTTAATTCTATCTTGTCTTTTTGTCACTCTTATGTTTGCTGAGGACATTTTGGGAGTAAGAAAACCGCTCACAAGGTACTTGAAAGCGGTTTCTTTCGGCCGACCTTGTTTAAGGATGCACATATATTTTGTACAACTTGTGATAGGTGCCAAAGAACAGGCAATCTAGGTGCCCGAAATCAAATGCCACAAACTTTTATTCAATTTATTGAAGTTTTTGATGTATGGGGTATTGAATTTATGGGTCCTTTTGTCAACTCCCATGGGAATTTTTATATCTTACTTGCTGTTGATTATGTATCGAAATGGGTGGAAGCTAAGGCCACCACAACTAATGATTCTAAAGTGGTTTCAGATTTTGTGCAAGCTAATATTTATGCAAGGTGAACTCCAAGAGCCATAATTAGCGATGGGGGTTCACTTCAAAAACAGGATTTTACAAAGCTTGTTGAAGAAGTAAAATGTGTCGCACAAGATTGCAACACCTTATCATCCCCAAACAAATAGACAAGCCGAGGTTTCTAACCGAGAGGTGAAGTCTATACTAGAGAAGATGGTGAATCCAACAAGGAAGGATTGGAGCATGCGACTTAATGATGCTTTGTGGGCGTATAGAACCGCATACAAGACACCTATCGGGATGTCTCCCTTTAGGCTTGTGTATGGTAAACCTTGTCATTTACCCGTTGAAATTGAGCATAAGGCGTTTTGGGCTATTAAGCAATGCAATATGGAGATGGATGGGGCTGGAAAGCAAAGGAAGTTACAACTCCAAGAGCTAGAGGAGCTTCGTAATGATGCATTTGAAAGCTCACGAATTTATAAGGAAAAGACGAAAGCATTTCATGACAACATGATTTCTAGGAAACAATTTTGCATTGGGCAAAAGTGCTTTTGTTTAATTCTCGCTTGCATTTATTTCCGAGTAAATTAAGGTCACGATGGATCGGACCTTTTATTATTACTAATGTGTTTTCTCATGGTGCAGTAGAAATTCGTAGCATAGCTACAGGCAAAGAACTTAAAGTTAATGGGCACCGGTTGAAACCATATTATGAGAATTTCACTTCCGAAGTGGTGGAAGGAATTAAGTTTGTGGAAGTACTCCCCCTGGAGGAGGTATAAAAAGCAAGGAGATAGTCGGGCTGACGACTTTAAACCAAGCGCTAAATGGGAGGCAACCCAAAGGATAAGTATTTCTTGTCTTGTTTTGTTTTTAGTTTTTTTTCTTGTCTTGTTTTTATTTTTTTTCTGATTTCTTGTCACATATCATGTTAGAATTTCCCACCTTGACTTTCTTTGGACGATTCAATTTACATTGAGGACAATGTAAAGTTTAAGTGTGGGGGAGTGGTTAAGCATTTGCATTGTAAATTTTTCAATTTTTGTGTAAATTAGTAAAAAACTCCAAATTGTGGTTAGTTTAGAGTCACATAGTATACATGTCGCTAAGATTACATCGAGATTCTCATACAAGTGACTGAACTTAGAGATGACAGAGAACATGATCAGGTTTCTTAATTGTATGAGAGGCATGCCAGTGGCAAATAATGTGCAGACTGAATTCGGTATTAGAGTAGTGGTCCCCTATAGTGGATACTACCCATGTTACATCATGAGAGGCACGGACCTTCAATTCTCTATACCTGTCTAAATATGTGCTTTTAGAGTGTGTGTCACCGTACGTAAATTCCGGGCAGAATGGTGAGCTGCCCAACCTCCCACCAATAGAAGCACTATTTTGATCTCTTGAGTGCTATTTTTATCAACCATGATAGTGACATCGAATTGCTAACTTACATACCCCTTGTAATCTTGTTCGCAGTTAGCACCATCCACTTTATCTCTCTCTACACCAACAGGTCCATAGAAACACCATCATCATCAACAAGAGGAGCATCACAAATTCGAAGGAAAGTTGAAGACGTTCAAGGTATACGAGCAACGGTACAGAAATTAGCAGATTTCAGATTCAAGTATAGCAACAAAACAAGGAGCATCATTTTTACAAGTTGAAGACTAGTGTACAAGAGTGAAGATTATCAAGATGAGAATTCGAGAAGTTTATAATATCAAGACATACAAGTTGTGAAGAATTGAGCGGTAAAGTACTTACACCATGGCTTTTGTACTTGCATTTTTATTTATATTTGTTTATTTGTATTTCATCTTCTCTTGTCTCAAAAAAAAAGAAGATTATAAAAAAAAAAAAGATTATAAAAAAAAAAAAAATAGACAAGAGAAAATTTCTTTAGGTTCATTGTTTTGTTTCGTTTTGTTTTCATTTTGTATTTGTTTTATTTTTCTTGTCTCATATCAAAAAAAAAAAAAAAAAAAAAAAAGAGACAAGAAAAATTCATTGTATCATATTTTGGGTTTGTATAGTTCGTTTTTAGTTTTGTATTCTTTCAATAAAGCCAATAGAAGAAGGAATATTTACAATGAAGTTTCAAGCAACGAGGATTTAGCGGAAAGAATCATATTGTCAAGATTCTACGAAGTTCAAGAGTTATCATCAAGAGTTGAAGACCGAAGACTAAGATGAAGACACCGATTGAAGACCGAAGAAGTTTCTATGGATGCTGTGAGAGTGGTGCTAACTGCACGCCGAACGGATAACGAGGTAAGTAAGCATATTCCCACCTTCGTTAAGAGGTTGATTTCCTTTCTTAGAGATCGTCAGAAAAAGGGTTTTCAAAATATTAAAAGATGTTGGTTTTCAAAACAATTCAGAGGGTTTTTGCCTTCCTACCATTCAAGGTGTCGCAGGATTTTCTCTTCACTCCTACCTGGACAAATGTGTGACCCATAAAAAGTTGTTTATTATTGAGAGCAACTTCATAAAACCCTTTCTTGTGAGGCAGAGTCGAGACTTTTGATCACTCCGAACCCGAATTTCTTTCGATAAGGGATGGTTACTTCTCTCCCAACTTTTAAGGATGAGATTGTGTTCATTTATGTGTCTAACTTCTTATGACTAGTGTGCAGAATCTCTATGTCTTCTTAGCGCGTTGGATGCTATCATTACGGAGAACTAGTAAGTTGGAAAAGTAGGTTTTGTGGGTATATCTCTAGTAAACCCTCACGAGAGTTGTATGTATATCTTAGAATAAGTTTTGTTTCATTTGCTCGAGGACTAGCAAAGTCTAAGTGTGGGGGAATTTGATAGGTGTTGTAAAACACCTAATTTTATATCTAGTATTTATGCTTTATTTGCTATTATTCTTGGGAATTGCATCTCTTATGTTTAGTTTTGAGTTATTAGGTGCAATGGAGTCCTTGGGATCAAAAGAAGGAGAAAATGTCTATTTGGAGCGTAAAAGGCAAAGAGGCCAATTCACATGGGAGTTATATTTGGAGCGGGCTGACGTGCGCAAGGAGGAGGTGAAAAATGAACTGCCAGTTCCTCGCAACTTGACAGTTGAGCAAAGAAGCGAATAGGCCATCGGTTTCCTGAAACCGACAATCCATTTATAAACAAGTGGCCCTTATCCTATCAGCTGGGGTGGATAAATCCAAATTCCTACAAAATACCTAAATTTTAGAGAAGAAAATCATTAGCCCTTCTTCTTTATCGACCCTGTCCGTGAGGACGACACCATGTGAGATTCAGAGACGAAATTGTATGGGTTTTTGAGTGTGTTGTTACAGCTGATGACCGAAAAGAAATTGAGGATTATGAAGAATGGGTCGATGTTGATGTTTACAAGGAAGAACAAGAGTTCACTGTTGTTGTTGTTTGAGCATCAAAACATGTGAAAAATTAGGGTTTGATAGAGATGATGTTCGATGGAGAAATTGAGTCTGCAGAGCAATTATGCTTGATGGGTTTGCCTGTAATTTCGAGATGGTAATGCTACTGATAGAGGAAACTAGGGTTTGAGATGAATTTGTAAGTAGTAGCAAGTTAGCTCGAGATTGTTTGCTGGTGAAACAATAAAGAAGAAATTGGTTTAACTCTGAGAACGAGCTGATGTTGTGAATCAATAAAGAAGAAATGGATTCCTGGGTTCTTTCGTATTGTTCAGTGAATTGAGCACAAGGTGATTGATGAATTATAGATGGGTTTATGGTTAATCTTAAGATTGGTTTTTTTTACTGTGGTTAAAGTCTTGAGATTCAAGAAGAAGTTGAAATGGCTAGTGCAGTTGGGAGTAGGAACTGTGAGCCGGTGGTTAAATTGATGTTGAGCTGCTGGTAAGGTCGCGAGTTTGAGCTGCTGAAGTGCAGGTTATGAGTGAACTGGGTCTCTAGATGTTTGTTAAGCTGCAGGGAATTGTGATGCCACTCGAAGTGCGCAGATAAAGCGGAATTGGTTGGAGCCGAATTGAAATGGATGAAGGGATTCTTGGTGGCTTGAACTAAAATGAATGAAATCAGGTACAGGTGGATGTTCTTGCTCAGAAGGAGTTTGTGGGTGTTGTGGATATTAGAAATGGGTATTTTCTTTGTGCGTGTGCTGCTGCAGGACAATAAATGGAGAATGGATACTAATGAGACTTGAAGCAGACAGTGATGTTGTAGCTGTTGTTTGAGGCAGAGCTGAAGAACATGAAAGAATCTGTTGCTGCTGACATTACAAGGAAGAATGGATAGTGTTGGAACTGACAGATGTAATGGATGGGTAGCTGAAATGGGTTTAAATGAGTCTTGGTTGTTGTTAGTTTAAAAGCGGAGAATTACTTTAGTAATGCTGCAGAGAATGATGTAACTGGTGGTCTGAATCTGGGTACGATGGTGGAATCGAAGCTGAATTAGTGGTGGTTTAATTCTTGAGTTAGAGTTGCTGCTGTTTTGCAATGTGTGCACTGACTGTATGCGAAGGCTTTCGAGAGATTTTGGAAGTGAAGCATTCACTTGGATGGACTGGTGCAAGGAAGGAAGAGTTGGTGATATGAACTGAATAATTTGTGTTTATGGGTCTGCTGGTGATTAAGCTTTAAGAGTTTGCAGAATGAACAACGGAGCATTGCGGAGTGCAATCGGGTCAGAGTTTGTATTGCAGATATAAGGAAAGTGAAGCTCAAATAGATATATGTCTAGGTTAAATGGTACTGATATATAACTGCATGGTGCACGACTCAGGAAATGGAAAGATTACAAGGGAGAATAGTCTAAAGAGTACGGGTTTTAAATAATGCTTTTGGAGGAATGGTCTGAATTGAAGTTGTGTTGTGCAGCTGGGACAATAAGGGAAGGAGTTGGTATTGCCGTGGCTGAATGGGCATGTACATGAATTGAATAAATGCGTAAATTGGTCTTTGTTGGAGCAAGATGGCAGAGCAATGGAACTGCAGGTGGTGATTACTGTTGAATTGCAGGTGATGTTGTGACATTGCTTCCATGGATTGGGTGGTACAAGAAACTACATATAATGGTATTGAGATTGCAGTGTTGTGGAAGGAGTTGCAGCTGCAGTTCGCTATTGGCGCAACCATGAACAGAATTGCAATGGAGTTTGCAGCTGGTAGATGAATGTTTAGGTTTGCCAGGATGAAGTGCACTCATGGTACATGATGAGGCTGAGCCTGTGCAGACTGAGTTGGCAATGGCCTGAACTTGAAATGGACTGTTAGTTGCAGAGAACTGACAGTGGAGCTGATTCAACCCAGTTAGACTCTGACTCAGCTGAGTGACTGACTCACCTGACCCAGTTAACGGCGACGTCATCATTGACCGTTAGTTTTAACGGTTGACCGTTATATCTGACCGGTGACCGGGTGGACTTTGCCGGTCACCTGAGCTCTCTTCCGGTCACTTCTCCGGCCAATTTAAGCCATAATACCAGCTTTTCGGGGCGATTTGTTTTTGAGACATATTTTCACATGGGTATTCTTCACATATGGGCTTGGTGGACATCTTGTTATTGGACTTTGGGTTTTGAAGACCTAGTTTTGGAAGAATGAAAAGCTACAAAAGGAGAAAGTTTTCTACAACTTGAGGGATCACGTATTATTCTTGGAACTTGGAGAGAGCCGCTTTTGTTTACGCTACTATGGTTTGCTTTTGTTCATCTTCTTCTATTCAATTAATATTTTTATGATGAACTCCAAAGCTATGAGTAGCTAAACACATATTATTGGTTATGGGATAAAGTTGATTTCTCAATGAATTAGTTTTGTCTCAATACTTTATTGTTTATGATTCATTATTAAATTTTTCATATGATTTGATTGTTTGTTTGGTTGAGTCCGGAATCAATCCGATTTACATTCATCTCTATTGCTAGATTAGGGTTTTCAATACGAAATAGTTGTTTATCCCTGATTCTAAGTGGCATAGTGTGGTTATTACTTGTAGTGATACATCTTTACAATTGCATGTGAATCATAACCTTGGTTAAATTGAATTAGTACTTTACACGTTTGATTGCCTTGATTAGTCTTATTCCATAGAACTTAGTGCTTTGAGGGAGTTAAACTTAATTGTGCTTTTACACTTTAGGTTGTGTAGGATCAGAATATCGCAACAACAATACCTCGCGAGATTAGTAAACGACAGCATTGCGAAGGCATCGCAGAAGAGTAATATAAATGACGCAATGAATGACGACTGCCAAAATACGATAAAGATATGAAGATCTAGCAAAGTTTAGGAGTGTCGCGAGATTGTATACTTGTACACTTGCGATATTTTGCAAGTCATTCCCGAAAATAAAGGACAGCTTAGCTGTCATCCATTGTGTACTACCCTATATAAAGAGTCGAATAAGTCTGTTGTGGGAGAGATCTTTTTTCGAGTGTTAGGCAAGTCATTAAGAGAGAGAAAGTTTGTGGTGATTGTAATTTCTTTAGCTCTTTTCCATTTTATCTTGTAAACATTCATAGATTTGATCAATAAAAATCATAGTTGTCCATCTTCAAATGTCTTAGTTGTGTGGATTCTAGTGAGGGGTGTAGTGTAGGATTTCCTGCAACTACATATTGGCGCTAGAAACAGGGAGCGATTGAAGATAAGAGATTGGATATTGTCACTAAAACTGTTTAAATCAAGAGTATGATGGATAAATTGGAAAAAGCCAGAATCAAAGAGAGTAATGGAGAATTGGAATGTAATATGATTACAAAAACAATGGTTAATGAATTTCATGAAAGTATCAGAGGGAGAATACACAAAAGAGATTTTGAAGGAAAGAAAATTATAACAGCAGAGAAGACGTCACCCTTGAAAGAATGGGAAAAACAGAAGATCATGTTCACAGCAACAGAGATATTAAGAGAGAATTTAAATCACGCATCTCCACTAGTAATTACAGTAAGTGCAAGCAAAGAAGAAGGAAAATTAACAAAAACAATGGAAGAATGGACGATAAATAGAACTTTGGTGGACACAGGGAGTTCAGTGAATATAATGTTTTATCATGCTTATAAAGAATTGGGATACAAAATTGAAGAAATGACTTCCGCAACATATCATATCTATGGTTTCGGCAAATCCATAACAAAGCCTAAAGGGGAAATAAAAATAAGAATTTTGTTGGGAGAAATTGAAACACATGTGACGTTATGTGTAGTGGATATGGAATCACCATATAACATGTTGTTGGGAAGACCATGGATACATGCAATAAAAGCTGTAGCATCAACATTTCATCAATGTGTCAAATTTCTTATACCGAGTGGAATTGGAGAAATCAGAGGAGATACCGATAAAGGAAGGATATATCATCAAATCGAAGTAAAACATTATGAAGAACAGGTGAAGAGGTGAAAAGATCGCAAGAAGATGGCAAAAGCAGCGAAAAAGGAAGAAGAATTTAGAACTTACATGATAAGAGCAGAAGAAGGAAAAGGAATATATGCGAAGAGAATGAACTCACGAAGGAAGTAAAAGGACCAACACCCATGGGAGAACCGAAGGCTAACTACATTGCGGCAGAGCCAACAAAGGAAGTGAATATCGAAACTGAAGAAGAACCCAAGATGTTAAAAATCGGGACTAAAATGGAGGTAAATGAGGAAAAGACTATTGATTTGTTGCGAGATTATAAAGACATCTTCGCGTGGGATATGGATGAGATGCCTGGAATAGATCCATCTGTAGCGTGCCATAAATTAGAGATTGATAAAAATGCAAGACCATTTAAGCAGAGAATTAGAAAAATTGCAACAACGTATCATCCTCAAATAGAAGAAGAATTACAGAAGATGCTTGATGCTGGAATTATTAGACAAGAAAAATACCCCGAATGGATAGCGAATATGGTCGTAGTCCCAAAAAAGAAAAAAGGGATAAGAATTTTCATAGATTTTACCGATCTAAACAAAGCTTGTCCAAAAGATAGTTTTCCTTTGCCAGATATTCCGCAAATGGTTGAGTTAGTAGCAGGAAATGAAAGGATATCTTCTCTTGATGGATACAAGGGATTGATCAAATCCCTCATAACAAAAATGCCATTTGGTCTGCGAAATGCTGGTGCAACATACCAAAGGATGGTAGAAAAAGTGTTCGAAAAATGGATACATAAAACACTAGAGGTATACGTAGTTGACATGTTAATAAAAAGTAATGAAGCAAAAGATCATGTACGGGATTTGAAGAAAATTTTTGAACAAATGAGGCAGTTCAACATCAAAGTAAATCCGGAAAAATGTACCTTTGGGGTGGCATCTGGAAAATTTTAGGATACATTGTGTCAAAAGAAGGAATACAATTCGATCCAGAGAAAGTACAAGCAATTCGCAATATGCCGACACCAGCAACAGTGAAAGATGTGCAAAAGTTAAATGGACTATTAGCTTCGCTAGGAAGATTCATCTCGCGATCATCTGATAAGTGCAAGCATTTTTTCAACATACTTAAAAAGGGAGCGAAATTTAGATGGACAGATGAATGTGAAAAGGCGTTACAAGGAATAAAAGAACATTTAATGGATATATCAGTCTTACAAAAAAGCAGAGCCAGGAGAAGAATTACTAATTTACCTTGCGACAACCTCGCATGCACTAAGCGCAGTATTATTGCGCATGGATGCAGGAGTGGAAAAGCCAATCTATTACATCAGCAAAACATTCAATGCCGCGGAGAAAAATTATTCAAAAAAATTGAAAAACTAATCTTAGCATTAGTTTGCGCAACATTTAAACTTCGCATCTACTTCGAAGCACACATGGTTAAGGTAATGACAAAAGTACCAATTAAGTCAGTAATGAAAAATTCAAAAAGGTCAGGAAGGGTTGAAAGATGGAATGCTCAAGTAAGTCATTGCAAACTCAAATATGAAATACTATCCTCACCCAAATCACAATTTGTTGCAGACTTTTTTAGCAGAATTTCCATTGGAAGAAGATGAAGCAGTGGAAGAAATGATGGATATAGAAGAAGAACATGGAAATCCAAGGGATTTATTAACTGAGCCAAACAGATGGGAAATATTGGTAGATGGATCGTCAAATGGAGAAGGTAACGGAATTGGGATCATTGTAATCTCGCCAAAAGGCAATAAAATGGCTTTTTATTTCAGATTGGAATTTGCATCTACCAACAATGAAACAGAGTATGAAGCTATAATACATGCTTTGTGATTTGCAATATAAATAAAGTTGGAGAATGTAAGAGTCACCAGTGATTCCCAGTTAGCTATTCGCCAGATAAAAGAAGAATATACTACAAGTGAACCATCAATGAAAAAATACAAAAAATTTGTTGAAGAATTATCGGCGAAGATACCAAAAATAAGATGGAGACACATATCAAGAAGAGACAATAGACTCGCGGATGCTTTTGCTTTTATAACAAGTATGATGACAGATCCAATCGCGAGATGCATAAAAATACAGACACTTCTATCACCGTCAATCAACAAAGAGGAAGAAGAAGAAGTGGAAGTAATGCTCATAAAAGATGGAACACAAAGACCCTATTGCGAAGATTGGAGAACAGAACTTCATGCTTATCTAATGAAAGGAGAAACGCCAAGAAATAGATTAGAGATGCACAAATTAAAAAGCCGTGCAACAAATTATGAATTACGATACGGGGTGTTATACTGAAGATCCTTTAATGGACCCTCGCTTAGATGTTTAACACGAAAAGAAGGAGATGCAGTGCTAAAAATGTTACACAGTGGGGATGCTGGCAATCATAGTGGCGGAAGGTCTTTAGCACATAAGGCAAAAATGCAAGGCTATTATTGTCCATATATGCATGAAGATGCGAAACAAATATCAAGACGTTGCGAAGATTGTCAAAGGCACAGAAAGAAAATACATGCACCAGGAGCACCATTAACTTCTTCAACAAGTGTATGGCCTTTTGGAAAGTGGGAGTTAGATATTGTAGGACCATTTTTACCAGGTACAGGGCAGAGGAGATATCTGATTGTTGCTACAGATTATTTCACAAAGTGGGGTGAAGTAAAAGCGGTACAACACATTCGCAATAAAGATGTCTTTACCTTCATATTCGAAGACATAATATGCAGATTTGGAATTCCATCACAGTTGGTATCTGACAATGGGAAACAGTTTGAGGGACAAAATATAGAATTACTGCTTAATGCATTTCAAATAAAATGTGGGAAATCAACTCCTTTATACCCGCAAGCCAATGGACAGGCGGAAGCAACAAATAAAACAATCGCAGATATACTAAAGAAAAAGTTAGAAGGACATAATAGGGCATGGTGTGAACAAGTACATAATGCAGTATCGGCTTACAATACAACAAGGCGAGAAGCTACGGGAATGTCACCATTTTGTCTAACATATGGAGTTGAAGTTGTACTTCCGACGGAAGTTATTATTCCAACAACAAAGAGAGAAGCTTGGGAGAAAAATCTTAGTGCGGGTAACATTTTGGTTAAATTAGATGAATTAGAGGAAAACAGAGAAAGAGCACTACAGCATATGGAGAATTACCAGCGAAGATTAGCCAGAGAATATAACAAACGTGTCAAAACACGCGAATTTCAACCAGGTGATATGGTATTGAGAGAAACACCAATATATCAGCGAGAAAGTGGTGGCAAGTTGGCGAAAAAGTGGGATGGACCTTATATCATCAAGGAGATAGTTGGAACAGGGGCATATAGATTAATGGATCCTGAGGGCAAAGATGTGGGCCAAAGATTGGATAGACCATGGAATAGATTGTATCTCAAGAAATATTACCCATAGAAGATGGAAGGGAAAGAATAAGTTGTGAAATTGATAGGTGTAGAATACACCGTATTTAATATCTAGTATTTATGCTTTCTTTGCGAGTTTTCTTGTAAATTATGTATCTTATGTGTGCTTTTGAGTTTATTAGGTGCAATGGAGTCATTTGGAGCAAAAAGACCAATTGGAACTCGTTCAAATACAAGATTTCTTCTCATCACCCTGGAGACGACGAAAAGATGAAGCCAATGGCGAAAGAACGGAGTCATTCTGAGTTCGTATGGAGAAGTTACGAGCAAAACGAGAATTTGAAGGCTAAAAGAGCAAAATGGTCGGACAAGTGCTATTGGTAACCCCACCGTACGTTAAGGGGTAGCCATTCTCATAAGGGGTGAACTGTTCCAAAGGGACTACTAATGGGAGCCCATCCACATGTTAAGGGGTAGCCAGATTTTGGTTAAGAGAAGTGCTAAAAGCACCCATGGGTGTTAATAGCCGCCCATACTATGAGACCTAGCTAGGTCGAATGGTCTTGTTGTTTCAGACAAAACACCCTTTTCTTCTCTTCAAGTTCATCAGAGAAAATAGTGAAGATTGAAGAGAGGGTTTGAGCAGTGATTGAAGAACAGTGCAATTAGGGTTCGTTGTACTGTTGCTGTTGATTAATCAAGAAGCCGAGACCTCAGAGATGAAGAGAGAACGATTCCGAGAGCAAATCAAGAAGAGATTGAAGGGGTTTCGGCAGATTCATGAAATTGAGACTCGAGATGATGATGCTGTTCACTGTTATCGATTCAACACGATGGGGAAGGAAATTAAAGCTATGAAATGAGGCACTTGGAAGTTGTGGATCCATTCTGAGTTGATTTGGAGTCGAATCTGTGGTTTCAGGGTTCATTAGATGTATGAAATTATTGACAGTGTTGATGGATGAAAATCAGAATGAGAAGAACCATTTTAAGTCTGTTGCAGAGAGAATGAGGATTCGGTTCTGTTGGTGTTTAATAACCCAGAGATGGAAATGGTGATGAGACTGTTGCTTGTGGTAGTGAACCAGAAGGGTAAAAATCTCAGATCCCAGAAATTGATATGTTCATCGATTGGAAGTGGTGATAATGGAGCTGAGCTAGTGATGGCCTGGATTGGGGCTTGTGGCAATCAGCCAAGAGAAAGACATTTTGCTGTAGCTGTGGTTAAAGGGTTTAGAGAGTTGTTGTGCTGCTTTGGCTGAGCTAGTGGAGTATACAGTGAATTTGCAAGCTGGAGCTGCGAAGAGAAGTTGCAGTTGGTATGAGCTGCAGGGCAATGGTGGTTCTTTTCATCCAGGTGATAGGACTGGTGGAGTCGCGGCTTCATAGCGACAATGCAGCTCAGGGGTGAAATGAGAGCTTATGGAATTATTGGAAAGTGTTGTAGCTGCATTTCAGTGCAAGGTTGGAGAATGGCAGGAGGTGACTGAAATGGAAAGAGGGAAGTGTCGTGCTCTGCTAAGAACTGGGATGAGATACAATGGGTTATGATGAGTTTGGCAGAGATGGTTGTGTCTTATTCTGGGGCTGTAATGCAAGAGAATGGGTTGTGTTTGAGATGGGTCTTGAGGCCGATGGAAGAATTGGAATGTGATTTGCGCAGTGACTTGAGCAGGTGATGCAGTGGCTGTAGAATGAATGGAATGGAAATGGGATGAGGATTACAGGGTGGTGGCAGGGAGATGAAATTGAAGATGAGATGAGCTGAGCCATGAAGAACGGTGGTGTTGCGAGATACATTGCAGGCCCAGGCAATGGCATTGCAGGTGGTGCAGTCAGATTGCAGGCAAATGGAAGTCTGGCAGCGAACTGAATTGTAGCAGCAGAATGGTGGTGGATGATGGAAGCGATTGCGAGAGTTGGAGTCAGGAAAGTGGCGATATAAATTGGTAAGATGCCCAGGTCTGGTGTGTTGATTAAATGGGTCGGAGAACTGATGGATGAATGAGTTGTGGCAAGAAAAGGCAAAATATAGTTGCTCTGGAGCTGAGGTGTTGGTCGTGCTGATGTTGTTGAAGCTGCAGGAGGTACTGGTGGTGCATCTATGGTTTGTGGTTGTGCAGATGGTGGTACTGGGCTTGTGAAAGTGGATAGTGCAAATGCAGCTGATTTGTGGAAGCTGCAGTACAGGGAGCCATCATGGCAAGGATTGTTTCAGCTGATGCACAATGATTGGCATGAACTTCCGGCCTCGTGCAAGAACCGTGGCCTCGGCAAAGTCAGCCCATTAGATCATCAAAGACTGGTGACTCGGTGTCCGACACGGGATCCCGACTCGCCTGACTCATCCTAACCCGATCCGACCCGTTGACCCGCCGATCCGACTCGTTGACCTGAGATGACTCGGTCCTGACCCGTTGACCGGTGACCGGGCGGACTTTGCCGGTCACCTGAGATGCTTTTCCGGCGACTTTTACGGCGGGATTCCGGCCATAATCCCAGTTTTCCGGCGAGCGTTTTTGGGACATATTTTCTGCACGGGTTTCTCTCCATGGTGGGCCGGGTGAATTTCCAACTAATGGACTTTGAAGACAAAACCTAGTTTTGGAAGGAGAAAAAGACTACAAAAGGGAAGACTTCTACAATTTGTGGAGGATCTACCACGTTTTATTATTATCTCTTCTACTTTATTCTAGGGTTTAGAGCCATGAAGTCTTTTCTCTTTCTTCTTGTGATGAACTCCATGAATATGAGTACCTAAGTTTTATTATTGGTTATGGAATAAGTTGGATTTCCAAACATGGGTTTTAATTCAATAAATTAGTTTTCTCTCATATTATCGTTTATGATTCACCATGAATATTGTTACATGATTTGAATGCTTGTTAGTCGAGTCGCGAGTCGATTGAGTTTGCTTTCATCTCTATTGCTAGATTAGGGTTATTATACGCAAAAGTGATAATTCCGGATTGCAAGTAGCATAAATATGATTATAGTTTGTAGTGATATATTCTTATGATCATATGTGAGTCTTAACCTTTGTTAAATCGGATTAGTGCGCTTTCCACGTTCGATTGCTTTGATTGGCCTGATTTCATAGAACCTAATGCATCTAGGGAATTAAACTTGATTAGTGCTTTTACACGTTAGGTTGTTCCTTTAGGTAGAATTCATATTCGCATCTTTTAATGTGTTTGTTGATGACATGAGGAGATTTGCGGGATATTCTTGCGATCAAGGTATTCTAGGGTCTTTGATAAAAGTTGAGATTAAATATCAATTCTAGTTATTGTGAAAAGCATGTTAGTGAATGAAAACGAAATCCTTAACCAATATTTCTTATCCTTGATTTGATTTGTTTGCTTATTTCTTTATTTGCTTTTATTTATTTTATTTCATAAAATCACAAAACTACAGGTGTTATTTATAAGGAACCATAACAATTTGACAACCTAGACCTCTCTGTGGGATCGATCCTTTCTTGCCCTTGCTATATTTATATTTTGAGTAGTAAGAAAGTGTAATTATATTTGTGTCGCTTACGACAGCGATCAGAAATATTGAATGGAAGAAATGAAATGAATTCATATGAAATGTTCTTGCGACAGAGTGATTGCGAAATTGCATAAAATAAAGAAAGAATGTGCGAATATCTCGCAAATAAAATAACAAGAGATAATCAAAAATGAATGATTGAACGAATTGACAGAAATGAAAGAATGAGTGAATGGGACGAACCTTTATGGCGTACACCCTAGTTCGCGAATGATATTTCGTAAGAGGAAAATGTAAGACCTAAAGTGCGTCATATAAGGTGGTATCTCTTGGCATGGCTTAGGGAAAAGGTTACACCGCCCCTGGAACCTGAGTCATGAAAATTTGGGGTCAATAAAGCCCATCCGGGGGAGATACCTTGGATTTCCAACTATATATATATAAGGTTATACCCTGGTTGGACGACCGAGGGTCTCTTCCAAGGAGTCAGTGTATGACCAAGGCGCCGAGGTACACGGTTGAGCCAAGAGTGCCTAGGGCATTTGAAGTGTCTCGGCCATTCTTGGCAAGTCTTGGGACATGCTGCACTCGGCCCGAAGAAAACTCCACTTAGGGTGCAGTCTCGTAACCATAAGCCCTATAGGTATAAGGGATAAGAGGCTGCGAAAACAACTGGGTGTTGTTAAGACCGGATGGGAGGAGCTGGTCTTGTATGGCCGATGTACGCCTCCTTGAAGGGGAAACCAGGGAGATGATAAGGGCGGCATCCTCCATTAGGGAGCTGATAAGTGTCTTAAGACGCAAATGTCATGAGGCTCCATTTTCGCAAGAAAATTTAGGCTTGTCATATTTGTGCGATGATCCTGAAGAGGCAATAATACTAACGCGAGGGTAAGACGAGATCAATGGGTCTTTACATGAAAGTGTAAAGACGTCCTGCGATTTCGTCGCAAAGATGGCAATGTCATGAGGCTTTACGTTCGCAAGAATATTTAGGCCTGTCATATTTTCGCAAGAAAAATATCCTGCAGAGGCAAAAATACTAAAGAGATGATAAGACAAGATCAATGGGTCGTTACATGAAAGTGTAAAGACGTCCTGCGATTTTGTCGTAAGACGGCAATGTCATGGGAATCTATGTTCGTAAGAATATTTAGACCTTTCATATTGACGAAAAATGAGGGGTGGCAAAATAAGACCTTTAACTAGGAAGGCAAAATAAGACCACACAAGAGCAATGATAAGGAAAGATCAATGGGTCATTACATGAAAATGTAAAGACGTCCTGCGATCTTGTCGTAATGATGAATTTCAACATAAATGAAGATAATGGAAAACAAAATAGCAATTAATAAATATCAAAAATTATACTCGTTGAAAGAAAGAGTAATAATAAGCAGATGAACACATCTAAAAGATGATTGAAGTACGTAAAGAAGTAACAGTACAAGAAGAAAAATTACAAGAGAAAGTCAATTCTCAAATATCAGTTTTTTCACCATAAGGAAATACTGGGTTTTCTTCAGCAACTTTATCTATATTTTCGCCAGTTAGTATATTTCCACCAGATCCTTCTTCACCTACATCGTCATTGACAGTTTTACTGGGAGAGATAATCTCTTCATTCGCGAGTTCTTCGCCACTATTGTAATCATAATCGATGTCGGGAGGATTAGGAACTTCATCATCGCTTACTTCCAGAGGTTCGACAGATACATGGTCAAGAGATTTAGATAGTAAAACATCATTCACAAGAACTTCGGCTTTAAGATAAAATTGACGAAGGAGTGCTTTCTGCTGATTTTTACTCTCTATATCTTTGAATGACATATAGTCGAATCTTCTTTCTCTTTCTGTCGAGAACGAGCAAGGGAAGAAACGAGTATCCCATTTTCTTTGCGAATTTTTGAGTAATCGTATTTTAAAGCGGTAATGGAGGAGTGAAGATTTTTCTCAGACTCTGCAAAAACAAAGAACAAAAGGAATTATACAAACAATAAATATGAAGACTTGATAAAGGAAGAATAGATGAGGCAGTCAATTTCTATGAATACCTTCCTTTTGCGAAATAAGATGTTGGGTTAAAGCCAAGCAACTATTCTCCAAGTGATCCATGGCATTGTCAAAATTATCTCCAACCAAACCTTGTAGTCGAGATCGCAAACTCTTTTCGTTGGAAACAAGCAAGTTATTTTCCTTAGCAAGAGACGAGTAGGATTCTTTTAACTTGGAATATTGGTCTTTCAGTTGACTGGTTTTCATACTTAAAGATATTCTACCCTGAATAAGTTTATCTCTTTCAACAGTGATTTCTTGAAGTTTACTTCTCAGCGAACAGAGAGATTGTTCTTGTTCATTACATATTTTTTGACAGACATCAAGCTTTTACGAAGCAATCGCCATCTTGTTTAACAAAATTCGCTTTTCTTGAGATAGAGTTCCATTCTCATCTGATAAGGTTTCCAACTCCAAATTAGATTTATTCAAAGCATAAGAGAGATGAGATAATTCATTATTCAGCGAGTCTTGCTTTTGAACTAAGTGAACATTCTCTTGAGTAAGATTATCTATTTGATCAATAGAGTATGTATGAAGATTATCTAACTGGTTATATTGCTCCATCCAAACATCTCTATCCGTTCGGGTTTCTTCAATGATAGATTCCAACTGATATATCTCCATTTTTCCTTTCTGGTTTAAAGCTTGAAAGGCGAACAAGGTCTTAAAAAAAAAAAAAAAAAAAAAGGTGGGGAGGAGAATTAGTACCTTTTAATTCTTCATTCTTCTTGAGAAGATTATCACGATCCAAGGAAACATTTTGAAGCTTTGCAGTCATAGCTTGGAGATTATTCTTCAAAATATTAACTTCTTGCTCCAAAGATGTTTGCGAAATTCTATCGGAGCCAAGGTATTTGCTCAAAACCTCGCAGACATCAAATTTGATAGGATCAACAAAAGTCTTCTTGGCATCGTTCACAATATCTGACAGAACTTTGAAGGCCACGTCTATTCCTTCCAAATTTTCCTTAGTAAGAGGGATTTTCTCAGGTAAGGAAGAAATTACGATAGAAGAAGGAAGAGATGAGTCATTTTTTGTTAAAGGAATGTCATGAGAAGAGGAAATCTCATGAAGATCAATGATTGGGGAAACAAAGAGAGGCATTGACAATAGAAGAAGAAATAAGCTCATTCGCACCCGGATCTGTTATGAGGGATTTGATCTATGAAAAATTCAGGCACGGGAGAAGGATTATCAACAATATTTTTCGCAAGTAGAAACAGTGGGTTTATCTTGCGAAGATTTCTGCAGGAGGAGTTGTAAGTTTGAATATAGGAAAGGAAACAAGAAAAGTGCAACAGGTTTAGAACGGCGAGGTTTCTTGGGGGACCTATCAACATTTTTGTCATCCTGCGAATTACAAGTTAAATAAGAAACAGAGGCAACAATATTGTTATTAAATGAGTAAATATTTCTTAAATACCTTGCTATTCGCAGGCTTTCTTTTAGTGGCAGTGGTTTTCGGTTGCGAGCCCATGGAGATATTAGGGTTCACAATGGTGAACTTGGTGTTAGATTTGTTCTTGCTAAAACAAAAACGGCAGGGGAGTCATTTAAAGAAGAACAGTATCAAAACAAAACAACTTCAATAAGAGAGATCAATCACAAAATGATTAAATTAAGCAAAATTAACAAACCTTGACGGCTCCATAGAAACAGTAGCAGAAAAAGAAAAATGAGAACAGTAGTAGAAGAATAGTAGCAGAAAAATGATGAAGAAGACGATGAAGAAAAACAGCAGAAAAAAGTTGCAGACGATGAAGAAGACGAAGTAAAAGAAAAGAAATACTTTCACAAGGAATTCTCCTTTAAATAGACAAGAAAAGAGTAACCGGATAACATTAAATGTGCCGGTAAAAAGAGAAAATTTTAGATACGTGTAAACAGTCATTCCTAAATTCACGGAATCTTGTCGGCAAAATTTTTTTGATGGAAAACAAACGATTGCGGCATTTCAAAATATTGATTCTCATGACATTCTCTTCTTCGCAGAGAAGACATGAGAAGAGGCAAGATGTAGGATCAGAATATCGCAACATCAATACCTCGCGAGATTAGTAAACGACAGCATCGCGAAGGCATCGCAGAAGAGTAATATAAATGACGCAATGAATGACGACTGCCAAAACACGAGAAAGATATGAAGATCTAGCGAAGTTTAGGAGTGTCTCGAGATTGTATACTTGTACACTTGCGATATTTCGCAAGTCATTCCCGAAAATAAAGGACAGCTTAGCTGTCATCCATTGTGTACTACCCTATATAAAGAGTCGAATAAGTCTGTTGTGGGAGAGATCTTTTTTCGAGTGTTAGGCAAGTCATTAGGAGAGAGAAAGTTTGTGGTGACTGTAATTTCTTTAGCACTTTTCCATTTTATCTTGTAAACATTCAAAGAATTGATCAATAAAAATCATAGTTGTTCATCTTCAAATGTCTTAGTTGTGTGGATTCTAGTGAGGGGTGTAGTGTACGATTTCCTGCAACTACAGGTTGCTTTCTAGGAAGAATTCACATATGCATCTTTTAATGTGGTTGTGATGAAATCAGGGAATTAGCGGGATATACTTGCGATCAAGGTATCCTAGGACTTTTAGTAAATGAGAGATTAAATTATCATTGTGAATGATACTATCCCGTAACCAATATCTTCTCCTTATTGATTATTCAAATTATTTTATTGCTTTCAATTACTTTTATTGCTTAGATAAAACAAAAATCCCCCCTTGGTTACGAAGAAACTGAAATTCTATAACAACAATTGCCTCTCTGTGGGAACGAACTCTTTCTTACCACGTACTTCATTTATATTTAGTAGAGTGAGAAAAAGAAATTATTTTTTCTCGGCTGACAACCGGTCAAAGCCCTGGTAATATAGAGCCATCGGTTAATTATCTCTAATCTCCTGAATATCCAGCAATATTCTACGATTCTTCGTTATATTTCGTCACTTCAATTCGTGGTTCTTCCCAGCAGAATTCCACGGGTTAGTGATAAATATTCAACGAGATAGGCATCTGAGCATCGAATAAGCCCTGACTAAAATGGTGCAAGTGTACTTAGCAATAATGCACAGACCAGCATTTGAATGCGCAAACGAGCATTTCAAAAATATGAATGAACGATGAACCTATGCAAAATAGGAAGGAAAAATAATAATAATAAAATATTAGCAAAGGCGCCAGGGGACTGGGCTCATCAGCTGGTCGGTCATGCCGTGACCAGTCCCGCGCCCAATTTTATATTTTTTCATATTTTATTATTTTTCCCTGATCTCGTGAAATTCTCTCGTTCGAGCAAATCTCCTTCGTTTCAAGGAAATTCTCTAATCTCATGATTTTATCAAAGAAATAATAAAGTTAGGGAAAGGTGTCGCGGGACCGAGCACCAGCCGGCCGGCCATGCACCAGCCGTGGCCGGCCCCACACCTCACGTCCCATTGTTTTATTATTTCTCTCAAATTATGAAAATTCTCTGATTTCATGAATTTTCCCTAAAACCATGAAAATTCCCTAATTTTATGAATTTTCTCTAAAATCATGAAAAATATTATAAAATTAGGAAAACTTGTGGGACCGGGCTCTAGCCGGCCGGCCATGCCCTAGCCGGTCCCATACGCCTATTATTTTATTATTGTTTGTTTTTTTAGTTTCCTGATTCCATGAAAACTCCCTGATTTCAACAAAATACCTTGGTTTTAAACAAATCTCTCTGATTTTATGAAAATTTCCTAAAATCATGAAAATTACATAAAATTGGGAAGAGTGCTCTGGGACCGTGCCCATTGGCCGGCCGGCCATGCCTTGTCCATTGCCGGTCCCACACTCCACCATTCCCTATTTTATTATTATTATTATTTTATCTCTCTCATCTCATGGAAATTCCCTAATTTCAGCAAACTCTCCGATTTCATGGAATTTCCCTCAAATCAGAGAAAATACATAAAATCACACAAAACTGGGAAAGTGTGGGACCATGCTTGTTAGCTGGCCGACCATGCCCTATACGTGGCCGGTCCCACACCTTGCAATTCCCTGTTTCATTTATTATTTTTCATCATCTCATGTATTTTTTCTAGTTTCAGCAAAAACCCTAGATTCTGCATATTTTCTCAGAATGTTGCTCAAATGCGCATCGAAAAATACTGAAACTTTCAGGACTGAGACACGGACACTATTGTGACACGAGCACATCCCCTTGTCCGACCAAGGGTGGCTCTAAGGCCTGCAAACATCCGGTCCCGCATGTTTTAATGATTTTAACCTAATTTGCTCAATTGCTCATATTAGGTTCAAACTTCTTCCAAATAATTAAGAGTTTGCTTGAACGACCATCCAAGAGTCGGCCCCATGACCTCTTGGTCGGTCCCTCAGTTCATGACCAGGTTTTTATTATTTGTCGCTCACACGAGCATTATTTCAAAAAATGATTAAACCAGCATTTAATCATTCTTTCACCAACTGGTCCTCAAGAGACTTTGGTACTTTGCACATTCGAGCATCTGGGCATACATGGTGGACTCGTCATCCCATGTAGCGGGTCCATGCTTCACTCCGCAGACTGATTTGCAATAAATCATCATTTCGATAAAATTAGAGTTTTGAATCCAGAGCTTTGCAGAAACATGATTCTGAGCAGATTCAAATACTCGATAATTTTATGTTGATTCCATGATCAACGTTTTTATTTATTTTACTCGACCCCATGTCATTTATCTTAAATTAATATTTATTTTGGTCCTGCTACCAACAATTCATCAAACGAGCAATATTTGTTCAAACTACCAATATTCGCTCAAACTAGCAATATTCGCTCGAACCAGTAATATTTGCTCGGATTCAATAATATTAGTTCAACTATCAATATTATTCGACAATTCAGCAACATAGTTTGCTCGTCTTAGGTAATCAACATAATAATACCTCGTCTCAGCAGACATATTTGATTCATGAGTTTCAGAACATTTGAAAAACATGTTCAATTCAACAATACATGGACTCATAATCCCACAAAGTCAACAACTGACTCCACAATCACGAGATATCAATCGTGTCACATGGGGGATATTAACTAGGGTTTTGGTCTGACGGTCTACGACACGTGTGTTTACCCACGATGAGAATGTGAGAAAGTCGTGCAATCAGTTGGAAGGGTCAGCAAAGTAGTGGGTGGAAAATTAACCAAGTCTCCGCACGATGAGCAACAGGTTTTAACACGATTTCCCACTTCCCCACTCTCTGATTCCAGCAAACTGTCACACTTCATGGGATCATTGGGTTTTCAACTCCGGCATTATAAAATGTCTCTGAATCCTGATTGTAAGGACAAGATTCGAACACTCGAACATTCGCAAAAACGAGCAATTTCTCATCAAAGTTCATACAGATAATCTTTCGTCTACACAAACTCAGAGAAATCACTCTCAATTGAGTAAAATTCAATCATTCAGAGCGTTCTTACGCTGAATTCACAACACACCTACAATCTCAGATCACCATTGATCTCACGCATTTTCTCAGTTTCCCTCCTACAGATCAACCCATCCTCTCTTGTGACCTAATTGACTGGAACGACCTTTGTTCTTGGTTGGGCGAGTCTTACAGATTGATCACTCGAACTTAAAGCACTCCCTTCTTGCGGTGCATCCGTGTGAGGTTCAACATTTCGCTCGGTTCAAGGAGTCTCCACACGGTCGACTCTTCAATTCCGTAAAAACCAACCAAATCGTTTTCCCCATCTACTGATTGGCGACCACGGTGGGAGATTAATCTCTCGGTTGCAATCTCACGAGTTTGACAAGATGGCTGGTCTTAGGTGCAGGTTAGTTACAGGTTCCAATACAAACGACGCTAGCACTAGCAACAACAACAATGAAGACATACCGGAAACAATTTCGGCCTTAAACACTGGCGGTGGTGATATTACTCCTCCTCACGCTAACGCGGAAGATCATCCTCTATTCGGCCGACACCCTGAGGAAGTCATTGGAAACCCATCACCTACCATTGCTGATCTCATCAAAGTGCAAGAGACTCTTGCAAAGAATCAATCTGATATGGCCACAACACAGAAAGAGCTATTTGACCATCTGAAAACTCTCACTGACAAGATGTCAGAGAAAACTCAAGGAAAAGGAAAAGAAAAGGAGAAATCCTCAGATGCTGATCCTGAAGTAATCCCAATTCATACGGTGGAAGACGACGAAGTCCGCAAAGCTGCAGACGATTCGGCACCAAAGGAATCATCAAATTTCATTACTCGGGAAGATTTAGAGCGCCTTCTGGAGAACTGTGGAAAAGACAAGACATCACATGTCCATCGCCACCAACCTCCTTACCCTGCCGCTACGCAAAGGATCCATCTTCCGAAAGGTTATACTTCTCCAACTTTCACTCTGTATGATGGAACCGGCAATGCTCGAGAACATGTCTCTCGTTTCCTTGAAGCCTTAGGAGAGCATGAACACAATCACGTTGTTCGCCTCAAAGAATTTTAAAAAATCTCGAAAGGCGGGGCTTACACACGGTACAACAATATTGCGCCTGGGACTATCAACAATTGGGCAGAAATGATTAACGCCTTTTACAGGAAGTACTTCTTCGTGTCAGAGAAAGTTACTCTCTCTGATCTTGGAAGAATGTTTCATAGGGTCAGTGAAAATCCCAATGACTACGTGAAAAGATTCAGAGTTCAAGCCTTGGATTGTCATGACCCAAAAGTCACGGAGCAACAACTGGTAGATTTGTGCATCAATGGCATGCTCCCGGTATGCAGGGATCTACTAGAAAATCTTCGATTTCAGACTTTCTCAGAGCTTCATGAAGCCGCGAAGAGATCGGCAACCACTGCACCTGCTCTATTGGAAAGAGAAAAACCTACAAATACCGAAGAATCGCGAGATACTCGAGGAACCAGACGTCTGATCAACAAGCAATACAACCTGCAACCCTCCACAAATACTGTTGCAGAAGGGAGCAAGCGCAAGGCTGAAACCCCGAACAAGCATACTTCAGCTCCTCCAAAGACGCAAAAGAAGGACAAACCAGAGGCACGGGCTCCTGGCCGGCATACAGAGGCTCCTGATCATGATGTACCTGACTTTCCTCTCCCCATTGGAGAAGTTCTCGAACTATTAGATGCCTGGATCCAAGATGGTGCAATCAAATTGCCATATGTCGGGGAGAGACCCAACCGAGGAAGACATGGAAAATCCTCGGCACGCCACTTCCACGGGTTCGTCAATCATCCTACAAGTAGGCTGCAAAGTCTTGAAACGCATATTCGAGAGAAAAGGTTGAGTCGGGAGAACTTAATCTGGGGTGGAAGTAGTGCAGAGATCCCCTCCCGGTCGGGATCTTCTCATTTCTGAAGCACCGAGTCAAAGAAGCGGTTCAGTCATTGATAGAGCATGTGTGAATTACTCTATCTGTCGAAAGCGCAAAGAGGAGATATGTTCACGGCTTTGAACCACATAGTGTGCGGAAAATGCCTATTGATTCCGGATGTACCTCTGAACCTTGACCAGCGACAAAGAAATGTATGACTAGGGACTGCTCACCGCAGTGCATAATAAAGGAAATGAATTCAGGAGGGCATTTGTTGATGTCGGTACCGCCGTCAACATCATTCCTTTGAAAACTCTCAGATCCTCTGGCATTACTCGAACAGAAGCTACTCATGCTCCCATGGCAATCAGGGATCACGAAGGAACTTCCCGAGAGATGCATATGGCTACATTAATCTCAAAGATTCTGAAAACTCGATCACTTGAGACTAAGTTTTACATAATTCGAGAAGACCCAGGATATGACATGATTCTTGGACGAACTTGGATCCACGCTGGAAAGAAAACTCCAACACCTTCAACATGTCCTGCTGTTGCAGAAAGCTCTGACTCAGAAGAAATGGAAGATACTCCGTCATTTGAGTACTTGGAAGAAGTTAAATCTTTGACGGAACTCACACAGAAGCTTGGAGAAAGTGCACATTCTTTCATCAAGAGGTTCCGTACTCAGTCAAGTCTTATTCCTCTTCATGCACCAATAATACCAATGTTGAAATATACTGCTCTTGTCCGGGGACTTCTCCCTGCTAGCAACTTAGCAATTACCAAAAGCTACGAGTGGATAGTCTCACCTCAGTAGTATTACACCAAATGGTTACACTCAGAGCATATCCATGTTGATCATTCTATCAAGAGGTTTATTGCTGAAGACATGACTAAGCACGACAAACAATATACTGGATACTCTCCTCTACACAAGTGTCCATATGTGCCACAACCATGGAAACAGAAAAAAATATTCAAGGCGCGAATTACTAAACCCAACAAATTCAAGGAAGGGGATTTGGTTCTTAAGGCGACTAAACGAGATCTCCATTCTGCAAGGAGCTCTAATTAGGAAGGACCATTTATGGTTGCTAGGTACATAATCGGAGGATACTACAAATTGATCAACACAGATGATAGAACCACGCCAAAGTAATTCACGAGAATTGGCTTAAGGCATTTATGCGAAATTATAGGGCATTCGAGTCTTGGACGTTTGAGCACTCATGACGTCTGGATTTGGCATTTAGGATTTTATTTCATTGTATTTCAATTCCTCCAAAACGTTTGCAATACTTGCAATCGTATTTGAATTGACAATTTATCAAAATTCAGTTCATTTTACTTAAAAGAAAATCTCTATCAAATCCAAAACAAAATCCTCAATCATCTACCAATCCAAAATCCGCCAATATCAAAACCTAAATAAAAACCTCACATCTTTCAGAAGTTCAAGAGATTATGAAAAGGAAATCAGCAAAAAAGGATTTTTGTTCCTCTGCATCCTTCAAGACCTGCAGAGTCGCCTTCTCCTTGTTCAGCTCTTCAATCAGCCTAGCAATCTTGTCTTCCTTCTCCATCACAGCATCATTGGGAAAGGGTATGTTCTTCTCACATGAGTCTTTGATAGCGTTCATTTGCTTACGAAGCCACTTTACATTGAAGCCAAGCCTTTCTGAATTCTCCATGTTAAACTCCCAATCAAAGAGTATATATGGAGTCACGGTACTTCTGGCCCTAGTGCATATATCACTTACAACGCGCAAGATAATACCTACTTGTATTGTTAAAGCATAAGCACGCCCAGGATTCCGGTCCACAATTATGTGACCAAACTTCTTACATATTTTCTCGTACAAACCTGCATACCCAATAGGAACGCTGAATCCACATACTAGTTCATGATACAGGAGTGAAGCATCAAAGGGAGGATCAAAAACAACTCTTGCACTTGGATATTCATGCACCACTATACGGTTCTCAATTCTTTGGAGAAGCTTATACAATTGGGGCAACAATTTCTTGAAGATTGTCTCTTTGGTGTTTTGGTTTCTTCTATCATGAAGCAGCAACAATCTGGGTTTCCATAACTTCAGTGACAACCTTCTCATGGCCTTTAAGTGAAGGGATGGTTGTCTCTTCATCAACAACTCCAGGGCAATTCGGGTTATCCTCATTGGTTTCAATATCCTCAACTTCGGTTTTTGATACCTAATACGAAGATTACATGAGGTTAGAGTCGTTTAAGCATGAAACCAAGTGGGATTATAAAATACAGCATACAATCAATACCACATCATCAAAGTTCATCACTATACACTCAAGGCACGAGCAAATAACATGAAAGTCATGAAAATACGTTTTACGGTAACCTTGTCTGAAAAAACTGTACTCTACTCTGTACTAAAAGACGAACTGGGAGCAACCTACAAGAAATCTGAGGATGGGTTATATACCATTCTCTTCGTATGGATGTCCTCTACCACATGTCGAATTTTCATGACAATCCGACGAACTAGCAAAACGATGTGGTCGAAACATCGGTTAACATGCAATCTGAAAAAGTTCTGGAAGTCTCCTGGAAGTTTACTGTTTCGCCTTTTTCAGGTCCTAAACGTGCTCAAAACTCAAACAGCTTCTTCACTAAAGCTTGGAAATTCTCTAGGTTTGAAGATACATATGCGGATCATGAAAATCCGACTTCAGATGAAGGTTTTACGGTGTTTTTGCTAAAAGCGAAATACGAAATTTTCGACAACGTATTTCGCCAAAATTACTTGTACACTCACATGGATTCTCATTCATTCACTCACACATCAGCAATTTAATATTTCTATGAAGAGGTTACAAGATATGTGCTTACTTGGGGGGTCTTCGAAGTGTTCAAAGAGTTGGGATTGCCCGTGTCAACATCAAGAGGTTCATCATTTTCATTCGGTTCTGAATATTTGGAACTTCCTTCGCCTCTATTCTCGGAGGATGACCGAGTATGATCACTCTCCACCTCCATGGCAACATCCTCCTGGACATATTCTCAAATAATTAGCATTTTCACATGAGGCATTTATGTTTGGCTACGAGGGAGAGTACTCACAATATTTTCTTCTTCAACGCTCAAATCACAGATTGTCTGCCCAGCAGCAGAGAATTAAAATCCATCAATACTAGACGGAGCAAAGTTCTGTAACCAAATAACAAATATTGGTTTCATGATCCTAGTAATGCGGATAGAAGAAGTTACAGCGGAAAAGTGTCGACAACTCACCAAAGGAATAACCGGGGACTTTATGGTATTAGGCAACAACTTACAATTCTTGTTTCTGCCTTCTCCACCGTGAACAACTGTTTCTGCTTATGAGAAATTCACTTCAAGACGAGGTCTCACAGCATGACCGTCCTATAGGAAAGAAATTAAGGTGATAATCAAAGGAAATTATTTCAATTTTACGAAGAATGTGTAAAAGATACATACTGGTGAACATCCTGGAGATGTCTTTCGCTTATCACCAACGAGAGATGGATTTCAATCTAGGTCGAGAAGCAATCATATCAGTGGAAGAAGGCTCTTTCACCAAGGGTTGACTAACCCCTACGAAATCATGTAGACGTTCAAATTGCTGGTTCCAAAAATCAGTATATCCCGGAGTTACATACGTAATTCGGTCTGCACAAGGGAACCAATAAGAGCTTCCTTCGACATGGTACGGTCTAAACAAGTCTTTAAGCTGTTCCACGATGGTTTGCTCCTCGGAAAGTTGGAACGCATTGATCCATACCCATCTGACGGGCTGCATCTATCAATGTTGTATTCCTTCACTGAAAAGTCTCCATATGTTGCTGTTATCAAATGACCTGGAGTACAGCTCAACATGAAGGATCTTTCGCCATCTCTCAAGTCAGCACCAGATTTCAAAGTCATACTTTCTTCAGTATTGAAAGTTGTCAATTGAGAAATATGAGGAGGAATCAGTACCCAGGGACGGAAGTTGAACCCAGACTCATCGTATAATACATCAATGAGGCGCGTCTTGGACTGAATTTACTTCGTAGACCAACGCATGATCCTGGCGTTATCCCTCTCAGAGAAAATACGTCGAGAATCACCAAAATTCAACCCTTGCAAAATACTAAGAGGAATAGGCGCATACTTCTCGAAGCGCTCCCACATCAAGGCTTGGAGGAACATCGTATTGGCGTAGCATTCAATCTTCATAAAGCCATTTGAAACACTGGAGTCTACGACCAGGGAATCCAGGTTAGAGTACAAAGAACCCAAGAATAAGATACCTATGGGAAGTTGATCACCCTGAGCCATCTTAATGTTGAAAGGGATTACAAATGGCTTTAACAAAGTCCTGGCGTCTTCAAACACGTCCCTAGACTGCCATAAGCACAAGAAAGCAGCAATAGACAACATACCGTCAGGTTCGTTGAGAGGGACATCTCGTGGCCACCAGTGTGTCAACCACTGAGCATAACAGCCTTTGCCAGAAGCTTCTTTAATTCTCTCCATCTTAGCTGTTAAGATGTTGGAAACTGCTTTCTCCTCCGTGGAAATCTCTTCAGGAAAATTACTGTGATTGGAAGATGCAATGAAGCAACTAAATCTTCCAAGGTAATGGTAAACTCTCCCCAACTACATATAAAGGTATGAGTCGGAATACACCAGCGAGCAAGAAGGGCCACAAGACCTCGCGCATCATGAAAGATGTACAAATCTCCAGATGCTTGAATAGCCCTGACAACTTGTGCTCTATACAGCATAGCTCTAACACGAGGATATCCCAGCATGTGTCTTGCCCATCCGGAAAATTTCTCTAAAGGGCGTCGAGAGAGCTTGAATTTTATAATTGAAGCCTGGAAGAGCCCTCGTTCAAGACAAAACCGAACAGCTGCTCGAGGAGTCACCAATTTCTTTTGAGTAACCGTCCTGGGGTTTATCAAAAGACGATATGCTGGAGATCTGAGACGTTTTTCAGTTTCCTGAACCTCAAAAAATGCATCATCTATATTCGGAACATTCTTGATTCCAGGTGTTACGTCTTCCTCTTCGCCAACGGAAGTCTCATCCATGCATGCCTCTTCTCTAGAGATATCATTGTCTACACACATTTCGTCTCTGGAAGCATCATTAGCTTGGGAATCAGACATTCTTGCAAATTAGCTGTAAAATTCACACAACATTTTGCTTAGTCGTCTAAATACAAGCTTCAACAAGATGATGGAAACATGCAAATGGGAATACGGCATCAACAAAAATGGTAATTCTTAACTCTTACCTCTTTACAATTCCACTAACAATAGTGATTGTGCCACAAGAGTTAACACTCCAAAATTAGTTCGTTCCTTGAAACCTGCAATAACGAACGAGGTTTTATTAATCTTCAAAACTGATTTTTCATAAAATCATAGACACAATTTTCATAGTATGAACATCCACAACTGAACTATGAAATTTACACCAAGACAATATTTCATCATAAATAAATTGTCAAAGTTTCGAGGTTACTCAGAACCCACGTTTTGATTTTACAAAGCAATAATTAATGTGAATTACTCACATAAATTTTCAAACTTTTATCTAATGAAAACAAACTCATGTGAATAAAATATGTCATCATATTTTGCATAATTTGTCACGGCTGCATATATTAAAAAAAAAAATAATCTATTTTCCTTCGTATGAGCGTTTTCTTTAAAACGAAGGTTTATATTAGTTTTGTGAAAGCTCACACCTCTTATGATAAAATATTGGTTCTCATGAAATCTCATAAACAAAATTTTATTCTTTGGACACAGTCTATTTCCAAAGAAAAATCTCTCTCAAGTTAGGGATTATTGCTAGTTTCTTAAACTAACGATCGAAAGAACATACGTTTAATAAAATAAGGGTTTTTCTACAAAACTCATGCTAACATATACACATGTATAGAATTTCAATATGAACAACTCATGAAATCAGCAAAAGCAAAAAAAATAAAAAAAATTGCGTACCTGGTCGGTGCCGGCCGGAAGTTGGCCGGACGGTGCTAGCTCCGGTCGGACGGACGGTGGTGCTCCGGCGAAAACCTTTCCTGCTCCTGCTAAGCTCGGACGTGAAGGTGATGGAGGTATGAAGAAGATGGTGGTCGTGTGGAAGGAATTAAAAAAAAAGGGAATTATTTCCTTTTATACCTAATTTTATTTCCAAAACCTAATTCCATAAGGATTTCCTCTTTGGGCCCGGCCCGTAAATCCTAGACCAACCAAGGTTGCACCATCGAATCAGCGGTTCTACACCAATTTTTAATCACTGGATGATGCTCTATTATGCCACTGGGGTTTCCGCTCAAACCATGGTTTGCTCATTCAGTCGAAATCCGGTAATGTCTTATCTTATGACTAAGTTCAATTACTTATTTATTTTTGTACCTGGAAAATCACCATTCAATGCTGACTGAGGAACATGACTGTTCCTCACTAAGCAGGGGACTTAATGTAGATGGTGTATTTTCGACAAAAGGTAAAATTGTAAAGCTATACTCCGGATCCGGCAATCAGATGAGTATTGAGGCCCATGTCTCTCATTAAAGCATGAAAGCTCATGCCATAAATCTCTGACTGAGAAGGATGTCTCTAAGAGTATATGTAGATGTGTAGTCTCCCAGCTGAGGCCACGGCACATCTCATGAATACTGAGCAATTTCAGTAATTACTCCGGATCCGACAATCGCATGAGTATTGAGACTCATGTCTCTAAGCGTGAAAGCTCATGCCAAAAACCTCTGATCGAGAAAGTCTCTCAGAGAAAATGTAGATGTGTGGTCTCCCAGATGAGACCACGGCATATCTCATACTGTATAGAATCGCAAGATTGGACGGCTCCTAGACAGCATGTCTGCTAGTATAGAGCAATAACGTCTTCAGGATGCAACCATGTTTTCCCTGACTATACAAGAGGAATATGACACTCCAGCAAGTTCATATTGCTCAACCCTTAGATAATTAATGCTCCTAGATAGGAAGCCCTACTAGTATAGAGCCATCAGTTAATTATCTCTAATCGCTTTGAATATCCAAAGCAATATTCTCGATTCTTCGTTATATTTCGTCACTTCAATTCGTGGTTCTTCCCGTGAGAATTCCACGGGTTAGTGATAAATATTCAACGAGACGAGGCATCTTAGCATCGAATAAGCCACGACTAAAATGGTGCAAGTGTACTTAGCAATAATGCACAGATCAAAGCATTTGAATGCGCAAACGAGCATTTCAAAAATATGAATGAACGATGAACCTATGCAAAATAGGAAGGAAAAAAATAATAATAAAATATTAGCAAAGGCGCCAGGGGATTGGGCTCATCAGCTGGCCGGTCATGCCGTGACCAGTCCCGCGCCCAATTTTATATTTTGTCATATTTTATTATTTTTCCTTGATCTCGTGAAAATTCTCTCGTTCGAGCAAATCTCCTTCGTTTCAAGGAAATTCTCTAATCTCATGATTTTATCAAAGAAATAATAAAATTAAGGAAAGGTGTCGCAGGACCGAGCACCAGCTGGCCGACCATGCCCTAGCCGTGGCCGGTCCCACACCTCACGTCCCATTGTTTTATTATTTCTCTCAAATTATGAAAATTCTCTGATTTCATGATAAGTTCAATCAGTTCCTGAATCCGGCCTTTGGGTTGTTAATTGAATTGACTGACACTTGGATATTGGTTTGTGATACCGTCCAAGTTGTTTTATAGAATTGTTTTTGATCCCAGGCCAAGGTAAGAAAACCCAACTTACCGGTATCAACATAATGGTTGAGACGATTCAAGTGCATCCTAGAGAAGGATGGATGTTGAATAATTTTTTTCCATGTTTTGGATACTCCGTTGCAGTCTAGAGCGGATTCGGTTTGTAAACGAGTGAGAATATCCCATGTAATCTCTGTTGGTAGATTGTTGAAATTATCCATTGGAAACCTTTGTAGTACTTCGATGGCAACAGGACTTGCAGATGGAACGAATAAAAAATAACGATTCCAAGGATTTTTATTCTTCACCCTAAAACCCTTACCAGGCCTATTCGTATCCAGAAAATATGTCCTGCCCACTCAGACCTTCCTGGGCGGCTGGTTCATGGTGACTATGAAGGTGTAAATCCGCCTGGGGCAGAACTAGGACCGTGTACTGTAGCTATGGGGAAGCAAAAATCTTGATATGGGTAGGAAAATAGAACGTGGAATAGGTTGAGGAGCCGGGTGGGAGGCACAACTGCAACCATGCCATGGCTCCACCCCGTGGGTGGGCGCCACGCAACTGCTAGCAAGTAGTTCTATTCGGCTGCTATATCTGCCATATACCAAATTATTAATATATGAATCCAAGATATATATTCTTTCCTTTACAAATTTAAATCCACACTTTAAAACAGATGGATGGACGTTCTGCTCAGGCACCCATTTCAATCCTTTAGTGACTGCTCAGGCAACCCCTTACACTTGTATGGGGTTGCCTGAAATTGAGAAAAAGTTAATGCATGTATGATGTACCACATCAAAGCACTACTAATGAAAAAGAAGGTTGAATGAAATTGATAAAAACAAAGTTGGGATGGCGGAGAAGTTTTCTGTTTCAAATTTAGTGAGAGGGTCAATCATTTAAGAGGTATGCAACGGTAAAGCGGTAGGTACACGTACTAATCAAAAGCATTTAACAATGGTTGTTCATGAACTGCTATTTGTATCAGGGCTAGTTGTTATGGATTCTGATACATTGAGGAATCTACTTTTGTCTAACTGATTGAGAGATAAAAAACCTATCATTGAGTAAGAAATGATTTCTGAGAAGATCTAGTGGAAATGGTAATTAGTAATTGTTTGCCTCTAAATTTTAGTGTTACCTAAGTGGATCGGCTGGACGTGGGATCCAACCCATAACCATATTTAATACTAATGTTTTAATATGTATCCGCAAAAATTTGGGATGGATTTTATTGGTGATAAACTCAGGTCAACGTATATGCAACCACTTGCTGCTGAGCAGAAGGAAGATAAAGACCAAGCAATGAAAGTGAAGGGTGATGCTGGTAAGTCTTCTAAGAAGAGCAAGAGAAAACGAGGACGGGACGAATTAAAACTCTCAAACAAAAGAAAGAGAGCATATGGACTCGGCCATGCTGAATCTAAGAAGAAGAAGATGTTGGTACTGCAACAATAAAATACTGAAAGAATGATGTTAGAAATAAATTTCTGAAAAAGCTTAAATAAACACTTAATGAGAAACAACAAACAGAGGACATAGTCACGTGTTTAACACGCTTTCCTTAACCCGATAGTTCACCGGTACGCCTCAAAATGAGTGATGCATATACCCCGTGGTGAAGTCGTATCCAGGATAAAACTGCCCGTTGCAAATACTATAAGCACTATAATACTTGCCCACTCTTACGAATTCAACAACAATGGCATGGAATATAAAAACCACACAGAGGGAGAAAGACGAAAAGAAGAAGGATAGTAGCTTTTTCTGGACACAATTTGGAATGAAGAATTCTAGTCCCTTTTATAGATAGAAATGAGAGAGGTGAAATCAATGCACATTAATGTGCGAAATTATGTTGCATGATGTCAACAAAAATCAGACATAAAATAGTCAAAAAATGGTAAGAAATAATGTCGTCATTTATGCACATAAAAACATTATGAAATATGTTTGGTAAGAAAATAAAATCTCTCATGTCACACACACCCCACATTCAAGAAAAAATTAATTTGAGTTTAAATTCATTTAGGAAATAATTCAAGAGTAATTTTTCCAAAAAGATAAGTGTTGGTTGACATACGTCCATGGCGTAAGCACGAGCCCGAGCCATAATCCCAAGACTTAGTGAAAACAAATATATTTTGCCCCACTCGTTCCACCCACATTGTTTGTCTAACTATCCATAATGGATTAGTTAAATAGTGGAACTCCTCTTTAGTTATACCCTATATGGGACTAAAGGTCATATTTCATTCACTCATAAGAATATGAGCAAGTACCCTTAGATAATTAAAGGTCCTAAGTTCCATTCCCACCAAGACTATAAAACCAACAAATAAAACTCATTTTCCCCCATATGAATGAAATACCGATAAAAATCAGAAAACGAAAAGCGATAAATACCACTTAGGCAAGAGGTGTCCATGAGGTCTTGAACCTTTGCTTAGTGAAAAATTGCCGGAACTACTTGATGGACAGTGAACGCGATGTATTGAACTGTCATCGTTTGGTGTAATCCGCGATAATAACCACGAGTGATATCTCTCTAGGTGCTGTCAAGTTCCTGTCGTTGTGTCCTTTTTGGCCCTGGACAAATCCCATTTCTCAGATTGCTTTAGAGTCTCTCAGAGAAGATGTAGATGTGTAGTCTCCCAGCTGAGACCACGGTACATCTCATACTGTATAGAATCGCAAGATTGGACGGCTCCTAGACAGCATGTCCGCTAGTATAGAGCAATAACGTCTTTAGGATGCAACCATGTTTTCCCTGACTATACAAGAGGAATATGACACTCCAGCAAGTTCATATTGCTCAACCCTCAGATAATTAATGCTCCTAGATAGGAAGCCACGCTAGTATAGAGCCATCGAGTTAATTATCTCTAATCGCCCGAATATCCAACAATATTCTACGATTCTTCGTTATATTTCGTCACTTCAATTCGTGGTTCTTCCCAATGAGAATTCCACGGGTTAGTGATAAATATTCAACGAGACAGAGCATCCGAGCATCGAATAAGCCACGACTAAAATGGTGCAAGTGTACTTAGCAATAATGCACAGACCCGACATTTGAATGCGCAAACGAGCATTTCAAAAATATGAATGAACGATGAACTTTGTGCAAAATTGGAAGGAAAAATAATAATAATAATAAAATATTAGCAAAGGCGCCGTAGGCCCAGGCTCATCGGCTGGCGGTCATGCCATGACTGATCCGCGCCCAATTTTATAGTTTGTCATATTTTATTATTTTTCCCTGATCTCGTGAAAATTCTGTCGTTCGAGCAAATCTCCTTCGTTTCAAGGAAATTCTCTAATCTCATGATTTTATCAAAGAAATAATAAAGTTAGGGAAAGGTGTCGCGGGACCGAGCACCAGCTGGCCGGCCATGCACCAGCCGTGGCCGGTCCCACACCTCACGTCCCATTGTTTTATTATTTCTCTCAAATTATGAAAATTCTCTGATTTCATGAATTTTCCCTAAAACCATGAAAATTCCCTAATTTTATAAATTTTCTCTAAAATCATGAAAAATATTATAAAATTAGGAAAACTCGTGGGATCGGGCTCTAGCCGGCCGGCCATGCCCTAGCCGGTCCCACACGCTTATTATTTTATTATTGTTTGTTGTTTTAGTTTCCTAATTCCATGAAAACTCCCCGATTTCAACAAAATACCTGTGTTTTAACAAATCTCTTTGATTTTATGAAAATTTCCTAAAATCATGAAAATTACATAAAATTGGGAAGAGTGCTCTGGGACCGTGCCCATTGGCCGGCCGGCCATGCATTGGCCATTGCCGGTACCACACTCCACCATTCCCTATTTTATTATTATTATTTTATCTCTCTCATCTCATGGAAATTCCCTAATTTCAGCAAACTCTCCATTTTCATGGAATTTCCCTCAAATCAGAGAAAATACATAAAACTGGGAAAGTGTGGGACCGTGCTTGTTAGCCGCCGGCCATGCCCTAGCCGTGACCGACCAAGGGTGGCTCTAAGGCCTGCAAACAGCCGGTCCCGCATGTTTTAATGATTTTAACCTAATTTGCTCAATTGCTCATATTAGGTTCAAACTTCTTCCAAACAATTAAGAGTTTGCTTGAACGACCATCCATTGGTCCCACGGCCACCAAGAGCCGGCCTCATGACTTCTTGGTCGGTCCCTCAGTTCATGACCAGGTTTTTATTATTTGTCGCTCGCACGAGCATTATTTCAAAAAATGATTAAACCAGCATTTAATCATTCTTTCACCAACTGGTCCTCAAGAGACTTTGGTACTTTGAACATTCGAGCATCTGGGCATACATGGTGGCTCGTCATCCCATGTAGACGGTCCCTGCTTCACTCTATAGATTGATTTACAATAAATCATCATTTCGATAAAATTAGGGTTTTGAATCCGGAGCTCTGAGAAACATGATTCTCGAAAGCGAGTCAAATACTCGATAATTTTATGTTGATTCCATGATCAACGTTTTTATTTATTTTACTCGACCCAGCAGTCAGTATCTTAAATTAATATTTATTTTGGTCCTGCTACCAATAATTCATCAAACGAGCAATATTTGCTCAAACTGGCAATATTTGCTCAAAGTAGCAATATTCGCTCAAACTAGCAATATTCGCTCGAACCAGTAATATTTGCTCGGATTCAATAATATTAGTTCAACTATCAATATTATTCGAAAATTCAGCAACACAGTTTGCTCGTCTTAGGTAATCAACATAATAATACCTCGTCTCAGCAGACATATTTGATTCATGAGTTTCAGAACATTTGCAAAACATGTTCAATTCAACAATACATGGACTCATCGTCCCACAAAGTCATCAACTAACTCCACAATCACGAGATATCAATCGTGTCACATGGGGGATATTAACTAGGGTTTTGGTCTGGCGGTCTACGGCATGTGTGTTCACCCACGATGAGAATGTGAGCAAGTCGTGCAATCAGTTGGAAGAGTCAGCAAAGTAGTGGGTGGAAAATTAACCAAGTCTCGCATGATGAGCAATTGGTTTTAACACGATTTCCCACTTCCCACTCTCTGATTCCATCAAACTGTCACACTTCATGGGATCATGGTGTTTTCAACTCCGGCATTATAAATTGTCTCTGAATCCTGATTGTAAGGACAAGATTCGAACACCCGAACATTCGCAAAAACGAGAAATTTCTCATCAAAGTTCATACAGACAATCTTTCGTCTACACGAACTCAGAAAAATCACTCTCAATTGAGCAAAATTCAATCATTCAGAGCATTCTTACGATGAATTCACAACACACCTACAATCTCAGATCGCCATTGTTCTCACGCATTTTATCAGCTTCTCTCCTACAGATCAACCCATCCTCTCTTGTGACCGAATTGACTCTGGAACTGCCGTTGTTCTTGGTTTATGCCGGAGTCTTACAGATTGATCTCTCGAACTTAAAGCACTCCATTCTTGCAGTGCATCTGTGTGAGGTTCAACATTTCGCTCGGTTCAAGGAGTCTCCACATGGTCGACTCTTCAATTCTGTAAAAACCAGCAAATCATTTTTCCCCATCTACAGCTGGAAGTGTGGCCACACACTTGCTTGCCGGCCCCCTTTCCATCGACCAATCAGGTCGCTCTAAATGCGCCACACGCATTTAGAATGAGGTCGGTCCCATGTTGCTTGCCTACCTCCTTCCCATCGACCAATCAGGGCGCTCTAAACTTACCACACGCACACTAGAAGTGTGGCCACACCCATGCTTGGTCGGCCCCTCTTTTAATTGACCAATCAGGTCATCCTAAACCTGCCACATCATCAAAAGAAGCAAGGTTGCGCCAATACGCTAATTGGCATGCCAAACATGCTAAAAGTGCCACTTTACCACAGAAACATGACGAATGTGGCAACATACCATAAATAGTGCACTTACGTGCCAACCCATCATCTATTCGTGGCCAACGCCATAACAGACTTGAATGTGGTTATCCTAACCAGAGACACGACATTGCATGGTCGAAACCCTAATTTCTAGTCGTGGCACAAATTATGCCACTTCGGGCCCCACAACATGCCACGAGCCGTGTAGGACCCAGGAAACCCTAATAAAGATGCCATATCATAGCCACCCGTGGAAATCCTTACTCATGTGGCCGTTTCCACATGATGGCCTAGCTATGGTTCTTTTGGTATGGCTATGGCACCATTTGCACAAAATTTCGATGCGCCACGGCCACATGCCACATGCCGCATCCACTAATTAGGGTTTTGGCATAAAAAACCCTAATTCAGGCAAAGTTGCTACGCTAACCAAGCCAAGTAACGTTTCCCAGAGCATTTGGATTGTTGTGGCAATAGGGCCAATGTTGCCACGCCACATTTAGGTCTAATACCAATATGCTAAAACAGCTGCCACGGCTACTCCACTGGCATGTCGCTATGCCATGGCTACGCCATGCGCCACTATGCCAATGGCAGCATTTTTACTATACAACAAGATGTGGCCATAATCAATGGCCATCCTTTCTCATAAGCTACAATCTCAGTCGTCCAAATTCGCCAAGGAATTGACAGGCCTGTGGCAAGTTTTCGGTGGCCAGCCAAGGCAAGCCTAACAGCATCACATGCTATTTTCCTATGGCAAGTCTCTTGACTTTGACTTGCCACACGTAGCAATCTGCTACACGTTTTTCACGAAAAACACTCGAGACATCAAACATGTCACAAATTGGGGGATACTCATCAGGGTATTGGTCTGGCGGTTTACAGCGTGTGGCGTGCAATACGCCCGTTATAAGAAAGTGTCAGGAAGCTGGACAGTTAATGGCGGAAAGAAGTAATGGGTGTAAACGGATCCACTTCCTTCATCGTGGAAGCACGGTTTCTGACGGTTACACGTTACTCCATTCTTCCATCACTCAATTGTTCCCACTTCCTACGAGACCAGGATACGTTTAATTATGACTTGTATAACTAGGTTTCACCTATTTCCACCAAACAACAAGTTTTGGTCAGAGAACAACATAGTATCCAGAAACCACCAAAGAACTGATAGCTTTTCATTCTGCAAGACAGTTCCACCTTCTGATACAAGTCATAAAACAACCACACCTTCAGAATTAACCATTCTGGTCTCAACACCTTCTTCGCTTCCCTCCCTAAGACCAAACCTTTCTCCTTCACTTTGTGACCGAATCAATCCTGGAACGACCATTTCTTGGTTTAGGCCAGGATTTTACAGATTGATCTCTCGAATCAAAAGTACTCCCATGCAGTGCATTGTTTGGGGTTTAAACTTGTTTCTCATCCACACACCCAAAATTACCAAAACTAGAAGAAACAGTTTTCACCCACAAACACCTGCAAAAACAAACTTGATTCCGTATTGATTTGTCGCACAGAACGGAGTCTGTTAACAATGGCAAATCAATGAATCTATCTTACGGATCTAGAAAGACTTAGATCCGTAGAAACGTTGATCTTTGATCTAGTTTGAGTGAGCCTTATATCAGAAGAGAAGGTTCTCAAGAATAAACAAACTAGGTGCAATCAAAGATTCAACAACCGTTAGTCAATCAAATCAATAATTGAAAACTGAAATAACAATGCAATCTTCTAGTTTCCCACCAACGGTAGTAATAGAGCTTCTCAATACCAAAGAAGATTTTAAAACGAGAGGCCGTAAGAGATTTTACCTAATTAGGTTACTCTCCTCTCCGAATAGGTGGCTACACCAGTAACAACATAACCGAGGAAGTTTGCTGTCACGAAGGATTAGTTTGCTAGAAATGCAAACTTCAAGTATTTATAGTCAAGGAAGTTTGGACACCAAGGAATTTCCAAAACCAACAATATTTTCAAGATATGCAATATATTTCCATAATCGGTTTATATATATATGGTATCTAACTTGTAATTTGGTGCACATGTCTATAGGATCGGTTTCCTATAGCTAAAACCGTGTTGCACATGTGCATATGATCCGTTCCCCCAATAACAAAACTTGTTGCACATGTGCATAGGATCGGTTCCCCTTTTGCACCTCTTACAAGGATCGATTCCCCTTTGTTATGTACTGCACCTCTTACTAGGATCCGTTCCCCTTTACCCAAATTTGGTCAGACACAACACAAACTTGATCATACCATCTCAGGTGATTACTTAAGATCGGTTTCACTAATAAAAGTCATACCAATACATAAGTCAGGCCTTTGTGAATAGTTTTACCAAGAATGCAACAAGTTATGAACGGTTATACTAAATCACACATATTAGATGTTCACAAGATATGCAATGAAAAATAATCCCAATAACGCCTGGCGATTTCCTTTTCGATTCACAAAACAAGTTCATGCATTTAATTCCTTAGAACACATGTAAAACATTGTTCCCTAGGATGAAATCCTCACCTCATACCCAAACATAATCACAATGGAATTCAATGGATTATGTTGATAAGTTCCTTGACAATTTTCTCATAAGAATATAATTTTGCATGTTATGTTTTCAATCTAAAAGATTTGAAAAACACAAGATAGATATAGAAAAAGTCAAGTCATAGTTACTAACCTAAAGCTGAAGGATGATGTCTTTGTTGTCTTCAATCCATCTTCAGATCTTTGTGAGTAACTAGAGCACAATACTTCTATCATTTCTAGTCTAACCTATCGAAGTTGACTATAGTTTACATAATAGCGACTCGAGTTTTGGAACTAATTATGACAACCAATCTTGACATAGCAACACTTGGTGGGTTCAACAGAGCAGTGCTCTAACAATATCCCCCTTTGTCAATTTAGTGACAAAACTCTATTACATATGGAGATAAACGAATTACAAAAATAACTCATACTAATCTACATACGCTAAATTCACATTTCAACAACACAAAAACCTGGAGATATTATAATAACAAAGCTATACTACTCCCCCTAAAGGTAAGATAGGTAGATTTTCAATCCACACGTCTTTGTTATACCACTAATATGACATGTTACTCCTGATGAGTGCCAAATATTGCATATTTCTACATCTATTTATTGGCATTTAACTCATCTTTTGTGCTCAGAAATCAGATATTATCCCAGATTCTGTGTTTTCTTTGTTTTCAAGAATAAATATTTGTACTAATTAATTTTGTATTTTTAGGTAGTAAATAAAGCTCGGAGAAATTGAGGAGCCAAAAGAACAGAAAATTGGAGGCAAGCGTCTATGGAGCAGAAAGCCAAAGCCCGCGCGCACATCAGTTGCAACCCAACAAGTAGCAACCCATTTACATGACATGGGCTCGAGCAGTCCAAGACCCGACCCACGACCCGGATCCGAGCCCGTCCCTTCTGAGCCGTGCGATCTCGCCCAGCTACATCTAACGCTCGCTGCATCCTTCCCATCAAATCTCGCTACTCCCGCTTCACACCGAAGACACCTATATCTTCACCCAAACCGAACACACCCCATTCTCTTTCTCTTCTCTTTCTCTTCCTCCACCCGACAACACCAGAGAGCTCTCCCATACCTCCCCTTCTTATCCATACCCATGGCAGACCAACTTCGCCACCCTCACCATCCCTTTCCACTGACACCTTCACCAACAACTCCACAGCCGCCTGCTCCCCCTCTCTATCTCGAGTTATCTCTTTCATAGCTTCTCCAACCCTAGAAGCTAGGTTAGAGATAATTGGAGCTAGGGTTTCCTCCAACATCACATCACTGGTCAGAGACGAGGCAAGGCAGAGAAATCAGGTTTGGGTCTTTGTGTAATTCATAGTTTGAGTGATTTGTGAGGTATAAAATCAATTGTTCTTCATGAGAGAGAGGAGTCTGTTTTTAGGGGTTTAGTTTTAGAATTTAATTTCAAGTGTTTTTATTCTCTGCATGATGTTCTAATTCACCCAGCTAGGGTGTAAATGAAACCCTTTTGATTCAATGAGAAGTTGATTAGATTCTCATTTTGTTCTTGTTATGTTTAATGTATAGGATTATAAGTTAGCTAGTGAAACAAACTCACCTGTGATCAATGGTACTGTAAGAAGACCATTGATACTAGGGGTAAGTAAGAAGAACTAGTTAGTCAAATTTCCATTTAAAAGCCTTCAAGGAAGGCACAAGAGTTTCTGGTGAGATTTTGTATCACTTAGCATAGGATTAGAGGGTGGATTTAATCACCCTAGTGCCACTCAATCACTAGTTTCTGACATCTTTTGCTCATTGCTACCTTAGTTTAGAGTCAAAACAACTCAACTCGGTCGTATCGACACCCAACAACAACATTTGTGTTACCTTGTCTAGAAATCGATTAGGAAAGCCCTTGAGATCAACTTACGCACACACCATTTCCCTGAGGATCGACCTGTGCTTGCCTCTGCCTCCAACAGGCACTGTGCACTTGCAGTTTTAACGTAGGCAAAGACTCTTTTACCAGCCTACCAAGTTTTTGGCGCCGCTGCCGGGGAACTGGTAGTGCGTTGTGTAGTTCCATAGTGCTCCCTTTACTGATTTTCATTCTAAAGCTTTGTATATATGTGTTAAAAGTTCCTTTGTTTGCATTTTGTGTCTAGTATAATTTAGCTTAACTTAGCTTAAATTTTTGCTTTTAATCACCAGCATCTTGCTCTTGCATTTCTTTTTGTTAAACTTTGCATATATGCAGCATTGCATTGTAGTGTAATTTAGATGTAACTTCTCATGTAATTGCATTAGCTCAGTTCCTTCTGTCAGAATAAGCATCTTTACATCTCTATCATCATTTGTAGCTAATCTCACTCTTTAGTTTAGCATAAACATTTTGTAAAATCTTTAGTTAAGTCGAGAGAAAAGTACCACATGTAGCTTCTCATCATCTGTTCTTGTGTAGTTTAAAGTCCATACTAAAGTGCATACGTAAGTGGAGCATTGGTATCATTGGATAATTTTTTTATTATCACCTGTGACTTGGTTGCATACAGAGCAGATAACCAAGTACGGTGGTTAATCTTCATACTACAAGTATTGCTCACTGTTTTGAAATTCTAGTACTGACCTTTTGAACTTGCTAGGTAGTGCTCTCTTGCTTTGAATTGTGCAAGATTGAGAACTGAGTTTGATCTGTTGAGTTAGCGGTACTTGTAGTCTTCTGGCTGTGCAACCAAGGAAGAGAGAAGACAAAGCGGCTGAACCTCGTGAGTGCCTAAACCCGGTTTAATCCTTGGTGGTATCGTATTCTATCCTTGCTCTTGTGTGATGATTATATGTATGAGAACCTTTGAATGCATGATAGACCTACTACCTTGCTAGCCCCCGAGTTTGCAAGTTTTGAGTTACAACTTGGAAAGCCAAGTTAGTGTAGCCGCAAACCCGAGTTGATATCAAGGCGAGTAAGTTGACACAACATGGCCTGAGCCTATGTATATTGTACTCTGTTAACCACATGCGGGAGACTCTCTGTGAACTATAGTTTGTCATTTTCACTTATTGAATGCTAAGCATGCTAGACCTTGATTGAGACCTTGTGCGAGACTTTGTGCGAGCTATAACCCTCAAGTTGCCATTATCATCACTTATACATACCTGCAATTTGTGGTGCATAAATTTGTGAGCATTGAAGTCATCGACCCCTGTTGCTACTTTGCCTTGGCTGGTGCCATGAGAGCTTAGCTCAAGTGGTCTTTGTGATCACAAACCCTGGCGATATCTCGCATGTTTGTGTATAACCTCAAACCGAGGTCAACCGGCCTTGTTGGCAAACGTGTCGGCATCAACTTCCCCAATTTGTGTATGAATTAGTTTTTGCAATTGTGTTATCAGCGTGCCTGTGTGAATCATCTCCTGAAATGTGTGTGAACCTTTGGCGTTTGATTGAGTTGTGAGTAGCAGAGTTTGTGTTAGCAACTAGCTTGGTTTTCAAACACACAACCCAGCACATGCTTCACCATTGAGTGAGCATAACCCTTTACCCTGTGCACTTCCTGCTTTGTTTTTACTCTCACGTGCACTGCCAACCCGTGTCTTGTGCACAAGTGGTGCTTTTTTACGTGCACATAGCAAGCGGTCTTTGTGTAATCTCTACCCGGTGACTACCAAGAATTTCAAGCACTACGTGTGCTTAATTTTGAGATATTGGGTGTCATTTCTTTTGTGAGTTGTGTCTCTGAGTTGTGCTGTGACTTGCATGAGCTGTGCTGTTGCATAAGCTCCCCTGTGAATTTTAACCAATTGTTGTTTTTCCTGGGCTGTACACCTGCCAAATAAACTGGGCTCTGCACACAACCACTTGGGCTTTGCATAACCACTGGGCTGGAACCCACAACAACACAGCTGAATCCCATAACCACTAGGCTGAACATAACCTGGCACCCACATACCTGGGCTGAACATAACCTGGGCCATGCAAACAAACTGAGCACACATCATCTGGGCTGGAACCCACCTAATCAGCTGGGCCTTACATCAACAAAAAGCACTCTTTTGGGCTTGAGTCTGGAATTAGTGTGTCATTATTGGAATTTTTGTTTTTCTGTTTTGATCTTGATTGTATGTTAACATGCTAGATGTGCTAGCTAGGCTATGATTGTGTCTTTTAGAGACCAAACAAATCGACTGGTTAGGATCCGTCCAGGACGAAATTGTCAGCATACCCAGTTCTTCAACAGAAAGCCCAAGCCCATCGGAAACGGAAACCATGGGTGATGAACAAAACCAACCCCATAGTCTCAAGGACTACATGTACCCAACTAGGGCAAGCCAGCCCTCTTGCATCATTCTGCCAGCTGATGCTTGTCAGTTTGAACTGAAAGCAAGCACCATTCACATGCTACCCGTGTTTAGAGGGGTCAATCTTTGAAAACCCCTACCATCACGTGAGAGATTTTGAGGATATTTGTGGGACTCTGCGTTTTAACCAAATGCCGGAGGAGTCCCTCAAACCGAGATTGTTTCCTTTTTCTACGAAAGACAAAGCCAAGTCTTGGCTTCATGCCCTACAACCACGAGTCCATTAGAACATGGGATGACCTCACAAAAGAGTTTTTCAAAAGTTTTCCCCAACCATAAGACGGCGACAATTCGCCAAAGTCTAAATGGTTTTGTGCAATTAGAAGACGAAACTCTAGCAAAGTACTTGGAGAGATTCAATGAATTATTACTCCAATGTCCCCACCATGGTTTTGAAAAATGGAGACTCGTGCAAATCTTGTATGAGGGTCTAGATGTTAGAACCCGAACCACGGTCGAGTCAATGTGCAATGGTGCATTTATTGACAAGAGTGCTTGATGAGGCTTGGACTTTCTTAATCGAAGTCGTTGAAAAGACTCAACGGTGGGAGTCCATCCGTGAACCGAAAAGGACTACCCCTGTAGGTAATGTTCATAGAATCGAGTCTGACTTTGAGGGAAATGCAAAAATGGCGTCTTTAGCCCGGAGAATAGAAGTGCTTGAGTTGCAAAAGAATGTAAAATCTAATGCCCCTACTCTCCGTGACCAAATTGAAATGGCCACTTGTGCCGCATGCCATAGCTACGACCACTTAGTGGACAGTTGTCCCGGACTTACATGCATTTCAAGAGTCCAAAACCGAGCAAGCCAATGCATTATACCATAGGAAAGAGAACAACCCGTATTCTCAAACCTACAACCCAGGGTGGAGGAATCACCCTAACTTCTCATGGTCCAAAGGGCCAGTACAAGGGGTACCAATAAATAAAAACCAAGGATACTCATATCCTAGAAACCCCCAAGTACAACCCCATACTCAGTACCCTGTAGAGAAAAAGCCTAGCTTTGAAGACTGTGTCGGTCTGTTAACCCAAAATCTTTCACAACTTCAGAAAACCACCAACCAACGTTTCACAAGTCTAGAACTTAAGATGGGTCAAATCTGTGATGCATTGAATGAGAGAGAAAAGGCAAATTCCTAGTCAACCCCAACAAAATCCAAAGAATGTGTTTTTGGCTCCTCTCACTGCAATGAAACTCCACATAGTCATGTGAATGCTATCACCACTCTCAGTAGTGTTAGAGTTGTTGAGAACAATGTAGGTGTACCACCGTCAAGCGAGTCTAAATCGGACTCACCAAGACACACAACACCATGAGAAAACATCTCTTTGTAGAAAAGAATCGAGCATGTTGATAAAACCAAGAGTCCTACTGATATAGATGTTCCTTTGCCAAGTCATGTACCTGTTGCTCCATTTCCACAACAGTTGGTGCAACAGAAGGGGGGTAACCAATACAATGAGATTTTGGAAATGTTCAAAAGAGTTAACATAAATATTCCATTTCTCGAAGCAATCAGACAAATACCCACCTATGCTAAGTTTTTGAAGGACTTGTGCACACAAAGGCGAAAGCTTCATGTGCATAAGCGTGGATTTCTCGCTGAGCAAGTGAGCTCCATAATCCAAAACAAGATTCCCACTAAGTTTAGAGACCCAGGTAGTCCAACGATTACATGCACCATAGGCGACCATGTGGTCGAAAAGGCGTTACTAGACTTAGGAGCCAGTGTGAATCTATTGCCATACTCTGTGTATGTGCAATTGGGCCTTGGGGAGCTGAAGCCCACACTGTTACGCTACTGGTTAGCGGACAGATCCGTGAGAATCCCCGTGGTATTGTCGAAGATGTGTTAATCAAGGTTGATAAATTTTTCTTTCCTGTGGACTTCATCGTCTTAGATACTCAACCCGTGCAAAACCCAAGTAATCACATCCCTGTGATTTTAGGACGTCCTTTCCTAGGGACGTCCAATGCCATCATCAAGCTGTCGTAATGGTGTGTTGAAATTGTCTTTTGGTAACATGACCAGTAGAGTGAATGTTTTTAACACTAGTCAACAACCCATTGATTGTGATGATCTTGATTTGCATGAGATTAACATGATTGAGAGTCGATCCAAGACTCTTTGCCCGACATTTTGTCGGTGGACCCTTTGCAAGCATGTTTAGATAACTTTGACTTAGATCTCTTCGAGTCTAAGTACATTGGTGAAATTCACTCTTTGCTTGAATCTGTTCCACCCATGGATATTGCTAAATGGCGAGAATGCGGTGGAACCACTTCCACTCTACGATTCCAAATCTGCCCCACCTTTTGATACACCACCTAAGCTTGATTTGAAACCATTACCTGATACCTTGAAGTATGCATTCTTAGGTCCTTCTGATACTTTACCTGTGATTATTGCATCATGTTTAGACACAAAACAGGAAAGTCGACTCTTATAAGTACTTAAAGAACATAAAGGAGCCTTAGGTTGGACCATCTCCGATCTTAAGGGTATAAGTCCCACAATTTGCATGCATCACATAAACCTTGAGGAGAACACTAAACCATCTAGGGAAATGCAAAGGAGGCTTAACCCCAACATGAGAGATGTTGTCAAGGGTGAGATTCTGAAATTGCTTGATGCGGGTATCATTTACCCGGTTCCGAGATAGCCGGTGGGTCGAGTCCCATTCGGGTAGTACCCAAAAGTCCGGCATTCTTTGTAGTTCAAAATGAGATGAATGAGCTTGTCCCCACTCGTGTGACCACGGGGTGGCGAGTTTGTATTGATTATAGAAAGCGAACACGGTAACAAAGAAAGACCATTTTCCCCTTCCCTTCATTGACCAAATCTTTGGAAAGGTTGGCGAAGCATAGTCACTATTGCTTCTTAGATGGCTATTCAGCTACAACCAAATTCACATAGCACCCGAAGACCAACAAAAGACCACATTTACATGTCCTTATGGAACATTTGCTTATCGTCGTATGCCTTTTGGGTTGTGTAATGCACCCGCTACTTTTCAACGTTGCATGATGAGCATATTTTTCGACATGGTAGATAAGTTTCTTGAAATTTTCATGGATGATTTTTACGTGTTTGGGTCTTCTTTTGATGAGTGTTTGCATCACCTCACTTGTGTGTTGATTAGGTGTAAGGAAAAGAATTTGGTCTTGAATTGGGAAAAATGTCATTTCATGGTTAACTCGGGCATTGTTTTAGGGCATATCATCTCGGAAAAAGGCATAGAAGTAGACAAAGCCAAGGTTGATCTCATTCAACACTTGCCTCAACCTCGTTCGTGAGGGACATAAGATCATTCTTAGGCCATGCGGGTTTTTACCGCCGATTCATCAAAGACTTTAGTAAAATTTCAAGACCTTTGTGTAATCTTCTTGCAAAAGATGTTGCATTTGTCTTTGATGATGCTTGTAAGGAAGCATGGGAGCAACTCAAGGCTCTCCTTACATCTGCCCCTATAGTCGGACCACTGATTGGACATTACCATTTGAGATTATGTGTGATGCGTCGACTATCTTTGTAGGATTTGTTTTGGGCCAGCGAGTAGACAAACTTCCATATGTGATCTACTATGCTAGTAAAACACTTAATGATGCTCAACTGAATTATTCCACAACTGAGAAAGAGTTGCTAGCTGTCGTGTTTGCATTAGATAAGTTTAGATATTATTTGATAGGGTCTAAGGTCATCATATATTCTGACCATGCTGCATTGAGATATCTTTTGTCTAAAAAAAGATGATAAGGATCGTCTAATTCGATGGATACTCTTGTTACAAGAGTTTGACCTCAAAATTCGAGATAAGAAAGGGTCAGAAAATATTGTTCTTTGATCACTTGTCTAGGTTGAATATTGAATCTGGCGATGAATCTGTGCTAATTAGGGAATCATTCCACGATGAGCAATTGATGCTTGTGTAATCGAAATGCCTTGGTTTCTTGATATTGTGAACTACCTTGCTACGGGTAGAATGCCCTTGCATTGGTCTAAACAAGACCGTTCTAAGTTCTTGGCTGAAGTTAAACATTTCCTTTGGGATGACCCATATCTGTTTAAGTACGCCAAGACCAAATCATTAGGATATGTGTCCCCAATTCGAACAAAGGGACGTCATCTCTTTCTTTCATGACCATGCATGTGGAGGCCACTTTAGTGCCAAGAAAAGCTGCTTTTGCAAAGATCTTGCAAAGCGGTTTCTATTGGCCAACTTTGTTTAAGGATAGCCATGCTTTTGTGTTGCTTGTGACCGATGCGAGAAATTAGGAAGTATCTCTAAGAGAAACATGATGCCCTTACAACCCATTTTGATTGTTGAGCTTTGTTTGATGTTTGGGGTATTGATTTCATGGGTCCATTTCCTAACTCGAAGGTAAGTTATACATTCTTGTTCTTTGTTGATTATGTCTCTAAGTGGGTAGAGGACATTGCATCCAAAACCAACGACCATAAAGTTGTTCTTTCTTTTCTTAAGGAAAACATTTTCTCCGTTTTGGAACCCCTAGAGCAATAATCGGTGATGGAGGTAGTCATTTTTGCAATAGACCCTTTGAATCACTAGTGCGCAAGTATGGGATCTCTCATAAGGTAGCAACACCTTACCATCCTCAAACCGGTGGCCAAGTAGAAGTTTCTAATAGGAAATTAAGCATATTCTTGAGAAGACCATCAATCCTTCTAGGAAAGATTGGTCTTTGCGCTTAAATGATGCTTTGTGGGCCTATAGAACTGCATACAAGACTCCCATTGGGATGTATCCTTACTGAGAATTGTGTACGGTAAAGCATGTCATCTCCCTGTAGAGTTAGAACACCGTGCATATTGGGTGTGAAGAAGTTGAATTTTGATCTTGATAAAGTTTGGTAACCAAAGAAAACTTCAACTCAATGAGTTAGAAGAATTGAGAAATGATGCATATGATAGTGCCAAAATGTACAAACACGAGAATGAAAGTGTTTCACGACAAGCGCATTCTGCGCAAGTCCTTCACACCCAGTCGTCGAAAGTTTTATTGTACAACACTCGTTTGCATTTGTTTCCAGGGAAGTTACGTTCTCGATGGTCAGGACCATTCTTGGTACGTACCGTTTTTCCCCATGGAGCCGTTGAAATCGAAAACCCAGCAACCAATAACATCTTCAAAGTCAATGGTCAGAGATTGAAACCATTTCTGGAGCATCTTCCACCAGAAGTTGAGACCGTAGACTTGGAAGACCCCATCTATGTGGACTGAACTAGTTCACTTGTGTACATAAACATGGACTAAAAATCCATTCTCTTTCCCTTTTCTTTTTCTTTTTGCATAGTTCTTATTTGTGCTAACCAACCTTTTTGTCTTGCGCTCTGGTTGTGTGCTTTCAAAGCATTCATCCTCCTTTAGTTTAGCAACATCATTGTACATCCGGTAATCTCTTCCCTTTTCTCTACTCAACATAGTTCTCTTGGTATGTGACTGTTTAAATTCTTATTATCTGTTGACACATTGAGGACAATGTTTGATTTAGGTTTGGGGGTACATTTGCATTTGCATTTAGAGCTTTAGTCTTTTATTAAAAAAAAAAAAAAAAAAAAAAAAAAAACTCTTTGTAAATATGTACATAAAAACGTCCAACTTTTAGAGATTTTAGAGTCACTAGCATGCTTCTAGCTATGTTTACATAGAGAATCTGACCGAAATAACTGAAAATTGGAAGTACTGGAGAACACAATCGGGTTTCTTAGTTGATTAGAGCGTTAAAGTTGGATTTAACCATACCGGAGGGCGAATTAGGTGCTGTATAGATATTCGGTAGTAGAATTGTGATCACCCATAGTGGAGACTACCCATTTTACATCAAGCGAGGCACCAACCTTCAGTTTTTGTGACTTTCTAGAAAAACTGTTAGAGTGTGTGTCACCGTACGTCAATTCCGGGTAGGAATGGTGAGCTACCCAACTTCGCACCACTTTCAAAGCACTATTTTTGATCTCTTGAGTGCTAATTTTGTCAATCATGAGGGTGACGTTTAAAGATGAAAACTCCTTCTAAATATCGATTTGCAGTTAGCATCACTCTCTCTCCCTCTCAACAACATCAACACATTCATAGAAACACATCATCGTCAGCAAGCGGAGCATCATCAGAATATTTGAAGAAAAGTTGAAATAGTCCAAGGTTTACATGCAACAAAGAAGAGAAAAGAAAATAGGATGAGAATTAATGAAGTTTGTGAAATCAAGACAACACAAGTGTGGAAGATTGAGTTTTATTGTTATTGTCATTTCAAGTTAAACTGTTTGAAAAAAAAAATGTTTGTCAAGTTTTTGTGAAGTTCAGAAGTTCGTCATCAACATTTGAAGACCGAAGACCGAAGATTGAAGACGTTTCTATGAATGCTGAGAGAGTGATATTAATTTCCGATCGGGTGAGAAGGTAAGTAAGTACTCCCATCCTTGCTAATGGTTGATTTCCTTTCTTAGAGATCATCAGAAAAAGATTCTTTTTGTCCACAACTCTTGTGGAGTCTCCAGAAATTATTTGAGGAAGGTTATCCTTCTCACATTCAACGTGTGCGGGATTTCTCTCTTTATTCCCGCCGCACACATGAGAGACTAAAAAAGCGATCTTTTTGAGTGCAATTATCATAAAACCCTAATGGTGAGGCGAAGTCGAGGCTTATGATCACAATCGAATCCGAATTCTTTCATATGGTATGGTTATTTCTCGCTCAGCACTTAAGGATGAGAATGCGTTCTTTAGTAGTTCTAACTTCGTGATATAGCATGCAGAAACTCTATGTCCTCATAGCTCCTTGGATGCTTGAGACTCTTTTACACTCTGAAGTTGGAGAAGGTTTTGTGGGTACACCTGTAAACCCTCACGAGACTACAACTCGTCCACTAGGGACACCTAGGGGTTTAAAGGCTTAGTGCATACGCTAAATGCATTCGAGAGACCAGCGACGGTGGTATAGTTAGGATTTCTTAATTTGTTTCACTTGAGGACAAGTAAAATTCGGGTTTGGGGGTATTTGATGAGTGCCAAATATTGCATATTTCTACATCTATTTATTGGCATTTAACTCATCTTTTGTGTTCAGAAATCAGATATTATCCCAGATTTTGTGTTTTCTTTGTTTTCAAGAATAAATATTTGTACTAATTAATTTTGTATTTTTAGGTAGTAAATAAAGCTCGGAGAAATTGAGGAGCCAAAAGAACAGAAAATTGGAGGCAAGCGTCTATGGAGCAGAAAGCCAAAGCCCGCGCGCGCATCAGTTGCAACCCAACAAGTAGCAACCCATTTACAAGACATGGGCTCGAGCAGTCCAAGACCCGACCCACGACCCGGATCCGAGCCCATCCCTTCTGAGCCGTGCGATCTCGCTTGATTACATCTAACGCGTTTGCATCCTTCCCATCAAATCTCGCTACTCCCACTTCACACCGAAGACACCTATATATTCACCCAAACCGAACACACCCCATTCTCTTTCTCTTCTCTTTCTCTTCCTCCACCCGACAACACCAGAGAGCTCTCCCATACCTCCCCTTCTTCTCCATACCCATGGCAGACCAACTTCGCCACCCTCACCATCCCTTTCCACTGACACCTTCACCAACAACTCCACAGCCGCCTGCTCCCCCTCTCTATCTCGAGTTATCTCTTTCATAGCTTCTCCAACCCTAGAAGCTAGGTTAGAGATAATTGGAGCTAGGGTTTCCTTCAACATCACATCACTGGTCAGAGACGAGGCAAAGCATAGAAATCAGGTTTGGGTCTTTGTGTAATTGATAGTTTGAGTGATTTGTGAGGTATAAAATCAATTGTTCTTCATGAGAGAGAGGAGTCTGTTTTTAGGGGTTTAGTTTTAGAATTTAATTTCAAGTGTTTTTATTCTCTGCATGATGTTCTAATTCACCCAGCTAGGGTGTAAATGAAACCCTTTTGATTCAATGAGAAGTTGATTAAATTCTGATTTTGTTCTTGCTATGTTTAATGTATAGGATTATAAGTTAGCTAGTGAAACAAACTCACCTGTGATCAATGGTACTGTAAGAAGACCATTGATACTAGGGGTAAGTAAGAATAACTAGTTAGTCAAATTTCCATTTAAAAGCCTTCAAGGGAAGGAACAAGAACACAGTGAGATTTTGTATCACTTAGCATAGGATTAGAGGGTGGATTTAATCACCCTAGTTCCACTCAATCACTAGTTTACAGCATCTTTCGCTCATTGCTACCTTAGTTTAGAGTCACAACAACTCAACTCAGTCGTATCGACACCACAACAACAACATTTGTGTTACCTTGTCTAGAAATCAGTTAGGAAATCCCTTGAGATCAACTTACGCACACACCATTTCCCTGAGGATCGACCTGCGCTTGCCTCTGCCTCCAACAGGCACTGTGCACTTGCAGTTTTAACGTAGGAAAAGACTCTTTTACCAGCCTACCAACTCCCCCTTAGTCTTTGCTTTCACTCTTTCGTTTAGATAAAACATTTAAGCACCAATGTTATTTTCCTTAGCGATACCAATTAATATAAAATCAATGCCAGTATCACTTGTTTACTCCATATATTTCTCCCCCTTTTTGTCACAAAATGACAAAGAAACGGAAAAATAAAGGACAACACGAAAAGAATCTTACAAATATTAAAATAGACTTGCAACTGTAGAGTTGAGCACGAGGGTTTCACACACCATGTTCTGATAACCAATATCAAAAATCGAAACTACAAGTAGTTTTATTTTGATATGTTATCAAGGAAACAATTGTCCGAAACAATTTTTCCAATTTAGTTTAGCAAACCAAAAATCAACTAAGCATCTTAGTTCCTTTGCTAAACCGATTGTACAAAAACAATCGCTTATTCGATAAGACCAAAATAAAGATAACTCTATTTTTCTCATCAGGTTCAAATTATCCATAAACTTAGACCTTTTCTTTCGTTAAGCCACAAATAATTTATACAAACCAAATAAAGCAACTTGCATAATTATTCACCTCAACAGGAAGCAATTGAAACAACATAGACATTAAAGCACCACAATTGCACCGAAATTTTGTAAGCCTAAACAATTGATACCACACAATAAAGTAAGATAACAATAGTTTTTCTTAACCGGAACCAATTGAATCATACAAACATCCATACACACATAATGGAATAAACATCAATTGTACGGAAAATTTGTTAAGCAAAAGCAAAATATATGCAATAAAATCATGCTTTTCTTAAACAGGAAAATGATTAACTAACAAATTTTTTACCTCAAAGTTCGCATCCTCTTTTCCTCATTGATTTTCTCATCTTTTTGTAAAGACATAAGAACAGCTTTACCAGAGAAAGGTTGAAAAGGTTTTAACTATTACGTGCCAATAGTAATAAGCTAATACCAAATACTCATATGTATACTATATACACAACTTATGAAAAATAAATTGATAATAGTATAATCGTGACTCACATATGGGATTAATTATCATCATCCTTTTATGATTACTTGATTAAGCAACCCAAAAGTTAGATATGAAATTCGCTAAATCAATAGTCATAAAATCATAAAAAGGTAACCGATTATGAGACCTATCTCATATAACGATGACAACACGGATATACATTCATTTGATCAAGAACATTTAGCACAATATTCTGAATGTCATGCGTATTGAAACTTATCAGTCGAGTGTCATCATTGTGACTATCTTTTGATACCTTCCTGGTTGTCTTTAGAGAAGACTTTGGACTCCATTTAGAAATGGGTTTTACAGGAGCAACTTTGTTCTTCCTATTATTTCTTTCTGAAATCCAAGGTGAATCTCTTGAGGAAACATTAGGGTAACTGAAATGTTGAAAACTCTGAGAGTTAGCTTTTCTCCAATTTGGAACATCAGATCTGGTCTTTACAAAGTTATCTCTCCTTTTATTGTTTGAGCAATTCTGAGAAAACTTTGTAGAAGCCTGATAAGCAAACTATAAACTATCATTACAATAATTCTTTTGTTCATTTTTAGGACAATGATGTCCTGATTTAGCACAAGAAGCATTATTGAGTTCAACCAATTTTGCGGAAACACGTGCATCTATGACTTTTTCATTCCTTTTACGGAATCTGCATCCTCTTTCCAAGTTTCCTTTATTTCCACAATAAGAGAAATGCTTAGTAACATATGAAACATGGGGTTTAGTGTTACCTTGTTGTGGATTTTCTTTCATTGGAGTTTGACGGATTTTACTTTTTCCGTCTTTTGCTGAAGATGAAGGTGCTACATATTTTTCTTTTATGGAAGAGCAATCTTTTGTGGCAACTTTTGAAACAAATTTCTTCAGCAGAGTCTTTAGGTTTTACAAACTTTGTTTCCCGTTTAGTATTCAAAGTTTGTTTACCTTTGTAGCCCAATCCTCGCGTGTCATGAGGAACTCTATTTGACTTCAACATTGAGTCAAGTTGTTTTTTGCTACTATCAAACTTTTTCAAGTCCGTTTTTAGACTCATATTCTCTTTCTCCAACATTTTTATTTTTTCGAGAGCATTATCTAGATCAACCTTAAGTTTATCAATTTGAACTTTAATCTAAAGAAATTTCAGATTCGGTAGAATTACTTACCTTAGTGTTCTTTAGGTTCTCCACCTCTGTATATAGTTTCCTTTCTCGATCATGACTTTCTTCGATTTTCTCTCTGTAACTTCTCATGGCTCCAAGATAATCTTGCTCATTGCTGATAATTTCTATATCCTCATACAGATCATCAAGTTCTTTTTTCAATCTTTTATTCTCTTCACGAAGATCACAGTCGAGTTCCTTTGGCTCTGGAGCTTCTCGATCATCACCTTTTTGTTTTCTGTATTATTCCGAGACTTCAAGATAAGTCTGACCATTGGTTACACGTTCTATATCCTTATATAGAATATCAAGTTCCCTTTTAAGATTTTAATTCTCTTTGCAGAGTTTATCACATTCAAGTGCTTTTGACTCTAAAGTTACTTCAATATCCTTTCCACATGTGCATTCAACAGTTGCATGGAAAGACTTGTTCTCTTGATCCTTGGAACAATAAGAGCTATCACTATTATTTGTTCTCTATTCTCTACACATTTCTGTGATTTTTGAGAAGGAAAAGATGCATCTTTTGAAGAAATCCTTTTCTTTTGTCTTAATAACTTTCTAAATTGTCGTGCAGTCGTATCAACACTACAATTCTCAGTTTTTGTATCCGAAGAACAAGTATTAGTTACAGCTTTAAGGATAATATCCTCTTCATTCTTGAATTGGTATTCAAGGTCAAATATCTTTAATTTACTAACTAGAGCGCTTCTAGATAGTGTGGAAAGATCATTTTCTTCCATGATGGCATGTTTTTTAGATTCGTATCTTGATGGTAAAGACCTTAGAGTTTTACACACAATATATTTATCTGGAATAGTTTTTCCTAAAGCGTGAGAGGCATTCACTATTTCAGAGAGTTTTTGATCAAACTCATCAAAGGTATCGTCTTCATCATACGGAGGTTTTCCCATTTAGAAGATAGGGTTTGAAGCCTAGCTTCTTTTTCAGAGGTATTCCCTTCAAATATGATATTAAGAATATCCCAAGCCTCTTTTGATGTTTTATACTTGGTTACATGATGATGGAGGTCTCGAGTTAAAGCATGAATAATGACATTCAATCCATCGAAATTTTGCTTCGCAAGAAATTTTTCTTCTTTATTGAACTCGTTTAATTCCTTTAGTCTAAACTCAGCGGTTGAGTCGTTGACCAGTACTTTTGGGTCTTTATATCCATCAACAACTAAGACCCAAGTGTTAAAGTCACGAGATTGAAAAAATTCCATTGCCATTTTCCACCATAGATAGTTTGAGCCATCAAACCCTGGCAATACGTTATCTGAATCAACCATTTGCCTGCTCTGATACCAATTGAAAAGACGAGGGTACCCAAATACACCATAATCTTTTTATTTGATCACAACCTATTCAATCTCTACCGTGTATAAACCTCTTGGAGCAACAATCACTCAAGGAATATTTCAACACAGTGTCCACTTGAAATAGGGTTAGTCCGGACTGGCCTAACACATGAATAATTATATCAGACAAGTGGACAAATCTAATACACTTTGTGTGATCGTCTATGGATATGAAATCGAGACAATACTACGACAAAGTTTTCACTTGATAACCGAAACCTTATAAGATAAATATCAAGTGCCTAGTTAACTTACAAGTATAATTACTTTAATTATAATATAAAAATAATTATAATGCAAAAATAAAGTAAAGCACACACCAGAATTTTGTTAACGAGGAAAACTACAATCTTGTAGAAAAACCACGGGACCTAGTCCAGATTTGAATACTCAATGAATTAAGACGCTACAAAAAGTAAACCTACAACTTCGTGTAGACACTACTAAGTAAACTTAAATCCTATTTACTCAGCTTCAGGAGTATTCTTGTTTTGACAATATCTAGCGAACCGAAGTTCTATATAAATATTTATTTTGATAATATCTAGCAGAACCGAAGTTCTTAATATATATTTGATATTAGATATCCTAGCAGAACAGGCGTTCTCTTTAGGACATAAATCTAATTTATCTTCTTAATGGTTCAATCTTTCAAGACAGGATTCCTTTGGATCGTATTCCAAACAGTAAAGGATAAATTGTTTGGTAACAAAACTCACTTTTTAATCACAATACCGAAATATATGATATAAGCGTAGTTAAGGATCTTCAATTTTTAAGACCTGTTATCAGATCCGAAGTTCCTATATTGCAAGATCAAACAAGACAATGATTACCGAAATAATCAGTCTTGATTACAAGGTTTATGATAGAATCACAAAGTACTTGTTGATCTTAAAAAGGGTTATGTTTATTGAAAATAAACAACCTCTTTGATCCCCGAAAATCAAGTCACAAAAAGTTACACCAAAAATCAAAACACAAGAACAGAAGTCTTCAAATCTTCAAAGTCTTCAATCTTCGATTTAATCTTCAAAGTAACAACCTGCAAAAACAAACTTGATTCCTTATTGATTTGTCGCACAGAACGGAGTACGTTAACAATGGCAAATCAATGAATCTATCTTATGGATCTAGAAAGACTTAGATCCGTAGAAACGTTGATCTTTGATCTAGTTTGAGTGAGCCTTATATCAGAAGAGAAGGTTTTTAATAATAAACAAACTAGGTGCAATCAAAGATTCAACAACCGTTAGTCAATCAAATCAATAATCGAAAACTGAAATAACAATGCAATCTTCTAGTTTCCCACCAACAGTACTAATAGAGCTTCTCAATCCCAAAGAAGACTTTAAAACAAGAAGCCGTAAGAGATTTTACCTAATTAGGTTACTCTCCTCTCCGAATAGGTGGCTACACCAGTAACAACATAACCGAGGAAGTTTGCTGTCACGAAGGATTAGTTTGCTAGAAATGCAAACTTCAAGTATTTATAGTCAAGGAAGTTTGGACACCAAGGAATTTCCAAAATCAAAAATATTTTCAAGATATGCAATATATTTCCATAATCAGTTGATATATATATATATGGTATCTAACTTGTAATTTGGTGCACATATCTATAGGATCGGTTCACTATAGCTAAAACCGTGATGCACATGTGCATATGATCTGTTCCCCCAATAATAAAGCATGTTGCACATGTGCATAGGATCGGTTCCCCTTGGTCAGACACAATACAAACTCGATCATACCATCTCAGGTGATTACTTAAGATCGATTTCACTAATAAAAGTCATACCAATACATAAGTCAGGCCTTTGTGAATAGTTTTACCAAGAACACAACAAGTCATGAACGGTTATACTAAATCACACATATTGGATGTTCACAAGATATGCAATGAAAAACAATCCCAGTAACGCCTGGCGATTTCTTTTTCGATTCACAAAACAAGTTCATGAATTTACTTCCTTAGAACACATGTAAAACATTGTTCCCTAGGATGAAATCCTCACCTCATACCCATACATAATCACAATGGCATTCAATAGATTATGTTGATAAGTTCCTTGACAATTTGCTCATAAGAATATAATTTTGCATGTTATGTTTTCAATCTAAAAGATTTGAAAGACACAAGATAGATATGGAACAAGTAAATTCATAGTTACTAACCTCAAGCTGAAGGATGAGGTATTAGTTGTCTTCAATCCATCTTCAGATCTTTGTGAGTAACTGGAGCACAATACTTCTATCATTTCTAGTCTAACCTATCGAAGTTGACTATAGTTTACATAATAGCAACTCGAGTTTTGGAACTAAATATGACAACCAATCTTGACATACCAACGCTTGGTGGGTTCAACCAAGCATTTCTCTAACAATTATAATGTCAACAGTGGCATTTTTAAGGATTGAATGTATGCATATTACCGTGTTGTTGAATTCTGGAATCAATCGTATGTGTAATGAATTCTTGTAATTTGTTTATCCATATTTTATAAGAGTTTTGTCACTAAAATTGACAAAGGGGGAGATTGTTAGAGCATAACTCGGTTGAACCCACCAAGCGTTGGTATGTCAAGTTTGGTTGTCATATTTTAGTGAATCAAAACTCAAGTTAAGAGTCGCTTGATTATGTACTAGAGTCAACTTCATATAGGTTAGCTTGAAAGCATTAGGATAATGAGACTTTACAAGTCTTGCGAAGACTTGAAGATGTGAAGAAGAAAGGAGCTACAACGACAACATCATCCTTCCACTTGAGGTTAGTGATATTTGACTTGAACTGTTTCATTCCCTAACGTATCTTTCAAGTCGTGCATATTGAAAACATAACTGCGAAGCATGAATGATTATACTCTAGTTAGACATAGTATTAAGGAATACAATACGAGGTTTATTGCTTAACCATTAAACTTTGTAGATAAGACATCGCCATAATCATTTGAATGCTATTGTGATTATGTATGGGTATGAGGTGAGGATTTCATCCTAGGGAACAATGTTTACATGTGTTCTAAGGAAGTAAGTTCATAAACTTGTTTGTGAATCGAAAAAGAAATCGCCAGGAGTTATTGGTTTTGTTATTCATTGCATATCTTATGAACAACCAATATGTGTGATTGAGTATAACCGTTCATGACTTGTTGTGTTCTTGGTAAAACTATTTACAAAGGCCTGACTTATGTATTGGTATAACTTTTATTAGTAAAACTGATCTTAAGTAATCACCTGAGATGGTATGATCGAGTTTGTGTTTGTGTCTGACCAAATCTGGGTAAAGGGGAACCGATCCTAGTAAAAGGTGCAGTACATCATAAAGGGTAATCGATCCTTGTATGAGGTTCAGCAAGTTTGTAGCAGAAAGGGAAAACGATCCTATGGACATGTGCAACACGTTTTTTAGGCAAAGGGAACCGATCCTATGGACATGTGCAACACATATAAGTTAGATACCATATATATGTGGTGAACCGATCCTAGTACCTAGTCAACCGAATTTTGGAAAGCTAGTGTGACTATGCACAGTACTCACATGGAAGGTAAAACCGAAACTTATTTTGGTAGAACCGTTAAACCCATGATTTGTGATTGAATGTTATTCGATCAATTGCATAGTTCTTTAAAGTCATATGAACCAATTCTAAACTTGTTTGGAAGTGTGGCAAATCGGTTTCAAGGTTGTAAGTATGAAAGAGGACTTACAAAGTAAGGATGTCGACATACTTTGAACACGTGCCGTGAATGTTTATTATTTAATTGTTCAAAGCCATTCCTTAATAGCTAAGGGAAGAGAATCCCATGATCGAAACATAAATAAGTTAAGAATCTTTTAATTAAGGTTATTAACTTCATTTTTAGGAAAATAAGAATTAGTAATGTGCATTTACTAATTAGAGATTTTCTGAGAGATTTCGATCATTATTTTTGGACAGAGCATTTTCAGGAATTATGGAAACCCAATTTGTGCCTTAATGAATATCTTGAGAATATTTTCGGTTTTGGAAATTCCTAGGTGTCCAAACTTCCTTGTCTATAAATACTGAAGTTTGCATTTCTAGCAAACTAATCCTTCATAACAGCAAACTACCTCTTGTTGTGCTGCTACTGGTGAAGCCGCCTATTCGGAGAGGAGAGTAACCTAATTAGGCAAAATCTCTTACGGCCGCTCAGTTTAAAGTCTTCTTTGGGATTGAGAAGCTCTACGAGTACCGTTGGTGGGAAACTAGATAATTACGGTTTATCTTTTGTTTTCGATTGATTTGATTAACTAACGGTGGTTGAACTTTGATTGCACCTAGTTTGTTTATGCTTGAGAATATTCTCTTCTGATATAAGATTCACTCAAACTAGTTCAGAGTTTCAACAGGGATCTTTAGACTTTTGTTAATTCTAAAGACGATCTTGTGATAATCCATTGTTAACAGACTCCGTTCTGTGGGTGATTGATCACAAGAGATTCAAGTGATTGTGTGCAGGTGTTTATTGAAGATCTACGAAGATTTGAAGACGAAGAAGATATTGAAGATTTCTGATTTGTGGGTTCATAATCTTTGGGGTGCGCAATACTTGTTTCGGTAAAAGAGGATCCAATTAATAATCGGTTTTATCCTTGTGATAGAATTGGATTGATTAATTGAGTAGATCGGCATCAACACAATTTGGATTAAGAGTGTTGATCGCAAAATATTAACGATTACTTAGGTAATTGAACATAAGATAGATCTAAGGACCTGACGAAGGAGTTTATGTTAATATAAACAGAAGAGCCTTTGTCCGACTCATATCACTTGGTTGAAGAGAGTTGATACCAAACAGATTTGTTGTTCCTTTAGTGTTTGGAATACGAACCAAATGAATTGTTCCAAGTACATGACTTATTTATAAGTTGGAGGCATGGGAATACAGACGGAACTATGTGAACTATATGTTTAGTTGCTTGGTCTCAACTATACGAAGTTAGGCTTAATTTTGTGTAGCGTCTTAATCCTGAGAGTATTCAATTCTGGACAAGGTCCCGGGGTTTTTCTGCATTTGCGGTTTCCTCGTTAACAAAATCTTGTTGTGTCATTTACTTTATATTTCCGCATTATAATTGTTTTATTATAATTAAAGTAAATTACACAAATGTTAATTCCTATTTACTTGATAAGTGATTCCTATTGTGTTTGGTTAAGTCCGAACCTTTTTATCAAGTAAACATACTTCGTTGTTGTATTGTCTCGATCTGGTATCCATAGACGATCACACAAAGTGTGAACCTATTAGTTGCATTTTCTCGACTAAGTCCGTAGATAATCACTTTCGGAGAAAGGACTTATAGGTAGGAAAAGTTTTAGATTGAGGTATATTTGGGTACCCTCGTCTTTTCAACCATGTTTACTCTAAAACACTTCTGATAAGGCAACATAGGTTAATACTACTATAAAAATGAAACCAACAAATTACGTTGCTTATGCTTATGATTTGGTTGGGACAATATGGATGCTAGCATCAACATACTCGCTACGATTGTAAGCATAAGTACAACATATGAGATTTTATTAAGGTTTGAATATTTTGGTTTCCTGGTAAAAATTAATGACAGTTGTATTTATTTTTTAATCAGGAGTTACTTTTGAAAGGATCATCACTCTCCAAGCATTTATCTAACGATGGAGAGAATACCACTTATATGCAGATTAATTTGTTTGTAGCATATTGCTAGAAAATCCCATTAGTGTAAATTATTCTCAAGGTGGGCTACTGCACAAAAAAGGTATGAAGCAACTGGAAAGTCGCAGGAGCAATTTCATTTATTACTCTTGTTTATGTTGTCCATTCGGATGGTGCCAAACAAGCCATTCAATGTTCCGACGAAACTCAGGTTACTCCACAAAAAATGGTTATCATTGCCAAGAGTCAGGTAATTGTGAGCCCTTTCAAAGCTTTTTTTCAGCTTTTTTTTTTCTAAATTTTTTTCCGCCAGGTAAATCACACAATAAATGAAGATATATAATTACCAATTCTCTATTTTTTGAAATAGGTGGATTAAATTTTAGGAAATAATCCATTGTATATGTCATACATGGTGGGACATGGTAACAAGTTCCCAAATAGAACACATCATCTTGCATCCTCAGTACTGTCGCTCGATCAACATCCACAACAAATGCTGATAGGAGTTGTTGTTGGAGGACCAGATATGAACGATAAATTTGTTGATGCTCGAGTAGAGTTTACTGCATCAAAACCAACAACTTACATCAATACACCCCTTACCGGGCTCTTCACTTACTTTGCTCGCAATACCTAATTAGATATGTTTATGTACTAAATCTGATCATATCCATTCTTTCTTAAATGTTCTTTTGTGTACACCATTAACCTTTATGATTTGGGTTTTAAATGAATGAGAATGATTACAGAAAACTTCTGAATTCAAGATATTTCAGGACATTTTTTCTTTAATACTACAGTTTAACGATGTTATAGAACTTGAAGGGCCTCGAAGAAACTTTAGACCCAAATACAAAACCAAAGTGAATTTAAATCCAGCATATCCTAATCATTCCAAAAAGTAACTGTTTACATCAGGGGCGAAGCCAGCCCATTGCATGAGTGTGCAATTGCTCTCGCTGCCCAGCTGGCTCCAAAGCCTATTTTAGGCCCGATAAGAAATTTGTAGGATCAGAATATCGCAACACCAAGATCCTTGCGAAATCCATAAACGACACACTGCGAAGATGTCGCAGATGGATAATATAAATGACGCAACGGATGACGACAACTTGAACACGAGAAAGATGTGAAGACCTATCGAGATTTAGGATTGTTCCGAGATTTAGCATTTGTGCACTCGCGAGAATGTCGCAAGTCAGATCCGAAAATAAAGGACAGATTAGCTGTCATCCATTATGTAATGTCCTATATAAAGAGCTAAATGGGCTTAAGAGAAGGGAGATCTTTTTCGAGTGAGGAGCAAGCTATTAAGAGAGAGAAAGTTTAGAGTGGTTGTAAAGTCCTTTGCTTATTTTCCTTTCCATCTTGTAATATCAGTGAGTTTTAATCAATAAAAAAATATAATTGTTCATCTTAAAATGGCTTAATTGTGTGAACTCTTGTGAGGGGTGTAGTGTGGGATTTCATGCTACTACATATGGCGCTAGAAACAGGGACTGATTGAAGATTGATATTGTGATTTGAAAGAATTTGGAATAATATGGAAGGAATTTCATATAATTTTCAACAATTCATTAATTGAAAAATGGCTAGAAGAAGACATGCATCAAAACAACAAATAACTATTAGAAGGAGTAGGAGACTTGCTGGAGAAAGGAGAGATGAGATGGGGGAATCTTCAAGAATGAATACAAGTAACAATAGAGAAGATCAAATTCCACCGCCAGTTCAGCGTACACCACCAGTACAAAATAGAACTGTGGATTACGACAGAGTGAGTGTACATACTTGGCGGTCAGACTCTGTAGATGAAATGTGAGAAGAGCAGCAATTAGGAGGCAATGGACAAGAGGAGAGAGACCAAGAAGTAATTGGAGGGATAATCATGAAAATGAAGAGATTACAGCATTAGAGGCATTGAGACAAACAATACATGAAGAAAGGCGGTTAGAAGCAGAAGAACGTGCGAATTTGACAAGGCAAAATCATGAATTGAGGATGGAAAACATAAGATTACAAAATAGGAGGTCAAGAAGCACTACAAGATCACGTTCAAGATCGGTTAGATATGAAATAAGACAAAATTCGCCTATAGAAAATGTTAATGAAGAAACTCGAGAAGGAATACAAAATCCAGGCGAAGAACGTCGCGAAGGAAGAGAAGTATTGGAAGATCGCTATATTCAACGTGCTGAAATTCTTCAAAACGAGCAGAATGATAGAATTAAAGGAAATAGACACCTTCAGGGGAGAAATAATCAAGATGGCGAAGAAAATCAGGAAGAAGGAAGGAGAATTTTACATGAGAGAGAAATACAAAGAAATGAACGAGCAATTGAGGATGAAATTGAAAGACACTACACTGAAAAAACACATTTAGCTCGCGAGAGACAAAGACTAAGAGCAGAAGTGGAAGAACAAGATCTACAAGAGGAAATTCGACAGAATAACCATGATAATCGAGAAAGGAACCGCAATAATGCTAATATCAATGAAGAGTATGATAGAGTACAAAGGAGAATGAAAGACGGCAAAGAGGAGAAAATGAGAGATATGACGGTGTGCGAATTAATGAAAGAAGTGAAAGAGAAGATCGCAGAGAAAGACGAGAGGAAAATGATGAACAAGGAAGTCAAAATAAAGATGAACGCAGGAGAAGAGATGCGGAGTTGAAAAGACCAATGGATCCAAATTCTGGTATAAATGAACAAATTTTGAGAGAGTTAGCGGAAATGAGAGGAATGATAAATAATAAAAGAGGAGGAGGTAAGAGACAATTAGATGAAGCCATAGAGGAAGCATGAAAACTCCATTCACATAAGAAGTACAATTAGGAGGAATACCCCCAAAATGCAATTTGCCTGCGTTAACCAGCATTTTTGATGGAACAACTTGTGCAGTCCAACATATCAAAGCTTATGTGAGATGTATGCTACAATGGGAGAACCATGATGCAATATTATGCAAGTATTTCGCATCAAGTTTAACAGGAGAGGCGTTAAAATGGTTTGAAGGTTTGCCAAAGAACACTATAACATCTTTCAACCACTTGCAAGCTATATTTTTAGGAGCATATATAAGTAACAATTCCTCGCGACCGGCATTGAAGATGTATTTGGTCAAGCAAAGGGTTGGCTAAAGTTTGAAGCACCTAATCGTGAGATGGAAGACAATGTGTAGTGATATGGTCGGGTCGTGTGGGCCGAAAGATATCTCATTCTATCATTCATCAATGCTATGTTCGCAACCAACTGTTATACATTGATTTTCAGAATCAAAATACAATCACAATGACCGAGTTGCGAGAACTACGGGAGGAGTATATTGCTCTTGAGGAAAAGCAAAATGAGATGGAATCATACCCCATTGCGAACACAAGTTCAAGAGCAGCGAATGCAAGCTTATTACCCAAGTTAATAAATACGGTGGCAGCACCTCGCAAGGGCAACAAGAGAGGATAATGGGAGATAGTCAGCAAAAGCTAGTAGCTATGGGGAGCCGTGATCAAGAAGAATTTGAGAGAGAGAGAAACTTCTATAGCCGTGGTGGAAATAACAAAATCCAAAGACTTGATCAGCCACAAGAAACGTATGGAGGTCATCAGCCACAAGAAACTTATGGAGGTCATCAGCCTTTGAATCTGTAATTGCAGGAAATCCTACAATACACACCTCACAAGAATTCATAATATCTAACACATATTTAAGATCAATAACCAATCTCTTTTTTAATTGAGTTAGAAATTTTACAAGAAGGAAGTGAAATCAAGAATGTTATTGCTATTCTAGACTTTCTCTCTCCTTTGAACTTTCTCTCCACTCTCTAAAAAGATCCCTCCTTTCATAAGCCTATTCGGCTCTTTATATAGGACATTACATAATGGATGACAGCTAAGTTATCCCTTATTTTCGGATCTGACTTGCGACATTCTCGCAAGTTTACAAATGTAAAACCTCGCAACACTCCTAAATCTCGCTAGGTCTTCACGTCTTTCTCGTGTTCGGTTTGTCGTCATCCGTTGCGTCATTTATATTACTCGCCTACGATGTCTTCGCAATGTGTCGTTTATGGATTTCGCAAGGGCGTTGGTATTGCGATATTCTCGATCCTACATCTTGCCTCTTCTCATGTCTTCTGCAAGGAAGGAGAGAATGTCATGAGAACTAATCTATTCAAAATGCCGCAATCGTTCATTCTTTCATTCTTATCTGTTTTGACATGACTCCGTACTTTTACACAAAATTTATTACACGTATCCCTTCTTCCATTCATTTCTTGACACGTCTTTTTTCAACCGTCCTTTCTCAACCGTTCATGTCTACTCTTCACATTAAATGTGTTTGCCTTTTCGAGAATCCTTCTCTCTATATATATTTTTCTTACTCCTCTCTTCTTCTTTTTACTCTCTTTCTTGTTTTCTCTGCAATTTCTCTTCTTCATCTCTCCGTAATTTCCGCTCCTGCTACTGTAAATATTCTTCTTTTTACTTCTTTTGATCTTTCATCTTCTCTTCATTCCCATACTCTGAAAGATGCCTCCAGTTGGTCGTAGATATGAAAATCTTTTGGAAGAAGTTCAAAAAGATTTGCTAGAGAGAGGCTTCACATTATCCACTATTCCCAATCAAGAATCTAAATCCATTCTCTCTGCCAAAATGTTTAATGATCATCATTGTGATGATCAAAAAATCATAATTTCGTTAGGTCAGATTCTCGATGGTCTTCCCATTCCTCTCTACAACCCTGATCTTCCCTTGTTTTATGAAATTCTTGCCCATGCGAAATTCTCGCGAGCCATCTATCAATTAAGTAGAGATTGTATCCGCTTAATGCTTGAGTTCGCCAACCGTGGTGCTGGTAGAGGATCTATTTATCCCAAAGAAGTCAGAGATCCTAAATTTGAGGACTTAGAGATATTCGCTGAAAAATATTCGGTGGAGATTTTCTTCGAAAATTATGAAATAATAAACATGAAGAATGATAGAACTCGCTGGGGTGCAAGTTTGAAGAGAAGAGAAAATATTCCCAGTGACAAAATACTTATGCAGGATATTGATTGGCATTCTGGCAAGAAAAATGTTCCTCGCCATTCCAAAGACGACAAATGGTGCGTCTTTCCACTACTTTTGAATGGACCTTATATTTCAGGTTCAAATGTGTTCCCTGCGAATCTCGCCAATTATTAGCCTTGGGTATTTAATTGGCCCGAGAAAGCAAAAGAGGTATGCTTCCTAAATTTCGCTCAATTTGAAATCTTCTCTCCTTTTTATACCTACTAACCTTGCGAAATTTTCAGATTATCAAGTTGAGGAGGAGTTATAAAAGAAATGCTAAGGAGAGTACCCTAGCAGCACTCCGTTCGATCACGGATGAAGTAAGAAATACTTTTCTTTATTATTTTTAACAATATTGTTGCCTTTGTTTCTTATCTTCATTCATGTGCGAAGGTTGGTGCTGAGATCGCTGGAGAAGAAGAAAATCCTAAGAAGACCAAAGGTAAAGGTAAAGGTTCTCTTCGCGAGGAGAAATCTACTGTCCCACCTTCTAAGAAACGAAAGATCCATTCCTCTTCTCCTTCAAGTCCTCAATCTAGCAAAAGCTCTGATGAAGATAATGATGATGTTGATATCTCTCTCGCAAAGGAGAATCCTCCAACTGAATCTTCTATGGCGCAACTGTCTAGCATCTTCTCTGACTCCATGCAAGGAATTGGAGATGATCGTCTTTCTAGTACGTGCGAAGATCTCGCAAGTATCTGTGATGCTCCTTTACTAGAGGGTGATGATTCTCTTCATGGGGTTTCCAGATCAGTGACTCCCAGCTTCCTAAATGCACTTGGTGTCTTGGTACGTCTTTATTCCCTTATTTCTTCATAATTTCGATTTTAAATCATATCTTGATAATTTCTTAATTTCCTTTATAGTCTGGGAGAGCTTCCTTTGTTGTTGCCTCAGATCTTGAGAAAAGGCGCAACATTCTTGAAAAGAAGAATCTTCAACTTCGCAAGAAGAATGAAGAATTGGAAACTGAAGTTGTTGCTCTTCGCAAGAGAAATGAAGAATTTGAAAGTGAAGCTGCTATTCTTCGCGAGAAGACCAAACAACTGGAAGTTGATTCTTCCACTCGGAAGAATAAGATATCTAGTCTTCAAAGCGCCAATCAACAACTTTATGGTATGAGACTCTTCCCTTTTCCTTTGTTTTGTTCTCTCATTATCTTTCCTTATCTGACTTATTATTTTCGCAGACGTTTATAACCTTTCTGATGAAGCCATTTTTCTTCACTCATTTCCTGAACCTATGGATAATGATGCTCTTCCTGCTCACCTCAACGATTCTTTAGATAGTTTTTCAAATAACAAGATTAAATCTCTTCTTCTAAATGAACTTCAATCCAGATTTCGCCTCTTAGAAATTGATCATAGATCTAGTTTGGGTTTAGCCAACCAACTTAAACGTCTGTATCTTAGTTCCAAAGAGAAAAATTAATACTTTAAGGAAGAAGATTAGTGATCTTATAGATGACAAAGATCGCATCGCTAGTCAAGGTGCCCAAGCATTAGCAAAATTCCAAAAAACTCTTCTTGAAGTTCAAGTTGAACGGGATGAATCCATCTGCCAAAATGCTATACTTAGCAAAAGAGAAAATCAAATTCGCTCCCTTCTTCTCATAAACAATGACGATGAATTCGCTTGGGCTGCGAAGGTTCTAGATGACGCCAGAAATAATTTAGGTGTTAACGTTAGCCTTCATGCTGAGCATACGGCCTTGATTAGGGATATGATTTCTGATAAAGAAGGATGTTAATTATTCTTCTTTATTTTACTGTTTATTTTTTATGAAACTGCCATTAAGTTAATAATTCATTGTCATATGTTTGCAGAGGCTGAGTAGAGATTTTGCAAAAGAATTGAAGAACTTGAATCTGAGAAAGAACAGCTCGCAAAGGATTTCTCTCTTCGAAATGACAAATATTCAAAATTGAAGAAGCAACTACAAATTACTGTGGCGAATTTCAAAAATGATGATGTTCTCTTCCGCAATCGGACTATTAAGACAGTGCTGTGATGACAACAAACATTCCTCATTCTTCATACCCTTGTCTCCTTGACGAAATCCCCGAGAATGTGCCTTCTTTGGATATCTCTCGACAGTGATGCTAGCGAAGAAGAGGAAGTAGATGAAAATGAAGAGATAGAAGAATCTGATGAAGACGAAGAAAATGAAAAGGAAGAATTGAACAAGAAATAATTCTTTTTTCTTCTTTCTCTTTTTGTAATATATGTACATTCCTTCTTTTAATCTTCTATTTTTGTAATCTTTTGTTGCAAAATTCTTGGATCTTCAAATATTAGCTCTACCTTTGTTGTTCCTTTCTGCACATGTTAAAAGAACAATTCTTTTTTGCAATACAGTTGGTCAATATATTATCAACCTTTCATTTTATGAGCGCATAAATCTATCATATGAAGACAAATAACATGTTTTTATTTATACATTCCCATACTTGCCTCTGTTATTTGCGTTCAAATGAGAAATTAAGAAAGTTATGTTCATGCCTCAATCTCACAACTGTTGCTGTTGAATTTTCGCAAGTAAGGAAATCTTGGTTTCTTCCAAGATTTCCTTTTTTATTTTTCTCTTATGTGGTCTTATTTTTCCTTCCTAGTTAAAGGTCTTACTGTGCCACCTCTTGTCATTGCGACAAAATCGCAGGACGTCTTTACACTTTCATGTAATGACCCCTTGATCTTGCCTTATCATTTCTTTAGTATTGTTGCCTCTGCAGGATAGTTTTGTTGCGACAATATGACAGGCCTAAAAATCCTTGCGAAAATAAAGCCCCATGACATTGCCGTCTTGCGACAAAATCGCAGGACGTCCTTACATTTTCATGTACTGACCCATTGATCTCGTCTTATCTTTATATTTTGTATTATTGCCTCTTCAGGATTGTCGCACAAATATGACAAGCCTAAATTTTCTTGCGAAAATAAAGCCCCATGACATTTGCGTCTCAAGACACTTATCAGCTCCCTAATGGAGGGTGCCGCCCTTATCATCTCCCTGGTTGCCCCATCAAGGAGGCGTACTTCTGCCATACAAGGCCAGCTCCCCTCATCCGGTCTTAACAACAACCAGTTATTTTCGCATCCTCTTATCCCTTTTGTCTATAGGGCTTATGGTTACGAGACTGCACCCTAAGTGGAGTTTTCTTCGGGCCGAGTGCAGCATATGCCGAGACTTGCCAAGAATGGACGAGACACTTCAAATGCCCCAGGCACTCTTGGCTCAATCGTGTACCTCGGCGCCTTGGTCAAATGCTGACTCCTTAGAAGAGACCCTCGGTCGTCCAATCTAAGTCTTAAGCTTAGATTGAAAATCCAAAGTATCTCCCTTGGATCGGTTTTATTGACCCCAATTCTCCATGACTCAGGTTCCAGGGGCGGTGTAACCTTTTCCCTGAGCCATGCAATAGGTACCCCCTTCTATGACGCACTTTAGGTCTTACATTTGCTTCTTACGAAATTTTGATTTCGCGAACTAGGGTGTACGCCATAGTTGGTTTGCCTCTGTCTGATTAATTTGTTGATTCTTTTGCATGTAAATTATTTTGTAATTTCGCAATCATATCTTTATATTTCATAATATATTCTCTTCTTCTGCATATCAACTTCCTTTCGCAACCTCATCTCTGCTATTCATAAAAAAGAATTTTTTTTTTTTTTTTTTAAACCCAACTTACATTTCTCATCTTCCTCCCCAATTTCTCTCTGACAATCAACAAATACATTTATTCTTTAAGTCTCTTACTTCTGCTACTTTCTGCCTCTGCATTTTTAAATTATTCCTGTCATTTTCTTGTCTGTTGCGAAACCTTCGCCACTTCATATCTTCATCATTTTTTGGTTTCGCAACATTTCTTCCTCTCTTTGCTCTATTACATCTACCATTAATCTTTCACCTCTTTGTTTTTCTTTGATGTTGTGTTTCCAATTCTTCTTCTTCGCAGCTCTTTCTTCATAGGATTCTATATAAACTTCATAACACTTCTTTCCTTCAACCCAATCTCCCTTTATGATGCCAACACCAGTGGGATGAGGGAATTTGATACATTGATGGAAAGTCGATGCCACACCTAAGATTTCATGTAACCATGGTCGTCCGATCAGCGCGTTGTATAGTGATTCCACATCAACTACACAGAATAAAATTTCAGAAGATAATCCTTTCAGTGGAATTCGCATATGAACTTCTCCTTTTGGCGTATTTGCAGTACCATTAAAACCATAGATTTTGTACGTTGAAGGTATTAGATCTTCATCTTTCCTTCCCATAGTTTTATAAGTATGATAAAAGAGAATGTTCACGGAACTCCCCATATCAATCAAAATTTTGTTGATTGCCCAATAATTCTCAGCTTCATCATCTTCATCCTCGCTAGGTTTTTGGTTGATCTCCAATCTTACCACCAATGGGTTGTCATGCATTTCTCCACCCTCAGGTACTTCTTCTGCGGTAAAAGAGATAGTCTGCTTTTGCCATTCTTCCAGTGGCGATGTCTTCGCAATGTTCATTGTTTCTCTATCATCGACATCTCTTGCGAAAACCCTACTGAGAGTGTTATCGTGAAAATCTTCAATCGTCTTGTACGATGGAGTTACAAAACAGATTCTTTGCCTTTGCGCCAACTTCAATCACAAATGTTTCTCTTTCTTTTGCCGCATTTGGCTTGTGAATATCTGGAGGAGGTGGTAATGCTTGAGTTTGCGTTTGTCCTACCAGAAAGTGATTTAATTTTCCTGATCTATCATTCTGAGGATGATTCTCTTTATATTTCTGCAGTCATTTGTTGTATGTCCATGGAAATGAAGATAAGAGCAAAATTAATTACTTATGTAGCTTGGAGGTGGTTCACTCCCCATGTTCCATGGTGCAGGTATGTTTTCCATTAGGATTATAGCTTCCCATATCCTCTCCACACTAGCATTCAAAGGTGGCATTTTGATTTCTTCCCATATTATCTTTGGATTTCGCTGTCCTCTATGAAAATGTTGCCTCTGACCTCCATAAATTCCTTGCGGCTGATGACCTCCATACGTTTCTTGTGGCTGATCAAGTCTTTGGATTTTGCTATTTCCACCACGGCTATAGAAGTTTCTCTCTCTCTAAAATTCTTCTTGATCACGGCACCCCATAGCTACTACCTTTTGCTATCCATCTCCCATTACCCTCTCTTGTTGCCCTTGCGAGGTGCTCGCCACTGTATTTATTAACTTGGGTAATAAGCTTGCATTCGCTGCTCTTGAACTTGTGTTCGCAATGGGGTATGATTCCATCTCATTTTGCTTTTCCTCAAGAGCAATATACTCCTCCTGTAGTTCTCGCAATTCAGTCATTGTTATTGTATTTTTGATTCTGAAAATCTGAATGTATAACCGATTGGTTGCAAACATAGCATTGATGAATGATAGAATGGGATATATTTCATCCACACGACCAGCCATATCACTACACATTGTCTTCCATCTCACAGTTAGGTGCTTCAAACTTTCGCCAACCCTTTGCTTCAGCCCAAATACATCTTCAATGCCAGGTCGCGAGGAATTGTTACTTATATATGCTCATAAAAATATAGCTTGCAAGTGGTTGAAAGATGTTATAGTATTCTTTTGCAAACCTTCAAACCATTTTAACGCTGCTCCTGTTAAACTTGATGCGAAATATTTGCATAATATTGCATCATGGTTCTCCCATTGTAACATACATCTCACATAAGCTTTGATGTGTTGAATCGCACAAGTTGTTCCATCAAAATGTCAAGTTAACGATGTAAATTGCATTTTGGGGTATTCCTCCTAATTGTACTTCTTGTGTGAATGGAGTTTTCGAAGCTTCCTCTATGGCTTCATCCAATTGTCTCTTACCTCCTCCTTTGTTATTATTTATCATTCCTGTCATTTCCGCAAACTCTCTCAAATTTTGTTCATTTATACCAGAATTTGGATCCATTGGTCTTTTCAACTCCGCCACTCTTCTCCTGCGTTCATCTCTGTTTTGAGTTTCTTGTTCATCACTTTCCTCTCGTCTTTCTCTGCGATATTCTCTTTCAATTCTTTCATTAATTCGCACATCGTCGCGTCTTTCATGTTCTCCTCTTCGCCGCCTTTCAGTTCTCCTTTGTATTCTATCATATATGCTTCATTGATATTAGCATTATTGCGGTTTCGCTCACGCCTCCTTTCTCGATTATCATGGTTATTCTGTCGAATTGCCTCTTGTAGTTCTTGTTCTTCCATTTATGCTCTTAGTATTTCTCTCTCGCGAGCTAAATGTGTTTGTTCAGCATAGTGTCTTTCAATTTCATCCTCAATTACTCGTTCATTTCTTTGTATTTCTCTCTCATGTAAAATTCTCCTTCCTTCTTCCTGATTTTCTTCGCCATCTTGATTATTTCGCCCCTGGCGGTGTCTATTTCTTTGAATTCCATCATTTTGTTCGTATTGAAGAATTTCAGCACGTTGAATATAACGATCTTCCAATACTTCTCTTCCTTCGCGACGTTCTTCGCCTGGATTTTGTATTCCCTCTCGAGTTTCTTCATTAGCATTTTCTATGGGCAAATTTTGTCTTATTTCTTTTCTAACTGATCTTGAATGTGATCTTGTAGTGCTTCTTGACCTCCTATTTTGTAATCTTATGTTTTCCATCCTCAATTCATGATTTTGCCTTGTCAAATTCACACGTTCTTCTGCTTCTAACCGCCTTTCTTCATGTATTGTTTGCCTCAATGTCTCTAATGCTGCAATCTCTTCATTTCCATGAATTATTCCTCCAATTATTTCTTGATCTCTCTCCTCTTGCCCATTGTCTCCTAATTGCTGCTCTTCTCCCATTTCATCTCCGGAATCTGATCGCCAAGTATGTACACTCACTCTGTCATAATCCACAGTTCTATTTTGTATTGGTGGTGTACGTTGAATTGGCGGTTGAACTTGATTTTATCTGTTGTTCCTTGTATTTATTCTTGAAGATTCTCCCATCTCGTCTCTCCTTTCTCCAGCAAGTCTCCTACTCCTTCTAACAGTTGTTGGTTGTTTTGATGCATGTCTTCTTCTAGCCATTTTTCAATCTTAATGAATTGTTGAAAATTATATGAAATTCCTTCCCTATTACTCCAAATTCTTTCAAATCACAATATCAATCTTCAATCAGTCCCTGTTTCTAGCGCTATATGTAAATGCAGGAAATCCTACAATACACACCTCACAAGAATTCATAATATCTAACACATATTTAAGATCAATAACCAATCTCTTTTTTAATTGAGTTAGAAATTTTACAAGAAGGAAGTGAAATCAAGAATGTTATTGCTATTCTAGACTTTCTCTCTCCTCTGAACTTTCTCTCCACTCTCTAAAAAGATCCCTCCTTTCATAAGCCTATTCGGCTCTTTATATAGGACATTACATAATGGATGACAGCTAAGTTATCCCTTATTTTAGGATCTGACTTGCGACATTCTCGCAAGTGTACAAATATAAAACCTCGCAACACTCCTAAATCTCGCTAGGTCTTCACGTCTTTCTCGTGTTCTGGCTGTCGTTATCCGTTGCGTCATTTATATTACTCGTATGCGATGTCTTCGCAATGTATCGTTTATGGATTTCGCAAGGGCGTTGGTGTTACAATATTCTGATCCTACAGAATCAGAGGCAAAGCTTTCACAGAGGACAACGAACTTTTGAATGCTAGTGTGGAGAAGATATGGGAAGCTATAATCCTAATGGAAAAAATAACCGCACTATGGAACATGGGGAGTGAACCACCTCCAAGCTACAGAAGTAATGAATTTTGCTCTTATCATCATTTCCATGGACATACAACAAATGACTGCAGAAATATAAAGAGAATCATTCTCAGGATGATAGATCAGGGAAAATTAAATCACTTTCTAGTAGGACAAACGCAAACTCAAGCATTACCACCTCCTCCAAATATTCACAAGCCAAATACAGCAAAAGAAAGAGAAACATTTGTGATTGAAGTTGGCGTAAAGCCGAAGAATCTGTTTTGTAACTCCATCGTATACTCATACAAGACGATTGAAGATTTTCACGATAACACTCTCAGCAGGGTTTTCGCAAGAGATATCGATGATAAAGAAATAATGAACATTGCGAAGACATCGCCACTAGAAGAATGGCAAAAGCATACTATCTCTTTTACCACAGAAGAAGTACCTGAGGGTGGAGAAATGCACAACAACCCATTGGTGGTAAGATTGGAGATCAACCCAAAACCTAGCGAGGATGAAGATGATGAAGTTGAGAATTCATGGGCAATCAACAGAATTTTGATTGATACTGGGAGTTCCGTGAATATTCTTTTTTATCATACTTATAAAACTATGGGAGGGAAAGATGAAGATCTAATACCTTGAACGTACAAAATCTATGGTTTTAGCAGTCATCGCAAATAAGCCAAAAGGAGAAGTTCATATACGAATTCCACTGAAAGGATTATCTTCTGAAATTTTATTCTGTGTAGTTGATGTGGAATCACCATACAACGCACTGATCGGACGACCATGGTTACATGAGATCTTAGGTGTGGCATCGAATTTCCATCAATGTATCAAGTTCCCTCATCCCACTGGTGTTGGCATCATAAAGGGAGATTGGGTTGAAGGAAAGAAGTGTTATGAAATTGATATAGAATCCTGCGAAGAAAGAGCCGCGAAGAAGAAAAATTGGAAACACAACATCAAAGAAAAACAAAGAGGTGAAAGATTAATGGTAGATGTAATAGAATAGAGAGAGGAAGAAATGATGCGAAACCAATATTTGATGAAGATAAGAAGTGGCGAAGGTTTCGCAACAGACAAGAAAATGACAGGCAAAGTCAAAAATGCAGAGGTAGAAAATAGCAGAAATAAGAGATCTAAAGAATGAATGTACTTGTTGACTGCCGAAGAAGAAATTGGGAGGTAAAAGAAAAATGTATAATGGGTTTGTTCTTAAAAAAAAAAAAAAAAAAAAAAAAAAAAAAAAAAAAATTCTTTCTTATGAATAGCAGAGATGAGGTTGCGTAAGGAAGTTGATATGCAGAAGAAGAGAATATATTTTATGAAATATAAAGACGCGATTGCGAAATTATAAAAGAATTTATATGCAGAAAAATCAACAAATTAATCTGACAGAGGCGAACCAACTATGGCGTACACCCTAGTTCGCGAAATCAAAGAGGCAAATGTAAGACCTAAAGTGCGTCATAGAAGGGGGTACCTATTGCATGGCTCCGGGAAAAGGTTACACCACCCCTGGAACCTGAGTCATGGAGAATTGGGGTCAATAAAGACCATCCAGGGGAGATACCTTGGATTTTCAATCTAAGATTATGACTTAGATTGGACGACCGAGGGTCTTTTCTAAGGAGTCAGCATTTGACCAAGGCGCCGAGGTACACGGTTGAGCCAAGAGTGCACAGGGCATTTGAAGTGTCTCGGCCATTCTTGGCAAGTCTCGGCATATCCGCACTACCAAGAAAACTCCACTTAGGGTGCAGTCTCGTAACCATAAGCCCTATAGGCAAAAGGGATAAGAGGCTGCGAAAACAACTGGTTATTGTTAAGACCGGATGGGGGGAGCTAGCCTTGTATGGCAGAAGTACGCCTCCTTGAAGGGGCAACTAGGGAGATGATAAGGGTAGCACCCTCCATTAGGGAGCTGATAAGTGTCTTAAGACGCAAATGTCATGAGGCTTTATTTTCGCAATGAAATTTAGGCTTGTCATATTTGTGCGGCAATCCTGAAGAGGCAATAATACAAAAAATAAATATAAGACGAGATCAATGGGTCAGTACATGAAAATGTAAGGAAGTCCTGCGGTTTCGTCGCAAGACGGCAATGTCATGGGGCTTTATTTTCGCAAGGATTTTTAGGCCTATCATATTGTCGCAACAAAACTATCCTGCAGAGGCAACAATACTAAAGAAATGATAAGGCAAGATCAATGGGTCATTACATGAAAGTGTAAAGACGTCCTGCGATTTTGTCGCAATGACAAGAGGTGGCACAGTAAGACCTTTAACTAAGAAGGCAAAATAAGACCACATAAGAAAGAAGAAGAAGAAAAGAAAAAAAAAAAAAAAAAAAAAAAACACATATCACTATTCGAAAATAACTTGCTTAATCTCTCATTTGAACGCAAATAACAAAGGCAAGTATGGGAATGTATAGAATAAAAACATGTTATTTGTCTTCATATGATAGATTTACGCGCTCATAAAATGAAAAGTTGATAATATATTGACTAACTGTATTGCAAAAAAAAAAGAATTGTTCTTTTAACATGTGTAGAAAGGAACCACAAAGGTAGAGCTAATATTTGAAGATCCAAGAAATTTGCAGCAAAAATTACAAAAATAGAAGATTAAAAGAAGGAATGTACAGATATTACAAAAAGAGAAAGAAGAAAAAAGAGTTATTTCTTGTTTGATTCTTCTTCTTCATTTTCTTCGTCTCCATCAGATTCTTCTACTTCTTCACCTTCATCTGATTCCTCTTCATCGCTAGCATCGCTGTCAGAGATATCCAAAGAAGGCACATTCTCAGGGATTTCGTCAAGGAGACAAGGGTATGAAGAATGGGGAATGACATCGCAGACTGTCTTAATAGTATGATTGCGAAAGAGAACAACATCATTTTTGAAATTCGCTACAGTAATTTGTAGTTGCTTCTTCAATTTGGAATATTTGTCATTTCGAAGAGATAAGTCCTTTGCGAGATGTTCTTTCTCATATTCAAGTTCTTCAATTCTTTTGTGAAATCTCTCCTCAGCCTCTGCGAACATATGACAATGAATTAGTAACTTAATGACAGCTTCATAAAAAATAAACAGTAAAATAAAGAAGAATAATTAACAACCTTCTTTATCAGAAATCATATCCCTAATCAAGGCCGTATGCTCAGCTTGAAGGCTAACGTTAACACCTAAATTATTTCTGGCGTCATCTAGACTCTTTGCAGCCCAAGCGAATTCATCGTCATTGTTTATGAGAACAATGAAGCGAATTTGATTCTCTCCTTCGCTAAGTATAGCATTTTTGCGGATGGATTCATCCCGTTCAACTTGAACTTCAAGAAGAGTTTTTTGGAATTTCGCTAATGCTTGAGCACCTTGACTAGCGATGCGATCTTTGTCATCTATAAGATCACTAATCTTCTTCCTTAAAGTATTAATTTTCTCTTTAGAACTAAGATACAGACATTTAAGTTGGTTGGCTAAGCCTAAACTAGATCTATGATCAATTTCTAAAAGGCGAAATTTGGATTGAAGTTCGTTTAGAGGAAGAGATTTAATCTTGTTATTTGAAAAATTATCCAAAGAATCGTTGAGATGAGCAAGAAGAGCATCATTATCCATAGGCTCAGGAAATGAGTGAAGAAGAATGGCTTCATCAGAAAGGTTATAAACGTCTGCGAAAATGGTAAGTTAGATAAGGGAAGATAATGAGAGAACAAAATAAAGGAAAAGGGGAAGAGTCTCATACCATAAAGTTGTTGATTGGCGCTTTGAAGACTAGATATCTTATTCTTCTGAGTACAAGAATCAACTTCCAGTTGTTTGGTCTTCTCGCGAAGAATAGCAGTTTCACTTTCAAATTCTTCATTTCTCTTGCGAAGAGCAACAACTTCAGTTTCCAATTCTCCATTCTTCTTGCGAAGTTGAAGATTCTTCTTTTAAGAATCTTGCGCCTTTTCTCGAGATCCGAGGTAATGACAAAGGAAGCTCTCCAGGACTATAAAGGAAAGTAAAGAAATTATCAAGATATAACTTAAAATCGAAATTATGAAGAAATAAGGGAACAAAGACATACCAGGACACCAAGTGCATTTAGGAAGCTGGGAGTCACCGATCTGGATACCCCATGAAGAGAATCATCACCCTCTAGTAAAGGAGCATCACAGATACTCGCGAGAGCTTCGCACGTACTAGAAAGACGACCATCTCCAATTCCTTGCATGGAGTCAGAGAAGATGCTAGACAGTTGCGCCATAGAAGACTCAGTTGGAGGATTCTCTTTTGCGAGAGAAATATCAACATCATCATTATCTTCATCAGAACTTTCGCTGGATTGAGGATTTGAAGGAGAAGAGGAATGGATCTTTCGTTTCTTAGAAGGTGGGGCAGTAGACTTCTCCTTGCCAAGAGAACCTTTACCTTTGGTCTTCGCAACCTTAGGATTTTCCTCTTCTCCAACAACTTCAGCACAAACCTTCGTACACGAATGAAGATAAGAAACAGAGGCAACAATATTGTTAAAAATAATAAAGAAAAGTATTTCTCACTTCATCCGTGATCGAACGGAGTGTTGCTAGGGTACTGTCTTAGCATTTCTTTTATAACTTTTCCTCAACTTGATAATCTGAAAATTTCGCAAGATTAGTAGGTATAAAAAGGAGTGAAGATTACAAATTGAGCGAAATTTAGGAAGCATACCTCTTTTGCTTTCTCGGGCCAATTAATTACCCAAGGCTAATAATTAGCGAGATTCGCAGGGAGCACAATTGAACCTGAAATATAAGGTCCATTCAAAAATAGTGGAAAGACGCACCATTTATCGTCTTTGGAATGACGAGGAACGTTGTTCTTGCCAGAATGCCAATCGATATCCTGCATAAGTATTTTGTCGCTGGGAATATTTTCTCTTCTCTTCAAACGTGCACCCCAAATGAGTTCTATCGTTCTTCATGATTATTATTTCATCATTTTGAAGAAACTCTCCACCGAATATTTTTCAGCGGATATCTCTAAGTCCTCAAATTTTGGATCTCTGACTTCTTTGGGATAAAGAGATCCTCTACCAGCACCACGGTTGGCGAACTCAAGCATTAAGCGGATACAATCCCCACTTAATTGGTATATGGCTCGCGAGAATTTCGCATGAGCAAGAATTTCATAAAACAAATGAAGATCTGGGTCATAGAGAGGAATGGGAAGACCAGCGAGAATCTGACCTAGCGAAATTATGATTTTTTGATCATCACAATGATGATCAGCAAAAAGTTTGGCAGAGAGAATGGACTTAGATTCCTGATTGGGAATAGTGGATAATATGAAACCCTTCTCTTGCAGATCTTTTTGAACCTCTCCCAAAAGAATTTCATATCTGCGACCAACTAGAGGCATCTTTCAGAGTATGGGAATGAAGAGAAGATTGAAGATCAAAAGAAGTAAAAAGAAGAAGATTTACAGTAGCATAAACGGAAATCACGGAGAGATGTTGAAGAAAAGTTGCAGAAAAAACTAGAAGGAAAGTAAAAAAGAAGAAGAGAGGAGTAAGGAAAGTATATATAGAGAGAAGATTTCTCGAAAAGGCAAACACATTTAATGCGAAGAGTAGACATGAACGGTTGAGAAAAAGCAGTTGAAAAAGACGTGTCAAGAAATGGATGGAGGAAGAGATACGTGTAATACATTTTGTGTAAAAGTACGGAATCAAGTCAAAACAGATAAGTATGAAAAAATGAACAGCTGCGGCATTTTGAAAGTATTAGTTCTCATGACATTCTCCCCTTCGCAGAGAAGACATGAGAAGAGGCAAGATGTAGGATCATAATATCGCAACACCAAGATCCTTGTGAAATCCATAAACGACACACTGCGAAGATGTCGCAAATGGATAATATAAATGACGCAACGGATGACGACAACTTGAACACGAGAAAGATGTGAAGACCTAGCGAGATTTAGGATTGTTGCGAGATTTAGCATTTGTACACTCGCGAGAATGTCGCAAGTCGGATCCGAAAATAAAGGACAGCTTAGCTGTCATCCACTATGTAATGTCCTATATAAAGATCCGAATAGGCTTAAGAGAAGGGAGATCTTTTTCGAGTGAGGAGCAAGCTATTAAGAGAGAGAAAGTTTAGAGCGGTTGTAAAGTCCTTTGCTTATTTTCCTTTCCATCTTGTAATATCAGTGAGTTTTAATCAATAAAAAATATAATTGTTCATCTTAAAATGGCTTAATTGTGTGAACTCTTATAAGGGGTGTAGTGTGGGATTTCCTGCTACTACAAAATTTATTATATACATGCTTCTTTTCACCCCTAAAAATTTTTTTTTGCACCCATGGTAAATTTTTGCACCTCCTTCTCATAATTCCTGGCTCCACCCCTGGTTTACAGCTAGTCGAACTGTGTTTCCCTTAGCACTAATCTGATTCATCAATTGAAAAACTTATTTTAAATTTGATCACGTCAGGGGCGCAAGTTTGTGTTTTCTTCTTTTCTCCGTAGCAGTACTCCTATATATGCCATTGGTAAATCTTGGGAGTGGAACGGAATTTACCTTAGTTAATTTGGTATGCTTTCTTTGCTCCCTATTGGCGATTTTTTGCAAATAATGTTACATTTTTTTTCTTCAGCAGTCAGCTTGTTATGTAACCAACTTTTTGTTTGTTTCATAATAACTACCAAATGGATGATTTATTCTTAAAATGCGCCTTGGGAAACTTGGCAGTTGGCACTTGGACCTCTCTTTTGCAAAAGGATCGGCGTCTAGCTTTGTGAAGTGCCTTTCAAGTGTGAAATCACTTGGAAGCGTGTACACAAATACAAAGGTACCATTAATCCTAGTGTTGGCTCGTTTTTTTTCTTTTTCTATTTTTTTTAGAAAAAGAGGTTTCCCTCGTTCATTTACTATTAAGTTACCGGTTGATCCAAATGGAGAGTTTCGGTGAATCATTACATCGTTGGTCCAATTCTGGATATTTATAAAGGTTAGGATTGCCCATAAGCCATGTCCTTTCCAATTTTTTTGAATTGAATACTTGTTACAAAAGACTACTAGTTTAGTTGCCTATATGATGTCCATTCTTCTTACTAAAATAAAAGCATTAACTCTAAAGTTTATATCAAATTTTGTGTTATTTCCAAAATCTCTGCTAATTTTGTACCGTCGTTCCCTTGCTTTTGCGTACATTCCTATCATCAGCATTAGAGTCTGTTGAGAATCACTTCTGAAAGCGATTGTGTGCCCACTCCAATCCGTCGCCCATCGGAAAGCCGCTTCGGCACCTTCTGTCTCTAGTTATTATGTGGTGGTACAATTTGTACTGATCCCTCTTGCTTCTCTAATGTTACCTGAATAGTCACATAAGGTAAGAGCAATAGCATCATTTGAACCTGCATTCATCATTGTCAGTGCTATGTTTATTTTGAGATCCATGTAACCTGTCTGCCTTTCCATGTCTGCATAGTTATTGTGGGTTATTGTCAAGTTTTCATCCTTGAGGGGGTTGTAGAACAAGTTTTGCAGTACATCATATCCTGGATTTTTTGCCATCTTATAGCTATTTATGAATTTTACAATTTTATCCGCTGTAGTTGCACTATCTTGGTTTTGTTTTTTGAAAACTACATTGCATCTTGTCTTCCAAATATGCCATATAGTGACACTACACAACACATTCCAGTCAACAGCATGTCCTTCTCTATTATTGTTTACCAAATAGTCATTCAACCATTCATGGAAGTCAGTTTTTCCATTTGTTATATAATGCATATCAAAGTTTAAGTGCATCCAGACTTGGGTTGTGTAGTTACAATTCATGAACAAGTGAGTTAAGGTTTCCTGACCCTCTCCGCAGAGTTTACAAGTTTTATCAATTCCTGAAATGATTGCTGCTACGTACATACTGTTTGGTAGTATTGCGTGAGCAGCTTTCCATACAAAGTGTTTTACAGATGGAGAAGTATTCATATTCCATATTTTGATCTAGTCTGGATTTACATTTCCGCTGGAGTTAATGTGGTTGTAAAGGGATTTTACTGTGAATATCCCTTTTTCATTTAAGTACCAATGAGGTGTATCCTCTTTGTTTTCATAAGGTATGTTTATCTTCTTAATTTTCTCTATTGTATGTATATCAAAGCATCTTTTCAGTTTCTCCGTGTCCCATGTGTTGTTGTTCGTAATCAGGTCCTTGACTTTTGTTAATCCTTCGGTCTCATTTGTGTATCTCTGCGTAGGTGTGTTTGTACCTGGAATTCAAAGATCTCCCCATATATCAATAGATTCTCCATTTCCTAGTTCCCAGAAGTAACCTTTTTTGATCTGGTCAATTCCTATTAGAAGGCCTTTCCAAATCCAACTATCATTTATTTTTGGCTCCTGTTTAAGTGAAGGATATCAGTGTTTGAATAGTATTTCTCGCTTTGAGGAATGTGGCACAAAGAGAATCAGGCTTCTCTTTAAGCCTCCAGCCCATCTTAGCAATCATTGCCAAATTGAACTTTTTCATATCTTTTATTCCAAGTCCCCCTTCCTCTAAAGACTTACAAAAAGATTTCCAGTTTTTAAGGTATACTCCTTTTTTTCCATTTTCGTTTAAGCCTTTTTCGTTATACCCCCACCAATAATCTCTTTGCATCTTGGTAATTGTATTGCATATCTTAACTGGGATCTTGAAACAGTTCATTTGGTAAGCATATAAAGATGTAGAGACATTTTTAATCATGATTGTTTTCCCTGCACGTGTTGAGGTTGTTTTTTCCAGTGAAAGATATTCCTCATTATTTCAACCAAAGGCTCAAAACAGACAATTTTTGATATATTGGTAAATAAGGGTGACCCTAGATACTTATCATTTAGAGGGATTGCTTTGACCCCCAAAATCTTTTTTACTCTTTGTTGTATGTTTGTTTTTGTTTTGGGGATGAAAAAAACGCCCGATTTGCTTAGGTTGATTAATTGACCTGAAGCAGCTCGAAAGTCAGTGAAAAGTTTAACAAGGTTGTGACAAGTTTTGTCAATTACTTTGCAGAACAACAAACAGTCGTCTGCGAAGAGTAAATGGCTGATGGTCGGAGCCTGGTGAACTATTTTAATTCTTTTAATTAAGCATAAGTTTTCAGCATGGGTTATTTTTCTAGATAATGCCTCCATACAGAACAAGAATAAGTAAGGGGAGATTGGATCTCCCTGACGCAAACCTCTTGAAAGTTTAAAGAATTCTGTTGGAGAACCATTCAGGAGGACCGAAAGCATTGTTGTCGAGATACACTGATATACAAGGTTACACCATTGATTGTTAAACCCCATTTTCTTCATTATTTGAATTCAAAGATTCCATTCAACATGGTCGAAAGCCTTGGACATGTCTATTTTAATTCCCATGAAACCTTTTTTCGATTTTGATTTTTTCATCTTATGTATCAGTTCATGTGCTATCGTAATATTTTCTGATATCTTCCTTCCTGGAATGAACGCAGACTGGTATGGTGAAATTATTTTTCCAATTAATCCTTTCATCCTACCTGCCATTACCTTTGAAATTATTTTATAAGTTGTATTTGCTAGGGCTATAGGTCTGAATTCAGAAGGTGTAATAGGGTTAAGAGTCTTTGGGATTAAGGTGATGAAAGAGGCATTCATCTCCTTTGAGATATTACCTGTTTCAAAAAATATTTGTACCATTTTGGTTATGTTAGGGCCAATTACCTCCCAATTTTGTTGAAAAAAATTGGGTGGAAACCCATCTGGTCCCGGGCTTTTGTCAGGTTCCATAGAGAAAAGGATTCTCTTGATCTCACTTTCCATAGGTGTACTGCAGAGAGCATCATTATCCATACTTGTTATACAAGTGGGAATAAGGTCAATCATGTCTTGATCGATTTCCGGGTTTACAGAGGTAGCAATATTCTGAAAATGTTTTGTTATACAATCTGCTATTTCTTTTCTGCTGTTTAATCAATCATTGTTTTCATCTCTTACAGTTTATATTATGTTTCTTTTATACCTTTGTTTAGCTTTGTTGTGAAAAAACTTTGTGTTTCTGTCTCCTAAAGCAATGTTTTGGTCTCTGCTCTTATCTTTCCAAAATTTGTCCTTAATTCCATACCAAGTTACAAGATCTTTTCTTAATTTAGCACAATCAATAGCTTTATTTGGGTAATAGTCCCTTTTGTTTATCATGTCAATCTCTTTTTTGATATTTTCAATATTTGTATAAATATTTCCAAAACATCTACGGTTTCACAGATTCAGAGTGCGTTTTACTCCTGAAAGTTTCTTGTTTATTTGATAAGTTGTTGATCCTTGAACATGTTTATTCCAGCACTCCTGGATCAGGGGTTTACAATGCTCATGTTTAATCCATTCCCAAAGTACTTAAATGGTTTAGCACCATCATTCCAATGATTATGGGTGTTTAGTCTAATTGGGACATGGTCAGAAACTAGAGGTCCCAAATGTCTTAAGCTAGAGTTTGGGAATGCCTTATTCCATTTCGAGTTAACTAGGGCTCGGTCTAGTCTTTGCTCTAAAACATTGTTATCAGTTCTTTGGTTGTTCCAAGTAAAAGTGTAACCAATGAATCCAAGATCCATCAGGCCACATTGATTAATCAATTTATTGAATATTCTAGCTTCGTTTTAATTAAACGAGAATCTGCTTTGTTTCTGTTCCTCATGTAAAAATATATTCATATCCCCTATGACTATCCATGGAATATTTATAGTTTTTGCTATATTTTTTATGATGTTCCAAGAGTTCTTTTTGAGTGGTCTATATGGGCTCCCATAAAAACAAGTTAGCAAACAAGTACTATTGTCCTGCTGATTTGTTACAGTAGCATTTATGTGATTGTAAGCACAATTATTAATCTAGATTACAACATTTGTTTTCCATAAGAGGCACAGGCCACCCGCAGTACCTCTAGGAGGTACAAGATGATAATTTTGAAGTCCTACTTGTTTCATTATATCATGCATTGCTTTGTTTTTTTGCTTAGTTTCAGATAAGAATATGATTTCTGGGTTTTCTATGTTTAGGGTGTCCATAAGACTGTTTCTAGTAGCCACATTACCTAATCCTTGGCAATTCCAGGATATTACACTAATAAACTGCCAAAAATAAGAAACCACAGAGTATCTGAATTATCCTAGAACAATGTAAGTGTGTAATTCACAAAATATCTCTAATATGACAATTCTAGTGTGCACATGCTGATGAAAATTAAGATTAATCATGGTTTCAAAAATTCTGGTAAAGACTTTCAATTTTGGGTTTAGATTTGTACTTACCTCTGTGCTGAGGTCCTGATTTTCCTTGTTATCATCCTTGTCTGAGGATTTTTGCTTGGATCCCATTAGAGTTTTGAAAAGAGTTGAGATTTCCTCTATTTCTGCTGTAGATTCCTTATTCTTCAAATTCTTTGGGTTTTGATTCTGAGAGTTTCCTTGCAATCCTGATTTTTGCAATTGTTTCTTCTTTTTCCAATTGTGGCATAGGTTACCTGAGATCACACGATTATGCTTTAGTCGTGACAAAGTTGTTAATTTACCTTTGGAGAGATTAATTGATGACATATATCAGAAAAAGAGAAAAGCAAGCTAGAAGTCAAATAAGGTTTCCAATTTCTGAGAAAGACCAGAGAAAACAAAATCAGATAATAGCAGCTAGGGAAAAAATAATTAGGTGAAAATTCAATAGATTTAAGGAATCTAAATAATCAGAAATCAAAAGGGATAAAAAATATTGTTGAAGAACAATTGAAGCAGATAAATTTCCAGTTAGATGGAAGTTTCCCGGATTAAACTTTGAAAACGAGAGTCTTTGTATCGTTGTGCCTCTGTGACTTTGCTTCTCTATATCTTAGTAGCTCGAAATCTGCTGGTGTCTTAGTAACTTGGAGTCTTCTGGTGTCTTAGAACAAACTGAGAATTCAAGGTCTTATGGAACTAAAACTGAAGAAATAATTCAAAGGGACATTAGGATTATAGGGTTTGAGAAGACTTTGAGATTGATTAAACGATTTCTTCTCAAATAAAGGGATTGGGTATTGATTTCTAAAACAAGGTTGTAAAATTTTTCATTATCCGGTCAGATTTCGTCAATCACCGATCATTTTTTCGACTGGTTTTTTATCTAACGGTCAAATAACGATTCTATTTTGTGGCTTTGGAGGTGGTAATAGGGGCTGGTATTTAGGTTTACCACCCAGAGGGTGGTAAAGCGATTAGGAAAAAAGAAGAAGGTGAGATAGACAGTCGTACAGAGAGAGAGAAAGAAAAAATCTATGTCAGAGCTGGAATTGTCCAGAACGCATCATGGAACCCATGGAAGTTTTGTCTTACTCTAAAAACAGACGATGTACCTCATGCTTCTTGTATTTTTAATAGACACATATACATACAATAAGATTTTTAATTGTCTTAATTTAATTATTATCTTGCCAATGATAATTAAAGTATAATTCTTACAATTTTAAATTTATTCTAATATGACGTGATATAATAATGATAAATTATAGTTATACTGTCTAACTTCAAATGATGAATATTCGATAAATGAATAGCTTCGTCAAGTGGATAATTTTTTTCAGTTCCGACTTCGGCAAAAGGGCTAGACGAATAACCTCGCTAAATGCATTGACGAATAATATTTTTTATAACTCCTTAAAAGGTAAGAGACCCTATGAAAACATAAATGAACAATCACTAAGTTCCATAAAAAAAATATACATAATAAACCAACATATTTCATTCACTTAACAATGTTTGTGTAAGAAGTCACTTTTTCTTAAAATAAAATATCTACAGTTGATTGTTTTTTCCTTCTATCTAAACCAAAATGCACCATGTCCTTTTTTGTAATACAAGGACAACTTTTGGAATATTTTGCTTTTTATCGTAAAAAGTAATTTCTTATGAGAACTTCTGATTGAGATGCCTCATTTGACGACATATTTCGTATAACACTATCAACATCTAGTTTAGGATAATTCTCATCGTTTATTACAGACTTAATAATTTCTTCATTTGGTAGTTGAATCCGTAACTGCATCATTCTGATTACAATAATGTTAAAGCATAAATTAGAGAGAGGTCAGTTAATAATAGAAAGAAAAAAAAAACTCTTTAAATGGATAAATATTCATTTATCGATAAATAAATAACCTCCCTAAATGAATATTTTTTTCCTGGTCCCAAAGATATTGGTTTATCGAAGTTAGACTGTATTAGACTACTTGATTTATAATTAATTTCGCAAAAAAATAAACATTTTTATTATATAATATTACAAACTTATACTACATTTAATACCTAATAATTATTATAAATGAGTTAAACGTAATATAATATCTTTTGATATTAAATTTAAGAATTACTGTAGATATATTTTCCCATAAAATTGGTATTTAAGTGTTCAATATTTCTTGATTTGCAACAAATGCATCCAATTTACCTACGGACGGCTTTTCGCTATTAGTGTGTTTCATTACCAGTGTCATTGTAGTACGTAAAGTCATTGGTTGATCAAAATAAAAATAATAATAATAAAAAATAATATGTATTTTTCTTTTCCATAAAATTTAATCATTTTTGTTACATGAAGTATAATCATTTTTTTTTTACATAAAATTTAATCATTATGGTGTAAAATTTTTTTTCTTTTTGTTTAAATATGTATTTGGTGTATATTTTTATTAAATTACAGAGTTTTTAGTTGGTAGCCGAGCAACAAGCTAGGCACCGACCCCTTTTTGAATAGCAACACCCAATTTGTAAATAAAATTACCTAGACTACTACCAATGTCATGGCTAACTAAATAATTCTTCAGACGCTTAAAAAAAACATACATTATCTTCACTAAGTTCCCCTAAGATAGTAAAAAGTAAATCCGACGGATGGAACTATCTAGAATCGTAAGCGTACACCCGGAGTACTGATTATTTATCTACATTAGTCAACCTACTGACTTAGAGAGAATCTCGTTTTCACCGTGGACTGGATTGTCTCTTTTCAACTGTGATTCTGTGAACATAGAGAAGAATAAAGGAAGAGGACTAGAGTTACTGGACCAAAAGAAAGCTATGTGTTTGGCTACTAGGATTATAGGGATCGGGTTGTTTTTCCGTTCCAGCCAAATCCACCAAAACATACTAGCATGGGAAATTCGTTAAAACTGATCAAAAAGGCGTGTGGACGTCACTGTCTCAAAAATCTATATATCTCCTAGAATTGGCAATGTTGGACACTGAATCAGGATGATCTAATTAAATGTACGTATTCAAGACATATACATCACCATGCGTTGATCATATATGACATGTACATAAATCAAAAAGATCCATGCAGTTATGTTTTTCATCACTGTGATGCACCAATCCCACACTTAAATATTCTTGCCAACTATAAGTTATCCAATATATCCTTTAAATTTGTAAACTGTATCTTAACTTAGACTAATGAAGAATTCACATTCTATGTTTGTTAATAAATTCATTCTCACTTTTCATCTGAGTTGTTTCTATATATATAACAAATACATCCCTATATAGAACATAGACAAAGAGAAAATCTTGACAAAGTAAGATACTGAAACAGAATTATCGACGGGAAGAATTCCAGACACAACAGCGAAACAATGGGGCAACCGAGGTCATCTTCATCAGTAGTGTTGATGTTAGTAGTAACATTGATCATGGTAATGGTGAACGAGAGTCATTCAGCAGGAAGGGAATTTACAAACAGACATAGAAAAAAACCAAATAATATCGACTACGCAGATGCTTTAACGAAAAGTATTTTATTTTTCGAAGGACAACGATCTGGAAAGTTACCTGGAAATCAAAGAATGGTATGGAGGAAAGATTCTGCCATCTACGATGGTTCATTAGTCGGGGTACGTATCTTTTTCGCATTATTTCTGTTCTTTCTCTTTGTTGTTCTTGTTGAAAGTTTGCATGAGAAAGATCTGTTATTCGTATTAGGTTGATCTATCGGGAGGATACTACGATGCCGGGGACAACGTCAAGTTTAATTTTCCTATGGCATTTACAACAACAGTATTATCCTGGAGTGTATTGGAGTTCGGCCAGCTCATGGGTTCTGATCTAGAATATGCAATGGATGCAATAAAATGGTCAACAGACTATCTCATCAAATGCACGAACAACCCTGACGTGATTTATGTTCAAGTTGGGGAGCCTTATAGTGATCATGGATGTTGGGATAGGCCTGAGGATATGGACACTGATCGAATGGCGTATGCTATTAACACAACCCGTCCTGGCTCTGAGGTTTCAGCAGAAATGGCTGCTGCGTTAGCCGCTTCCTCCATTGTCTTCAAATCTAGCGACCCTGTTTACTCTAAAACACTTCTTGATAGGGCAACACAGGTAAATATATTCTTCCATATATGTCAGAGTCCTTAAAACTCTTTCTTTATTATGTATATATATATCTATTAATAATGATCATTATTGGATATGCGATGATTTTCTTTCTTTACTATTCCAGGTTTTCAACTTTGCAAATACACACCAAGGAAATTATAACGATTGCCTGAGGCCGGTTGTTTGCCCTTTCTATTGCGATTGGAGTGGTTTCCAGGTAGATATAAAAACATATTTTTTTTATTTCAATCTTTATTATTAACCTAGCTAGATAAAAATGATGGTGTTTTTGGTAGGATGAATTGGCTTGGGGTGCTCTGTGGCTATACAAGGCAACACATGATACTAGCTATTTGGATATCCTCAACACTGCCAATTACATTGCTTATGCTCATGAATTTGGTTGGGATAATAAGGATGCTGGCATCAACGTACTTGCTACCATTGTAAGTATAGAGGTTTGAGTCGTTTGGTTTCCTCGCATAAATTGATCACCCTTGTTTGTTTATACTTCATTTTTGACCAGGAATTACTTTTGAATGGATCATCACTCTCTGAGCATTTATCCAACAAGGGAGAGGATTACCGCTTGAATGCCGATAGATTTGTTTGCGGCATATTACCAGAAAATCCTACGAGCGTAACTTATTCTCCAGGTGGGCTAATGCATAAAAAGGAAGGAAGCTACATGCAAGTTCCAGGAGCGATTTCTTTTCTTGCCCTTGTCTATGCTCTCCATTTGAATGGTGTTAACCAAGCCATTGATTGTGCCGACGGAACTCATGTTACTCCACAAAAAATGGTTGCCATTGCCAAGAGTCAGGTAAATATTATGAGCCTTTTCGAAGTTTCCTTTTTCTTTTTTTTTTTGATTTTTTCGCCTGGTTAAAGATCTCAAATAGATGGACCCTTTATGATTACCGATTCTCCGATTTTTGAAACAGGTGGATTACATTTTGGGAAATAATCCATTAAGTATGTCATACATGGTGGGATATGGGAACAAGTTCCCAACAAGAATACATCATCGTGCATCTTCAATGCCATCACTCGATCAATATCCACAACAAATGCATTGTAAAGATGGGACACCTTACTTTGAAACCTCAAATCCTAACCCAAATTTGCTTATAGGAGCTGTTGTTGGAGGACCCGATATGATGGATCAATTTGCTGATAATCGAGCACAATATGCTGCATCTGAACCTACAACTTACATCAATGCGCCTCTAACCGGGCTCTTTGCTTACTTTGCTCATAATACTTGATTACCTAATTGATGTACTATATTTGGTCATATCCATTCTTTCTCAAGTTTCCTTTTGTTGCCCATGCAACATTAACCCTTGTGTTTTGTTTGAGATTTAAATTAATGACAACAACTAGAGGCTTTTAAATTACAGATATTTACCAACTTATTTTCTTTAATATATACTCCCTCCGTCCCACATATATAGGCGAAATTTTGGTTTTTGTTTGTCCCACTAAATAGGCGGACTTTGCTTTCTTTAATTTTTCCATATATATCCATATTTATTATACCTGAGTTTTAAAACAAGAAAAAACATATAAAATTATGAATCCCATGCAATTTTCTTAATCTAAGAGAATTGTTTATCTCCGCCTATATATGTGGGACGGAGGGAGTATATTTATATACCTGGTTTTCCAATTTTGCTTCTTTGATTACTGGAGAAAATTTCAGTATAAAAAGTGAAATAGTGAGCCTATAGTTCGCAGCTTGAAACTTCCATAACCAGAGGTGATAGTTACAAATGTTTGTGTTCCTTTGTCTATCCATTTAGCGGCCTGATTCAAATTAATGAAAAGGCACTGAAGACATGCGACGGTGCTACCTGAAGCTAAGGTCAACGTTCTCGTATGATTGAAATGATTTTAAGGTCATGTTAGGGGTAAAAGTTTGTGGATTTTTCCTTTCTTTCTAGCAATACTCTTATATATGCCCACTTGTAACACTTGGGAATGGAACACAATTTACCTTTTGTTTTTTTTTTTTTTTTTTTTGATCAGATTTATTTACCTTTTGTTAGGTATTTCTTTCTTCACTTCCTTTTGGAAATTTGTGAATATTGACCCATTTTTATCGTCTCTCAACTTGTTGATTATAACCAACTCTTTGGTTCTTTCATCATAAATTTCAAAATGGATCATTAGTCCTAAGTTGCGCCTTGGACATGGATCTTTTTTTAGAAGGGTTGCCGTCAAACTTTGTGATGTGCCTTTCAGTTTTTTTTTTTCGGAAAATGGGTCATTTGTCCAAAAAAAATTAAAACACGGTTCAAATGGACGAGTAAAAAATTTTATGGGTGAAATGGACAAAGAAAAAATAGCAAGGATGAAACCGGGATTCATCCCGGCTTAAACTTAAAAAAATAGCAAGGATGAAACTGGATATTCTGTGTAAAATAAAAATAAGAAAAAATATTTGAAAATGGACAGGATGAAACTGGTTACATCCTGCCTATTTTTAAATTTTTGTCCATTTAAACAGTATCTAAATCTGACTGTCCTTTTCACCCAAGAAATTTTGATTTTGGTCTTTTTAACCAATTTTGTGTTTGTTTTTTTTTCGGATCGAAATGTGCCTTTCAGGTTTGAGAAAGTGAAACCACTTAAAAGAGCGTGCACAAAAACATAGGTTGTTGATAGAGCCCAGTGTTGTGTTAAAATACTTGGTCAAGCCATGCCCTAACTAGAAATTCTTCTCCTTCAGCATTTCTTTGGCTCGTGGATGAATCGAAGATTAGTAATTAGTAAAAGGATATATTAGATTATTTAATTAGTTGATAATCATTTTTATTTAATAGATTAGATTATTGAGATAAAATATAGAGTTATGAATTATAATTGTTTGATTAGTTTATAGATTTCGTTAGGACACTTCCTATGTATAGGCAAAAGAAAAGATTTGTCACTTTTGCACCTAGAGGTGTAAACGTGAAATGCTCCAAGATGTACTCAAACACACGAAGTCCGTGCTTCACGTGCCATGTGCCGTGTTGTCTGTGCCAACGATTTAAACGTGTTGTGTCAATCTTGTGCTTTACTAGTCAAAAGCTAGGCACAAGAAGATAGCCACGCACAAAGACATTTAATAAACGTGTTGTGTCGTACGTGGCCGGCACACGTGCTATAAACAATTTGAAATCACTTAATGTATACATTAAGTCGGACATTATCACAAGAATTTAATTAGACAACATATCATTTGAAATTATTTCAAGTAAAATTAACAAGTTTATTCAATAAAAAGAAATAGCCCATCAAATATAAAATTGGATTATTGTCATGCAAATTAATGTTCTAGTTAAATATAGGTGACGACATTATAACAACGATATTGAAATATATTTTCCAAATATTAATGTATTATATGTGTTGTTATAAATACGCCAACATAAAATGTTAAAAACTAGCTAGGATAGTGACTCTTTTGTGAAATATACAAAAAATGTGATGTATTATGCCTTGTTATATGGTGTATTTGTACATGTTATGACGTGCTCTCTTAACGTGTTGTGTTAACCGGGCCACGTGCTTATCCGTGCCGCGTCTCGTCTTCGTGTTGTGCTCATCGTTCCAATTAGTCAAACCCAAAGACGTCCCATTTAACTAACGTGTTGTGCCCGGCTGGGCTAAGTCACGTGTTACCGGCCGTGCTCAAATTTTAGCGTCTTTCAATTCGGGCCGTGCTCGTGGCTTTGGCACATCCCAATTTACACCTCTATTTGCACCCATTTGGCTATTGCAAAGTGTCAAACATAATGGGCTAAGTGGAAAACTTTCAACTTAGGTCATTGAAATAAAGTCACTGTGGGATAGACCGTTGAGCGCTCAACCAAGGCGTAAAAGATAACATTGATGCTGGCTTGGTGTTTATGAACAATGAGAGGGAATATAATTATATTTGGGGTTTTGCAACAGTTGAGTAATTTTTCGGGTAACGAACACCCGGGGTCATAACAATAGATAGTGGACAAGCATTAGTGTCCATGATTTTCGAGGTTTTCCCGGATGCACAAAATTTTCTTTGTACTTTCTATATAGTGAACAATGTGTAAAGTAACTCTAGATAGGGTATAGATCCCACATAGTGAGAAAAAAAGTTCCAAGAAGATAATGAGGGTCTGACAGAGAAAGAAGTTCGCATGAGCCAGCTACCACCAGAAAAACAAGAGGAAGAACGAAAGAAATATAAAGAGAAAGTTGACGAAGAACACAAAGATAATCGTTTGATATGGTTGAGTATTCTAGAAGAGTGGGATGCCTTGGTGCGCTGAATTTCCGAGGATATCTATGAAGAGAAGTTGATAACGTTTGTTGCTCATTGGAACGATACGTACCCAAAAGTAGTCTCATATTGCATGACCCAATGTTTGAACCCGAAAAAATAGAAGTTTGTGCATACGTGGACCAACTGATAGAGACACTGAAAGCGTAGGGTACCAAGTACACCACCAAATTTTTCGTTCGCAACCTCAGTATGGACAAAACCTAATACAATTGCAAGTAGACCAACCGAATGATACTCGAAAATATGTATATAGAGTTTATATTCTAACCTCTTCTCAACCAAAGACGTATTAGACAACGGTTGTGAACTTGATTGTTAAAAAGAGTACTTGGACGGTCTCATAAATTAATATCCAAGATCAATCTAGTCATATCCAAATAATCCAATCGGAATGTTGCCAAGTAATTAAACTTGTTATCTATCTTTCAAGATACGAATTCTACAAGAAACGGGTCTGGTAACCGATCACAATTAGATGGACGTATATACTAAGATTGAATACGTACAACTTGCATAAATCTAGTTATAAAGATAAACAATATAATAAGGAAAATGAAAAACACAAGACACCAGAAGTTTTATTAACGAGTAAACCGCAATAGCAGAAAAACTCAGGGACCTCGTCCATATTTGAACACCAAACTATATTAAGCCGTTACAGACACTAGCCTACTATCAGACTTCTGACTGGAATGTAGTTGAGACCGAATCCACCCTCCAAGCGATTCATTTACAAATAAGGCCTTACGCTCTCTTTGAACCTCACAAGGCTCTACGCAATTGATTCCCTTAGCCGACGTCTTTACAAACCTTAAGAGTTGTTTCATCCGAAGTGAAGACTGCACCAATCTTCCTCTAACAGATAATCTTATTTTATTTACGTTTAGATCAAAGATCGGGATGAGGAAATATGTTTGCAATATACAAAGCTAGCAAAACCTCACAAATTCAGAACTTACGACTCACGAAGAGCAGCCTAGATTCTACCCACCTCTCAAAACAATCTTCAAAAGACCAATTAAGAGCATTTTTCAGATATCTATCTTGAGGAATCACAAAGTTAGAGACAAAGAGAACTTTCCGATTACTATGAAAGGCAAGATAAAGGATACACGCACTATCAAGGTAAATATAGTTGACTTGGCTTTATGAATACCAAAGTGAAGTCTTTTAGTCATATACCTTGTTAGATCAACGTCGGTCTAACTCGCAAAGCGTTGTTATCTCAAGCTTGTTGTCAAGTTTAGTTGCCAAAACTATAAGTCTTGATTTCTAGTCTACTTATACCTAAGTCTCGTATTAGGATAGAAAGTGTAGTTGAGCATTAGACTTCACGACGTTCATCGATTCAAGACGAAGAACTACTAAGGGAGCTTGTGGAACTTATCAACAAAAGGTATGTGGAGACTTGAACTCATATCACTCAAAAGTCTATCTACTTTATCTCCTATTTGAGACAAAAGTCGTATATCTATATAGACTTTAATTATACACATTTGATATTTCGAGCTAAGTTTAACTCGCAACACATATTTCGAAATATGTGTTGGTAAGCTGCTTTAACCAAGTTCATCTTATATTCTTGACGAAAAGTCAAAAGATGATAATATGAAAATCACCTGGTAACATCTTACATGATTTGTGAGACGGTCATTTGATGTGTGATTTAATGTTTTAGATTGATCATTCAATCACTTGAAAATTGCTTTGAAGCTAATTGTTTGTGCAAGACAACTATTGTCGTCTTCCAAGAATGTTTCAATGGTTGAAATGAGAGTTTAGAATAATTGGATATAAGCATAGTATGCGATCGCATATATGTAATCCAAGTCCAGAACCAAGGTATGTATACCCGTATGCTGCATCGAATGGTTTAGTGAAAGTAGGGAACCTTGCACGCATACCGGTACACGACCAGCGTGAGGTTCGCCTCCGGAATTTTTATTGAGTTTGGAAGGTATGCATATGCTGCATCGGCGTAACCCAAATTAGTCCTACCACTCAAGGTATACACGTTTGCATACCCGAGTGGATAATGTTCTAAAAGCGGTTTGTTCATGAACTAATACATTTATATAATAAGTGAATAAATCATTTGCAAACCGTGGCTATAATATTCATGAATTGATTCGAGTGAATCAAAATCGATTTTGCTTCAATTGTGTATTGTATACTTCTATGAGAATATAAATAATTGAACAACTCTATAACTAGTTTCATTTGAGTCATTTGAACTAGTTATGGTTAAGATGAATATGGTTGATATGAAAGTGTTCATATGGCTAACCTCGGTAAACTATTGTTGAGCCAACAAAGGTGCACACTTTTAGGTACTAAGTTACTCAAATCTAAATAAAGTCACTTTTCATTTGTGTGTAACAAGCTAAGTTCGATCTAACAGCTTGAAAGATATTAGCTTAAGTCTAATCGGGTTTTCATCTAACGGTGAATATTGAATGCTTTGTTACCAAGGTAACATTGATTGCAAACCCGATATATATAAAGGAGAACTCTAGCAACGGGAAACCTAATCCTCACACCTCCCGTGTGATACTAGTTGCGACTAGAGCCATTCTCCTTTAACCTTATGTTGCGACTAGAGCCCATTCTCCAGAGTCGATTCTCCTTTTAACCTTATGTTGCGACTAGATTCGATTCTCCTTAACCTTAGGTTATTCTAAAACCCCGTAGGTTAACGACTAGAAGACTTCATCGGGATTGTGGGAATGAGACCCAACTATTTTCTCCGTAGTTGCGTGTTCCGATCTTGTTTGTTTTCTATTGTGATTAAGTACTATCTTCTCTAAGATTTGCTCGAGATTTAATCTCCGATAGGCAAGATAAAAGTAGTCACAAACATCTTCATCTCATCGTTTGTGATTCCACAATATCTTGTTTCGCTACCATACGATTAAAGATTATTGTGAGGTGATTGATATTTCTAGGTTGTTCTTCGGGAATATAAGTTCGGTATATCAATTAGTTACTTGTTCACCTTGATTTATCAAAAGACGGAACAAAACTCCTAGGTTTATCTCGTGGGAGACGTATTTATATCTATACAATAGACTTTTCTGCAGTGAGACAGATTTGTTTATCAAGTCTTCGAATTTGGGTCGTAGCAACTCTTAGTTTTGGGTGAGATCGGCTAAGAGAATCAAGTGCCAGAGAGTCCCTGCTGGGATTTAGAGACGTAAGGAGCGCAACTGTAACTTGATCAGTGTGAGATTGGTTAGGGCTCAACTACATTCCAGTCCGAAGTTAACTTGGAGTAGGCTAGTGTCTGTAGCGGCTTAATACAGTATGTGTTCAAATCTGGACTACATCCCAAGTTTTTCGCATTAAGGTTTCCTCGTTAACAAAATTTACGGTGTCTCGTATTTTTTTTTTCCGCATTATATTTTGCTATATAATAGAAATGTCACAGGTTGTGCGTAGTTCAATCAATTAGAGAATCCAACTTTTGGTTGTTTATTATATTTATTGACACTTAAACATTGGGCTTTGGTACCATTCAAGTTGTTTCACATAATAATCGGGATAACTTAATTTCTATCTGTTTGATTTGTTTGATTACATTGTGAAACAGAGATACAACTCTTGGATATATTTCCATTGATTGAGTCTAAATGTCTATTTGATTCTCTTGGAATTATATTGGAGTTGTCCATACAGATTGCTAAGCGAAATATTGAGTGTGGTTGTTAGACCCCCGCTTTTTCAGACCTAATTATATTTTCAGACGAAACCTAGGTCTATAGAGGACGACTCTAGAATCAACTAGGATACAAAGTGTCAGGGATTGAATTTTTCAGTTGAAAGAGCATCTCTATTTATAAATTTCAAAGACCATAGGTTGCTTATAATTCAATCTAACATAACTTGAGAATCAAGTAAACACTTTTAGGTCTTGAAAATACAATAGATAATATACTTGGAACCGGTTGCCGAAATGTGTATAATGATTGTTCGGTTTGTTGAGTATGCCAAAGAACTAAAGTAATTTGATGTTCATTTAAACACCTAAGAATTTAATCACGATTCACACAAATAAGTGTTTGAGTGATCAATGAAGTCTTCGAAGTTTTAAGTGAGTTCTAGCAATGTTAAACATATTTAAAAAATAAGTTTTGAGCATCTGCTAAAATCTTAAACATGTACGGTTAATACAACGGTTCGTGAACCATTAAGCTTGATCACGAGTCGCGGTGCAACGGTTCATGAATCGGGTTCGCCAACCCTACAAGACTACCAAACTCGATTGACCACGGGTCGTGAACTGGTTTGCAAAGCTAGCCTATAATATCAACTTTCAAAATTCAATTCACAATGGTTCGTGAATTGTCTCCATCTGAACTTATAGTGCGAACTGGTTGGCCAACCTTCCCGTATTTCTGAAACTCTTATATCTATGGTTTGCGAACTGGTTCACCAACCTACCCCGAAAAAATATCGAGATAGTTCAATATTTCTCTCTTATGATGTTTAAAGCATTCTTGCGTGATAAAATTATTTACATGGGCAATTTTTAATTGATCCACAAACTAATTCACATAATATATTTTTTAGAACTAATATTGTTAAGGATCATTGAACATCTTTGCTTAGAATCATATTTCGAGATTTTTAACAAGACAAGCTTGACTAGAAACTTCTTCTTTGTAAATCTTATTTGTAAATCTACTAAGTCATATGAAATTGTCTCAAAAAGATAGAATGGTAAGATAGTGAATAAAATAGAATGGTTCAAGATTCACATACATGATACGTAAGTTCTCCAAATATCTTCGTCGATCTTGGTCTTCGAGGTGGTGTCCGATAACTCAACTATCAAATTCTATCCTAGTCCGTGACTAGACTTAGTGTACTAAAAATCAAGATATAGTTTTGATCATCTTTCATTGACAACAAGCTTGAGATAGCAAAACTTGTGGGTTCAACCGAGCATTGCTCTGTAAACTATTACATATATAAACAATATTCTAAGAAAGCTACCAGTATTTTAATCGCTCACAAACGATTGAAAAGATTTCTTGATGCAAATTAATTAAGAAGATGGAGTTATGATGGATGTATATAGTATAATGTGTCCCTTTTGGAATATACTATATGATGAGAGAATTAATGTGGAATAGGAAGTATGGCACTCAAAGTGATGTGAGTCTTTATTCTAAGGCATCGTATAT